>JAOUZG010044942.1:4606784-4622342 GCA_026289955.1 Argiope argentata | reverse complement strand
AGAGAGAGAGAGGGAGAGAGAGAGAGAGAGAGAGAGAGAGAGAGAGAGAGAGAGAGAGAGAGAGAGAGAGAGAGAGAGAGAGAGAGAGAGAGAGAGAGAGAGAGAGAGAGAGAGAGAGAGAGAGAGAGAGAGAGTCTCGTAATTATTTCAAACGGTTTAAACCGGTTAATGACTTAAATTAATTAAGATAAATAATGACTTAAAAACAATAATGTTCTCACATGATAACTTGACATTTACGATCGAAGATTTCATTTTCTTTATTTTTTTGTCTTCATTACAACTTCATAAATACTTATTATGTTCGTAATAATAATTTGCGTTATATATCCAGCACAATACTGGGAAAACAAACCTCAAGACATGGATCAAGTGACTCCCTATCAACCAATCACAAAGGAGAAAAAAAACGCTATGTTTACATCTCATTTATATATAGAGAGAAAGGAATAGAGACCGATGGAGATGTCTCGTGATGACTTAAAAAATAATGATGATAATGACTTAATAATAATTTAAAATGATAATGATAATGCCTTAAAAAATAATTATGTTTTCACATGATAACTTGAAATTTGCGATCGCAAATTTCATTTTCTTTTATTTATTTATTTTTTATGAAGGGTATAATTTTTATATTATTATTATTCTACTTAAGGCAACATAATTCAAATGCGAAAAAGTTAGAAAAGGAAGTATATACATTTACTAGAAAATTATTCATCGCATTCAATCAGATAGACAAAAAAAATTAATAATGAAGAATCATAGAGCGTCATAAAAAAGAAACGAAAGCTAGATTTTATTTTTTAGTAAATTCTCTATACATATAAAGTGAATTTGAATTATTTATTTGCTAATAAGTATTTTTAATGGAAAATTATTCCTTCATATAATAAAATATCGATTTTGGAAAGCTTTTCAAAGTATTTGAAAGTAAACAAAAATCAATTTTTTTCTTCATTATTAATGAGAAAAAATATCATCGTTGATGCGAAAATTATTGATTATGTTAAAAGTCCCAAGTTTCAAGCCAATTGATTTTTATGAAGCTTCATCGGTGTAAATTTTCTCTCTGTTGTTAACTGAAATATTCAATCAGATAAGATAGTGGTGTAACAGCTAACACACGCAATTTAACTTAAGAAAATATTTTGTTCACACAACTGTCGAGCAACCAGCTTGTATTTCGTAATTTATATTTTCGTTGTTATTTGAAAAAACATAAATGATATCTTTTGCCTAAAGTAAGAAAATACCCAAGAATTTGTTAAAAAAGTTCTTAAACATTTGCTTTCAATATTTGCTTGATAAATACTGCCTAAAATAGATATTTTTTTTTAAATATCAAAAGATGAATTCAGCGTACAATTATATGTTTCTTTTGTTACACTGTGGCATGATTTTTCCAATGAATTTCGACTACAAGACGAAGAAAACTGCAAAATACTTCTTCTCTGTCACAATCCTACTGTTCAATGTTATTTTGTCTCTGGTTCAGATCCTGTTGATAATATCGGCTTGCAAACAAGTGTATTCGAATAACTTCATCATCGCCTCATCCATGCTTATACACTGCTTCATCGTTCTCGCCCATCGCTTTCTACTTATCCTCAAATTTAACAGTTTCAAGAATGTCGTTAAGTTAGTGAATAAATCTGAAGCCACTGGATTTTCCGTGAAATTCTTCTGCATTAAAATATTCTTGCTGACGATTATTGCAATCCAAATTCTTCCAAAATTTCTAAGCTCTGAAGTTATTGACATATCCTATTTCTTAAACGGATATCACTTTCAGAATCAATTCTATAATACGGTTGCAGGCATAGCCTATCAGTTTTCGATTGCTTTGTTTCTCACGATGCCAGTTAACGTATTTGCAATCTTTTACAAAGCCGTCTGTTTTGATATAAAAAACACAATTCAAAACTTTGATTTTCGGCTAAGCACAATTCATAATACTGATTACGAGAAACCTTTGCACTCGTATTCCAAAATCAAGTCGACTGTTGACCAGATAGACAAAGAACTCGGGTTTCTTGTATTTAATACAATCGTTTATAGTTCCTGTTCCCTGTGCTTTTCAGTGTACACCTTATTCGAACCGAAGATTTAGGGTGGCAATCATTTCCAAAGAGCGGAGGTCCTTCTGATGTTTTCCGTCAACTTCCTCTTGCTCATCTCGATGATCGTTTCGGCGTCCAAGGTGTCCGAAGTGTCGCAAGAAATCGGTTCCAAAGTTTTGGTTACGCGAGGAAATGGAGAAAAATCGAAATATTTCGAACAGAAATTCGTCATGTTGGCAGAAAAAGGAATCGAACTGTCTGTTTGGAGAATCTTCCCTATTAAGCGAGATACTATATTTTGTTTAACTGGAATAATCTGCACGTATACTTTGCTTTTTTATGGTTTAAGCCCAGTAAAAAATGAATGTTAAATTGACTGAAATCTACAATAATAATTACACAAAACATAAAATTAACAAGAAGTAGTTCTGTACTTCATTTTAAAATTCAATTAACAACAATCAGTGAAATTAATAACTATGTAATAAAAAAATTAAACTCTTCGTATTTTTTGTAAAATTCTTTAAAAAAATCAATTTTTTTTAAAAAAATTTTTAGCTTAAACGCTACGAAAACATCAACAAAGATTAAAATGAAATCTGCAATGCATATTTCAATGTATCGTGTCAAAACATCATTTCTTGAATGGCCAAGCACCGCGTGCCCATGGAAGTTATATTACATTTTTATTCATTTTAATTGTTTCATTGAATGAGTCACTTTAGTATTGCAAACGATCCAAAAAGAACTTTGTCTCGCATTGATTGTTAAAAAAAATATCACATTTCCTATTTATTTCATTTCATATAATCTCGTGCTCAAAATAACATTTTTCTAGGTTTTATTTGCTGTAGTAATGAACTTACTTTTTTAAAATCAGAACTTTTGTAAATGCGATGGCAACAAGTTATTAAAAGCTGATTTTTTTGAGATGCTCGTGAAGATAATAGCATTTTTATTTTTCTCTTACGGATTTTTGTTGACGCCACAAACCTCATTCCCATAATAACATCATGTTCTGACATGAAAATAAAGAATTGCCTTTAATCAAATAAGTGTGCATGACGCTTAAATGCACTTGCTATATATACTAAGAATCAAAAAAGAAATTACAAAAAAATGTAATTAATAGTAATTTCGCATTAAATAAACATGCCATAATAATTTGTGTTCACACTTGCATACTTTTTGGCATTGCAAAAAATATAGGGCCAAATTGGTTTCTTGCACACCTGCCCCTTCATAGAGAAGGCCGGCTCTGCCTGTTTTATAAATGGTATATTATTTAGTAGAAGTGTCTAGGCACTAAGACTCTTCGCGCATCTAATTCAAGCAAGAAACCGTTTTAGAATGACCTTTTCGGTCGTTGATTCCAGACAAGTAAATGCATAGGTACAGGCGTTTATCGACGACCTTGTGAATTTCAAAAGCAAAGTCCAAATTTTTAAAAAAGAAACAATGAAAATATTGTTGTGAAATTTTTATCAGTCGTTCCCTTTCTTTTTAAAAGATACTCAAGAGGAATTCGAAAAATATACCTGGAATAAAAACAAGTAATATAAAAAGATTTTTAATTCAATTTCACTTAGGTTAGCAAAGATAAATGTTATTTTAGTTACTTTTTATTAAATGATTAATAAAAATAGTTTATTAATAAAATATTGATTTTCGCTAGAATTGAACTCGCATTCTTCACCTTCACCTTAAAAATACTGAAATCCTCGCCTTTTACCGATTGAGCTACTACCTATTGATTTCATTTTTCATTATAAACTGCTAAAACTCTATTTAAAATATTAAAAATTAAATATATTTAATTAATGAAGTAATACTAGAAAAAACTCTATTAACATCAAGTGTCCTGCGCTATAAGTTTAAATAAATGTATTTGAACTTGAGTAAATGAGTAAAATGTATTTTATTAACGATTGAAAATTTAAACTATATATATATATATATATATGCATGCCAAGGATGTGTGGGGGGGGGGGGGGGGGGGGGGGTTGGAAGCGCCTAGGCTTTGTGGCCTTTAATCTTCCATTCAACTGGATTGCTGTATTAGTGCCACACTTCATATGTTGAGTCAAATAGAAAACTATAAAAACATCAAAAATTATTTGGATGTTGACATTATGAATCACGCAGTTAACAAGTAATATAAAAAACCCTTTTAAAAAATCAATTTCTACTTTGGATATTAGGAAAATTTTTATTTTAATTACAATTGTTGATCTTGTGTTCCGTTTTACAATGGAAGGAGGGGTGTAGTAGCTTCTGAGGGTATGGAACCCTGAGCACCCGAATAACGATCACCTTTGACCCGGTACTCCTAATGGTATAATTCTCGACATGGAGAACTTTGCGACCAGGTTCGAACTCGCAGCACAAGGGATGCGAATCCAACGCCCTACCAACCAGGCTATCCTGACCTAACAATTACAACTATTATAATGGCGAGAAAATTAGTTTTTAATTAATTAATAAAAAATTAACGAATTAATATTCGAAAAAACTGTATTAACATCAAATGATACCCACTATAAATTTTAAAAAATATACTTGAACTTGATTGGAAGAATAAAAAGCATTTTAATAACGATTGAAAATTTGAACAAGATATATATAGAGAGCGAGTGAGAGCTAATATTAGGAATTTAAAAAAAAGAAAAACAAAAACAACAAAAAAAGGTTTAAAAAATATGTTACATGATTATTACAATTAAGCTATTACAGATTTCAGGATCAGTTCACTGGCAATCAGCGAAGGGGTTTTAAATATATTTAGGAAAAATGTGAACCAATAGAAGAAATAGAAAAAAAAATTAAACACACACACACACATTTTTCTATATTACCACTTTTTAAAACTAATTCCAAATCTAATTAAGCTAACACTACATTTCGCAGTCCATTTTGTATATATTTTTTTAATAAAAAGAAAAAGAGTTTATTTTTTATTTACTTTTTGTTATATATAGATATTTAATTATTATCAATCAATTTGCTCTTTGAAAAAAATTTAATTACCACACAATCCTAAACTACTGGAGCACTCCATAACTCAATGGGAAAATTTCCAAAAGTATCAAAGCCCAAATTTTCTTGACTTGCAGATGGTGGGGCCTGCGGTCCCAATGAGCTATAACTCCCCGGACAATTGTAGTTCATTTTGTAAATATCTTTAATTCTTAAAACCTTTCGCATTAAGAGTGATTTCTTTAAAAAAAAAACTTTAACGGGAAAAATAGCGTTGAAACTTACTCCTCGTCTTATCCAGTAATAGATTCAAGTCCAAAGATCAGTTTCAGAGAACGAGCTAAACAGCTAAAACCTATAAAATTGTTATATTTTTTTCTACGTTTTGCTGTTTTTCCGTGAAAATTCGAGCAGATTATTTTCTCTAAAATCAATAATTTTCTTCTTTTATCTGCTTGTCGTAAGATCAATGATATCAACTTCCCTAAACGCTGATAAGTGATTTTATTTTTTTCAAGCTCGATTTACAAAATACGAGCTCAGCAGAAGAGGAAACAATCTCATAATCTTTCAATTTAAAAAAGTTTTTTAAAAAAATTTAGATATTGTTCTCTTTTTAGAAAGCAGTCATTTAATTTATTTTATTCATTGATTCATGAAAGGCATTAGATTATTTAATAGATGATGTTGACGCTCGTGTGCTCTGTTTTAATTCTTATTTTTCTTTTTTCAATTCAACAATACTTACAAAAACGGTCCTGGTATAAAAACCTCAAAAAACTTCCTGGGGCTAAACCTCACTTTTTATTCGGAAATATAGGCTGGGTTTTAAAGCTTTATACAAGGAAATCTGAACATAATCCTATGGTTTGTAAGTATGATTAATTCTGTCTTTAAAGTGTATTTTAAGTATATCTCATGTGATTTAAAGTTATCATAAGTGTATCATATATGATTTAAAAGTATCATGTGTACCTTATATGATTTAAAGGTATCATAAGTGTATTTTATATGATTTAAAAATATCATAAGTGTATCTTATACGATTTAAAGGTATATGGATTTTAAATTTTATTATATTTAAAATACTGTCTTAATGCATTATAATTTTTGCTTCGCCAGTTAAAAGTATTGAATTATTTAAAATTCGGTAAAATATGAATGTTTTTTGGATTATAGTTAAGGGTTTGAAGGTTTTTTTTAACTTGAATTCGTAGGTAATTCGAAATATTTCTCGGCTTTCTAAAGTTTACCTTTCATATTATGTTAAACTATGGTTGTTCTCTTTATTCTTTTCTATCATCATGCTTTAATCTACTCATTTAAAAAAAAAGATTATATTTTCAATACAATCCCTTTAAAAAAACATTGAATATATTAATTACAATTTGTCCTGCTTATTTTTTTATACAGATGCTGCACTCAAAATACTGGGTACATGTAAAAAATGATAGAATTATTGTAATTATTACATTAAAAGAATGCTTTTTCATTGAACTGTTAGCCCACCTTTTTAAGATTATGTTATTTATTAACAAATACTGTACTACTTACTAATGCTTCTAAAAATCTTTACTGCTACTTTACATTAAATGCTGTCGAATTTTCTTTTTTCGTACGCATTTTTAAACTAATTTTTTTTTCTTGAATTTCAATTTTTTGATAAAGTGCATTTTTATCAATACTCTTTTGTTGATGCAGATGCTTTGTACATTTGAAAACTATAAAATTGCTTAAATGGCAGTTAATTAAAGGGCACTTGTAAGACTTTTAAGCAATAATTGCTTAATTATTGCTTAAAAGGCATACAAAAAGTATGAATTAGAGTTAGAGTCTTTAATCCACCTTCTTTAAAATTATGTTCTTTATTTATAAATATTGTACTGCTTAATAAAGTTTCTATAAATCTTTACTAAAATTTTAAATTAATACGGTCGAATTTTTATTTGCCGTTCTCATTTTTAAACTAATTTTTTTCTCATTTTCAATTTTTTTGATAAATTGAATTTTTATCAAGACCCGCTTGTTTATGCAGTTGCTGCACTCAAGATGCACTGTACATGTGAAAATGATAGAATTATTGTAATTATTGCTTAAAATGCATGCTTTTTAATTAGAACTGTTAGTCCGTCTCTTTTAAATTATGCTGCTTATTTTATAAATATTGTACTACTTATTAAAGCTTCTTAATATCTTTATTATTACTTTAAATTAAATACAGTCGAATTTTCTTTTTGCTGCACTAATTTTTAAACAAAATTTTTTTCTGAATATTATTATTCTCATTTTTTTCTGAATTTCCATTTTTGTATAAATAGATAATTGAATTTTTATCAAAACCCTCTTCATAAAATTACTAGCACTACCCGCACGGCGCTGCCCATGGCATAGCATCAAAGGAAAAAAAAGTTTTAAATTTAAGTCTAGCCTATACCCGATATGACTATAGCGTGTTAAGCAACATATACAACATACCCGCGACTTCGTACGCATGGAAAAGTGCACAAAAACTATTTATTTACAGTGCGTATCTGAAATAAAACAAAACCGAAAATCAAGTTCATATTTCCTTAAAATCAAGTCAAGTCTATCTTATTTATCGATAGAGATTGAGATAGCTACTACATTATCATAAACGCATTTTTTAAACTTTTAATTAAAATGAAAACATAGTTGTCAGCAATCACAATACACTGCACATGCCCGGATTTTCAACGGCAACTGAAGATTCATCACCAATTGAGGCAGCGCAAAATGCGTGAATTTTCTACGGCAGTTAGGATAACGCAATACAGATTATAAAATTTTCATTTCTTTTATTCTGTTTTATTTTAATTCAAAAATACTTCAGAATGAATCTGATAAATTGATTAATTTAACAATGTTTAGTTTTAAATGCATCAAACACTAAGAAAATAAACCGAATCGTTTGAAATAATTGGTCGAAAACATGTTAAGACTAACCTCATTAGTGTGAGAAAAAGAACAAACTGAAGTTTTCTACATTTGGCGATGGGGAAATGAAGATTTTTGGCAGGAAAGTAAGAAAATGTAATTTTTTCTATTTTCCACGCATTTTCCCCTTGTTTTTTCTCTTTAGTGGAATTTCCTTAGTGTTTTGATGAAAATATTAAAAAATAATCAGCCGAATTGGTCGAACCTTCTCGAGTTTTGCCCTTAGCAATGCATTCGGCGATTCATTTTTATTTGTAAAGAAAAGGAATAAGTTTAAAATTTCATTCCATTCTTAAATATTGTTGCTCTTTCCTGAAATTAAATGGATATATTCCTTGAGTATTTCTTTGTATTGCGTGATGAAAGAATCATTACTCATTCCGTGCAATTGCTGAAGCCATCAAGACAGACAAAAACATGGCAAAAGAATCTATCTTAAAATATTGTCACACTTTGATATTTCAGAGTAAAGTCTTAACATTCCCTTCACCCCTAAATTCTTAATTCTACCATTCTAGAAAAAGATAAAGAATGTTTCACATTAATAACTGTTTCATATTATATTTCAGATGCTCTTGAAAGAATGATAGGCTATGGCTTCCTTTTTCGAAAATCCGGGTTTCAATGCGTCTGGCTTGGCTGGAGTCCAATGGTCGCTGTTTATTCGCCGGAGTTACTCGAGGTGAGTGATTTCATTTACAATCAAAAAGCCAATTTATGATTTGGCTCATTTTTGTCGTGAAATCCTTTGAGCAACAATTGCCATGGCGATCAATTCAACAAAAGATTTCTCTAATATTTTGATGCATGTCTTTTAGCTTTTATAATGGCCTAAAAACGTAGTGTGGTATCGATTGTACCAAACTTTGGTGCTACCTGAAAATATTTTTTGAGTTTTTGGACCACTTTACCGAGTGTGGCCCGCAGATATTCAATGACATTTATGTTGGAGGATTGTGGTGGGGAGCGTAATTGCTGTTTACAATGGACACCGTATTTTGACGTTACATGCATTCTTTTTGGGGTCGTGGTCCTACTGAAAAATGAAATTTCCTTCTAAATCAAAACTTTTAGCACTTTCCTTTAGGTTGCCGCGATGTATATTCAAGTAAACCATATGGTTTATAATGTCATCTATAAGAACTAAATTTCCTACCCTGGGTGAAGCCACACAACAACAAATCCTGATGGAGTCATCCCCCTGTTTAAATGCAGGGCGTAAATGTTTTGGATTCAAGGTAGTATTAAGCTTTCTACATATGATGCCCCCGCTTTCTGGGACAGAGGTAGCGCATCTTCCTCGTATTCTCGGGGTTCTGAGTTCTAGTCCCGGTTCAGGCATGGTTGTTCTTCTGTGTGCTATCTGTGAGATGTGTGACGGTGCCCCCTTGTAAAAAAGGGGCTGTGCAAGCAAATGTGATTAAGTCGTATATTTTGTCCTAGTTGGCGCTACTTCAAAAAAAAGAGACGCTCCTTTTGGCTGAAATCTGCTGCTGTATCAGCGGGGGGCTAGTCCATTGGCACTTGCCATAAGTAACAACAACAATATACGATGCGATGGTTGTCACTGCCAAAGATATTGGGTTTTCTCTCGTCACTAAATATAACCTTCTTCCAGAAGTTATTAGTCCTCAATAGATAATTTTTTGCAATAAAAAAATGCTTTTTTCAGAATTTGCAAGCTGATGAACGGTTTCTTTCTAACAATTTGACTTTCATATCCACCTTGTCTAATGGCATTTTGATCAGTTTCAACATTTATATTTCTGCCTATAATTTCAAAAATTTCTGCAGAGAGTTGAATGAACCATATGATCACAGCAATCTAAAGGAAAGTGCTAAAAATGTGGATTTATAAGCAAATTTCATTTTCTAACAGGACTATGGCTTCAAATACACTGCGCATAACGTCAAAATGTGGTATCTTTTACATAGTAAACAGCAGTTGCATCCACCACCACAGTCCCTTGACATAAAGTTCATTAGATATTTTTGTACTACACACAAAACAGCGGTTCAAAATCACAAAATTAGAAACAAAACCAATTTAAAACAAGTGTTGCAAAAAGAATGGGTTAAAATATCTTCAGATATCAGAAACTGGTACCGCTACATTTAAGGTCATTATAAAAGCCAAAAGACCTGCAATTAAACATTAATATTTTTTTGTCTAAATGGGTTTTTTTTTATATATGTGTACTTACTTTAGATGGCCTGTTATCAAGATTCATCGCATTTATATTAAATATAATGCAATTATATTAAGCTGATATAATTGCATTATATTTTGCTATTCGCTTTATTTTAATCTCGAATGTGTTTTTTATAATCACCTAGTGAGCCATAAAATTAAATGAACGCAGAATGTATGTCTATCATAACACATGTTATATTTCAGCCTATAATAGTTTCAAACCATTTTTTAAAGAATATCTCTGTAAACGGCTTTTCTCATTATCATATCTCATATTCTTGTAAATTCTGTAAATAGTTTTGTTTTTATTTCTTCTTACTGTAAATATTTTAATACTTAAAATAAAATTCCCGTAACATGCCCACCAAACCGTGAAGTGACCAGAATGGTCACAGATACGGGGGTATGAGACGACGTTCTCTTCTGTCTGTATATACCTACCCTAATATCACCGTTTTCGTAAAAATTTCGAATTTATTTTTTATTTTGTATTAAAGTCAACACAATTAAGATTCCTAAAAGGATTTACTTTTGTTTTTACGGTAGTTATAAGCAAAGTTACCAAAAGAATTATACACCAGAATTGAAATATTTAAAACTGAAACTAAAAAGGGGAAGGCACGTGGTTTATAATTAAGTTCGGGATGAGATTTTATATAACGTTAGTATACATTCAGATTGCTCATTCTTGAAAATATTACGGCTTAATAGTCAGCCAATTTCGAGGGAATAGTTTTGAAATTTTCAAGATAGCTTATATACACTCTTTAAAACAACTAAAGGATATTCTGAGTCTTGTATAAAATAAAAGGATATTCTGAGTCTTGTATAAAATAAAGGCATAAGCAGGACCTTCCCTCCCCCTAAATAGGAAAAAGAGTCAAAAATGCAAATTTTGCTCATTTTCGAACTTCTCAATATTCAAATTTTGAGTGCTTTAGAGGAGGATCAAATGATAAATATGGAATCATCAATAAACAATTCTGCTTTTTTTAGATTATACTCAGCAGCAACACATCGTTGGAGAAATCAAACGAATACTCATTCCTCCACAGGTGGCTGGGGCATGGTCTTCTCACAAGGTTAGTGAAGTGACTGAGATACAATATTCTACTTGTTTTCGATTTTAGGTATGAGTATTTTGCTCAAAAATGCTAAACCTTTTCATTTTCTATTATCTCAAAAGCTATTTTGCACACCAACTTCAAATGCCATTCCATTCGGATGTTTTCTTTCCACATATTCAAGGAATTTTTTTTTTAAAAAAATGGTAACAAAGTGTGTTATTCATCTTTTTAAAAGTTTACAAATCAAGCTGTGTGAATTTTTTGTATAACCAAATCAGCCCGAATTTAGATGCCGAGAATGATGAAAATTATTTTTTTATAATACTGCCTTTTTCTTTCCTTTTCTTTTAGCTTATGTATGTTTTCAGTTATTTGTTTTGATTTTTATCTTTTGTAATGCAACAGGTATAAACAAAGAAAAATTAATTTAAGAAATTCAGTACTTTTTCATCACGTTTTCATAATATAGTGTTAATTATCATGTCAGAACATGATGTTTTGGGCGTCCAGAAAAATCCGTGGGTGAAAAATAACATTTTTTTTTATCTGCACGACCATTTCAAAAAATCAGCTTTTAATAACACGTTGCCATCACATTGACAAAATCTCCGATTTTTTTAAAAAAATAAGTGAATGACTACAGCAAATAAAACCTAGAAAAATGTCATTTTGAGCGCGTGATTATATGAAATGAAATAAATATGAAATGTGATATTTTCTCAAACAATCAATGCGAGACAAAGTTTTTTGGATCGTTTGCAATACTAAAGTGACTCATTCAATGAAATGATTAAATTGAATAAAAATACAATTTCACTTGCATGAGCACGTGGTGCTTGGCCGTTCAAGAAATGATGTTCTTACATGATATTTCTGAAATGTGCGTAGCAGATTTCATTTTGATCCTTCTTTTTTATTGTGTGTTTGACTTGGCAGCCAATAATAAGTTTGGCGTGAGTAACGCTGAGTAAAAATCATTTTCATGCAATTTACCATAAACAATGTTATTAAAATTAAACTTTAAAATTTAATTCCATCTTACTGCTTTTTTACAAAGCTTCCATTAGTGCAATTGAGTTGTACTCTGACACACACACACACACACATATATATATATATATAATAGTTGTTTTATATGCATAGGGTGGTTATAATGAAACTTTTCCTATAAGTAGCTTCCTACAAAGAAAATGGGTGGACGGATTGCAATGAAATTGGGTATACTGACCTATCATCACGAGATCACCCTTGAACATGGTTGCCGTAAGTAGGCTATTAGAGATAAGGAGAGAAGTGCTCATTAAAAGTAACCACAACATTTCGTTAACTTAGCGCCCTTTGATAGGCGAGAAATTCACAATGCTTGTGCTTATACAAATGAATTTATATGACAGTTAAATAAAAAAAAAATTTAAATGGTCGATAAGTTAAAAATATTTCTCGTAGAAAAACAACAGCACTTAAAAATTCTGCTTTTAAACAATTTTGTATTATTCAGTGTTCATTGACTAATGGCAAACCTATTATAAAATTATAAAAAGGTCCCTATTAACTTCTTATTTAATGATAGCTTATGATATTATTTATTAGAATAATTGAATTCCAAATCAAGTTTGTATAAAGATTTCTATAACTAAAAAAACAGCACAAAATTTTGACTCCAATGAACACGACCCATATTTTATTTCATGCCCATGATGGGGAGGAGGGGGGGGGGCTCTATGAGGGTTTCTTTTACCTTCGGTTCGACTGGATTGATGATTTGGTGACAAATAAATTATGTTGAGCCTGCATTTTTGAATATAAACAATAGAAATTTTAAAGTTATTAATTTAACCAAATTTTGAGTAAAAGTATATAAAATTAATAATAAAAAAACATAAGGGTGGATCCAAATTCAATGGTTCTAAATTAGAATATAATTGTCAGGATTAGTTCATTGGTGATTAGTGGAAACAATTCCATCATGTCGGCTGGTGGACGATTCCATTTCATGTACTTATGTAGACTTTCACCTGAACTTCACCCGTAAAAGCAACGTGATTCCAATGATAATATATTATTTTTTCCTTTTCAATTGATTGTTTTCTTTGCAGCACTGGTCCAAAATGGAGATCGAGGCGCAAACTGTTGACTCCGTGCTTCCATTTCCGCATTCTGGATGACTTTCTGCCAACGCTGAACGAGCAATCTGTAATCTTAGTCAAGAAACTGGAATCTCACCAACACGAAGATTTTGTGGATATCTCGCCTCTTTTGGTATTGTGCACATTGGATATTGTATGTGGTAAGTTCTCGAACGATCAGACGGCTAATCAGTTGGGAAAATTTCTGTATTTTAAATAATATACATTTTATTGCCCTTTTAGGTGTAGCGAATATCGCTAGGCCCGAACTCCGAATCTTATGGTGAGTAGCCGAGTATCATACCGATCAATCAAAAGGGACCCGTCAGCTCGAAGGATGTTAATTGGCTTACATAGCAATCACCACAGAGTATCCCCCCAGTGAGTTGGCGAACGATACTTATGTGAAGTGGTGGCGAAATTAACAATTGTCATATTTAATGAGCGTCTAGAGCTTTGATCGCCGATAGTTGAACGAAGCTATGGGCGAAGGTTGCATTCATCTAAGGTCGGACGTCGGGTTCACCATTGTGGGTGATTAGCGGATTGTGCTAGGCCCGAACTCCCAATCTTACGGTTAGTAGCTGAGTATCATACCGATCGAGCAAAAGGGATCCTTCAGCTTGAAGGATATTAATTGGCTTTTATAGCAATCACCACACCCTGTTAAGTATGAGAGTTGGAAATTAAAAAGGAATAATTTCGCAATTAAAACTAAAGTGCCATTGGTATCAGCATGAAACTATTCTAACTCATCCATGTAATGCCCAGCGTTATGTTCAAATTGTTTGCAAGTATGATGAAAATAATTGAATCAGCACTCCTACAATTGATGGTTTTGATGGAGGGGTCTGTCGGTTTAAAAATGTATGTCATTATGTAGTATTAAATTCTAAAGTTTACTCCCTTCTTTCTGGAATAAAATCATGATTACAAACATTAATTCAGAGATTTATTTACTCCCAGCCACCAAAAACGGGAAAAAATGACCTGAGGATTACTACTGAAACTTATAGCTTGTGGTTGAAGCTTCATAAGCTAGATAACATCTATGGTACACAAGTAACCTGAGGATTGCTACTGAAACTTATAGCTTGTGGTTGAAGCTTCAAAAGCTAGATAACATCTATGGTACACAAGTAACCTGAGGATTGCTACTGAAACTTATAGCTTGTGGTTAAAGCTTCAAAAGCTAGATAACATCTACGGTACACAAGTAATTACTTTTGTATTTTTGTTATGTTTCTCGGCTACAAACCAGAACGTTGCGAGTTCTGTCCAAGGGCAACCAGTACATTGGGAGTTCGGACCAAGGGCAATTTAAACTATCCGCATCTGCCGCAGTGATGACCCGTGACATCGAAAAAAGAACCTTCGTACTGCTGTTGAGATGCCATCTACCGGCAGCAAAAGTCATCAGGCGCATTAGAAACAACAGCCAACATCATCGCCAACTCATATACGTTTGGAGCAAATATATCGTTCGTCTTATCACAGACACTGGTAGGAGAGTATGTAGTGAAATTTTCATAAGCTAGATAACATCTACGGTACAAAAGTGAATACTTTTGTATTGTGGTTATATTACTCGGTCAATAGATATTCGCAATATATTCTTAAATGGATGTACAGTTTTGAAGAAAACTGCAGCAGAGATAGTATTTGCTTCAAGTGTTCTATGTTAAATGTTCTAAATGTTTTTGATATTAAGATGTAGGCAACGATAGTGATTATATCGAATTGTTGTAAACATTTCAAACCAGGGTTTATATAGTTGTTATGATTCGGAACACCATTTTCGTTTTGGTAATCAGTTTATTTTGTACAAACTTAAGACAGAGAATTTCATGAGGCTATAAAAAATTATCATAGTATTTACAAATGAAGTACTAGATTGAAATAGATCGAATAGTCAGTACATTAAAAAGATGTGATAATGTATGAATTTGAAAGAAGTAAGGTATTGGGATTTGTAGCAACAATGGCTGTTATCCCCTGTTTCAAATACTTAGGACAAAATACCGGGTGTCCAAAAAGTTCCCGTACTCCAAATTTAAAAAATCATTTTCCACGATTTTTTTTCAAGTATATTAAATTTTGCCGTACGAGTAATGAAACCATGGACATGCTTGAAGCCTCTTCTTCTTCTTTTTTTTTGGGGGGGGGGGGGGGGG
>JAOUZG010044942.1:4520163-4602127 GCA_026289955.1 Argiope argentata | reverse complement strand
TATATATATATATATATATATATATATATATGTAATGATATTTTTAAGCTCTTAATTAGAATCCTAATTAATTTCCAAAGCCCTATCTTAATTTAGCCCATAGTAATATCATTCTCAAATATTCTCTTATTTCCTGATCCATTCCACTCGCTCTAGTTAATTCAAGGGAAGCTGTGTAAAATTGCTGAAACAGCTAAACGCCTGTTACTTTCTCACACTCCGTGGGAGAGATGAAAATTGCAGACCAAAGCAAAATACTTTTAAAAAGATCCCTGTGTTTCCCTTACCTCTTATCTGTGAAACATGGGAATCCCCACTAAAATACAAGTTTATAAGCTCTTTAAAAAATATTTATCCCTATCAAAATCTTGGTATTTAAGACCAGGGATAATGAATTTCCCATCCCTTTTTTGTACACTTAGCTTTTCTGTCGGTTCTGTGTTGTGTCGTTCTCGCTTGTAAATAATGTCTGCTCCCGTGATGGAATAAAAAGAACTAAAAATTCAACCTATATTCTCCATGATTTCGGCCACAACTATGCTATTTATTCTCAGCAAATCATTTAAAAATGATATAAATTTTATATATATATATATATATATATATATATATATAACGTTACCCCAACTCATGTAGGAAATTCACGCAATGCGTTGTCTTAATTGGCACTGAAATACACGCATGCGCATTGTTTTGTTTTATTTCAGGTATTTATTTATTCTAATAAAAGGATTAGTTTTAACGCCTCAGTTGGCATTGCAAATTCATTGTCAAGTGCCAATTGAGTATGTTCTGATTGTGCTCTGAATCTGTTCTCATTTAATTTAAACCGATACGAACTTGGTTTTGTTTTGCCAGGTGTAATTTTTTTATTCATTTATTTGTATTAACTGTAATTATTTTATAAAAAGTAACTAAAATAATTTTTTTTCTTTGTTGACATAAGTAGAAGACTTACTTTTTTTATATTACTTGTTTATTATTACATCAGAAATTTCAAACAAATAGTATCTATACAAAAGCATTCTCTTTTTGTTTGTTATATTCTTTTCTCTATAATTCAATACAGAGAGAAAATGAAGAAAAATGTAATGGAAAGACAGATTTACTTTAAGGAAAGGGACAGATTTTTTTTAAATGTCAATGATGTCAGCTAATTAAATTTAGAAAATAATATAAACTGTAAAAACAATTATGGTGAAATATTAAATATCACTTATATTATCAAGAAATATGTAAGTAAAAGTTAAATCAGCTGTTTTTTTTTCAGGAGTTTACTTTTTTTTCCCTCTTAAAGTTTAATGTGTGAAAGTTTTGATGATAAATATGCAAGGTTAATTATGCCTTATACTAGACATGCGGTGTGAAATTTTAGTTTAATGGGAAGGCACTTTTGTTTTACGCCGTTTTTTCTAATATGTAGACATCTAATATATAGAGAAAGATAACGTAACGAAAACAAATTCAAATAAACTAAGTGCAGATTTTAAATCAAAACGAATAAATTAATCTTAAATATTTTAGAATATTTTAATTAATAAATCCTTAAACATAGAATCTTAAGAATGGCTTTTAAGAAACCAGAAGAAATAATTTTTAAAAAAATATAAATAATTAAGAGGAAGTAATGAAAATTTTATATTTTACCAATAGAGAATGGTCTCCCACAATTTTTCTCGCATACTCCCCAATAAATGCGCCATTACCCTACCCCCTTTGTTCATAAAATAGTGAATATTGGACAAGGAAATAAACAGAGATTCACTAGGAGAAAAAAATATAATGCATACTGATTCTTGAAGTCTAAATTTAATAAATCAGCATAAAAAGAAAAGGAAAGGGAATTTTCGATCGCAAACTTCAAATTATCATGTCACAACCTTATTATTTTTAGTCATTGTTTATCTTAAATAATTTAAGTCATTGACCAGCTTAAACCGGTTTGAAACAATCACGAGACTTCCTATCGGTCTCTCTCTCGCATTTGAAATCCTGAACTAAGTCAATCGAAAGCAATCTGCATATTTGATTCTCTTGACAATAATCTCTCAAATAAATGCAAAACACATTATTTTTATTCCAGAATGCATCAGAGACTTAAGAATGTTTATATTATATTATATTATATATATATATATATATATATATATATATATATATATATAATTTTTATTTATTTATTTTCAGTTTAGGGGACTTTTTTAATCAACGGTTCGTCAGACCTTGGTTGTGGTCTGATGCTTTGTTCAGGATTTCCAGTTTAGGAAGAAAGTTTGACAAGGATTTAAACATACTACACAACTTCACAGAAAAGGTGATTTTCTTTACAAACTCGTATCGAAATTCATAGGTAAATTTTATTTATCTGCAGTTTGAATTCGCACCCAATGGGAAGGACACCTCAGATGCAGGGTAACGAAAGTTCCAGAACAGTGGCTTGTTCTCGCCACCTGGTGGTTACAGAAATGATGTGGGATTGCTTACCTCTTACCGATGACGGAGCGTACCTATGAAAGAAGGGATTGTGATCCTGATGGTCTTTAGAACTTAACCGTAGCTCTCTCTGTCTAGGTATCAGAATTTTTCCGAATGACAACAGGTGGTACCTAGCCGTCTTTTAAGGTTAACTGCAGTTTGACTTATTTACTGAACATTTGAATACTGTTTTATCTTTTAGTTTTATTTGCTTATTTCAACATTTACAATTATAAAATAAGAAATAAAAATTGCATATATTATGCAAATTTTTGTCAACTATAACTAACAGCTATTATAAATAATTAAAAAAAAAGAATATATACTCTGGGAATGCGGACAATTTAGTCCATTTAAAGTACATATCTTTAAATGTCAGATACATCGATAAAGACGTACTACCTACTACAATTCACAGTTCTATTTTTTAAATGTGCAAGGCGCAATATGTGGAAGGATATGTAAGTAAGAACATTAGTAAACTGTTGTTGTTGTTAAGGGCACTTACCATGGACAAACTCGCTGATGCATCAGCGAATTTCAGCCAAATGAGGGTTTCTTGTTTTGAAGTAGCGCCAATTAGGGCCAAGAGCACGACTTGGCTAATCACTCATCACATTCGATTGCACAGACCTTCTATATCTTATTACAGGGGTGCACAATCAATCACCTTACAGATAGGACACAGACGAACATCCATACCCTATCCGGGATAACCAGATCACGAGGAAGACGCGCTACCTCTTTGCCAGTACGCCGGCAGGATATTAGTAAACTAAATTGTACTGTAGACGAAGCAAAGATAAAAGAATAAACCCAGCATTGTGAAGTCAACAAATGAATTTCAAAAGTGTAAAAATTAATTATATATTTTAATGAAATGCAGCTACTCAAAAAAATTTTAATATTAAAATGTTCGTTTAATTTGGGTCTATCACGTATTAACATTTCTTTGCTTAAATTTTATTCCGTTTAAATACATAGACTACGACTGTAGCTTCATTTTGGCTTACAGAGTATAAAAATACTAACTTTTTTCCATTTAAATATGTAATTATTTTTTCTTTATAAATATATTTTCAATAATTTTAGTAAAATATATACAAAATGCCATTGTGTCTATTCGGGTAATTAGTTATTAATTAAACAATACAGAAAATCGGGGTTAATATGATCAACTTTTTTTATGAAAGAAATGTAAAACGAAATGAATGAAATATTTTATGAAAGAAATATAGAAAAATGGGATTAATTATGATCAACTTATTTTATGAAAGAAATGCAAAACAAAACAAAAACAATTAGCAAATGAAATTGAAATCCATTACGTCAGCAAGTACACGATGACCTATGGATTTCAATTTTGAAACGGGGGAACCATTCAACATTTATTATGAAAACTTGAAATGTCTTATTACTTATATTAAGAAAAATAAATACATTTCATAAGAAAAATATACATGAGAGTGTAAAAATGCTGAAGATTGTTTTGGCCTAAACTATGGATGGTAAACCAATGGAACACGACATAATATTTTTATACGTCAAAGATAAAAAATGTTTGCATGTGACTTCATTTGTTGAAGTCAGTGTCCCAAGTCGAATACTTATTTTCACGAATGAATAATTTTAAAGATTAAATTTAACCCTTTTCCCCCCCGAAAGATAATTAGATGCAAATTCATTCACCTAATACAAATATTTGATTATTGCTATTGAAAAATAAATGTGCTTGATTCTTTTAAGTCGAATTTCTTTGAAAAATGAATCTACATCTCTTAACCATTATGTAGGAGTTTTTAACAATCAAATTTGAAAAATAAATAAATAAAATGTCAAAATGATGCACAATCTTGAATGTTGTGTCAGAGGCACCATCGGAGTGCAAAGGGTTAGAAACCGTTAGGCAGATGACTCCAATTCAGCATGCGTTCTACTAAAAGTAACATCTTTCAATCCTACATTTGTCTTCTAATTTTCAACAACACTGTCACTTTAATTTGAATTACACATATAACTAAAACCTGTACTACTATACATTGCATAATGTATTTTTTCTAAGTAAACAAAGAGTTTTGAGTTACTATTATTTAGAGTTATTATTTTCTTTATATACACAAGTCAGCATTATTTGATGGCACTTCTATTCCTCATTAAACATTTTAGAAAAAATGGCAAATTTATGCATAAAGATTGCCATATCTGGTCTAATGATTGGTTTCCTCAATCAATTTGTTTTGTGGCAGATTTGTTTTGCGCCTGCTTAAATTCGACCATCATTCATTAATAATCATTCTTGCTTTCGCAACATAGGTGATACGAGAAAAGAAAACCGAGAGATTATCTCAGAAACACGCCCATCGAGAGCAGATTCCAGATGATGAATTCAAAAACAAACGCAGACGAGCATTGATGGACCTATTACTGGATTTGCATCTGGATGGAGAGCAGTTGAGTGAAGAGGATATCAAGGAAGAAGTGGACACTTTTATGTTTGAAGTAAGTAGATTTTGAGTTTATCATCTAAACATAGTATAAAATGAAGCCTCCTGAAAACGTTTTATGTTTAAACCACAAAAACTCGAAAAATAGTTACCGGATTACCGGATATAGCATTTATTGGGGAAGGTTTTAGTACATTAAAGTCATATCAAAATAGAAACAATGAGTTTTATAATTGCTATTTTAATTTTGCACATATCCGAGCATGCGCGAAAATCTCAAACTGCGCATGTGCAAATAGCAAGAGCTGTGGTATGCATATGCGATACATTTCTTCGCTTACGGCTGATTTTAACACGTTGACTGACACATCATCCACATCGGAAAATTTCCAAAAGTAACAAAGCCTAAATTTTCTAGACTTACAGATGGTGGGGCCTGCGGCCCCAATGAGCTGTAACTCCTCGTACAACTGTACAGAGAGTCTCGACTCTTAACAGGACATTTTTCAGGCAAACAATATAATTGTTATCAAAATAAACCGTTTTTAATGATGATTACGGATCTGCTCTACAGCGGAAAGAGGGATGCAGTAGTTTCGGAGGGTATGGACCCCTGAACACCCGAAGGTACAAGTCTGACTTCTAGCTCATATGAGGATTATACACACACACTAGCTTGCACAGCCCCTTTTTACAGGGAGGGGGGCACATTCACACACCTCACAGATAGTACACAGAAGAACAACCATGCCCTGACCTGGACTCGAAACCGGGACGTCCAGATCACGAGGAAGACGCGCTACCTCTGAGGCAGGACGCCAGCATCGTCTTTAATGTTTAGCACAATTTATGCTCGAAAATATTTAATTGTGTACTGACCACGTTATACATCTGTATTATTATTATAAATGTGAAAGTTTGGATGGATGGATAATATTAGTCAATCATCGAAATTGGATGAAATTTACCACAGAGATAGATTTTAGTCTAGAATAGAACATAGGCTAATTTTTATTCCAGTTAATTTAGTGGTCAATTTTTTAAAATTAAAATCTAACTTTCGCGCTAAAAATCTTCATTTCCAAACCGCCAATTCAGTAAAACCAATTTTTTCGCCATGGCGTAATCTGTATCGAGATATCCTGGCGCGGAAAATTTACGCATACACAACATGTTCTGTTAGTCGAAACAGATTCGGGCTTCATCTTGTTTCGTCAGACTAATCGGCATAACGATCTTGACTAATTAATTTGCTGTTTTTATTATTATTATATTATAACAATAATAAAAAGTAATAATAATAATAAATTTCAGGTACACACTGTAAATAAATTGTCTTTAGATTAGTTGTATGTGCTAAGGTTTGATATACAGCCATTTGGAGCTAATTTGGTTGATAATTTTTCGGTAGTGCTTTGTTTGAGTTTACATTGCCGTCATTTTTTTTGTTACTTTAATTTGATCTTTTTTGCTCATTTCCCTTGATTTTTTCTTGCTGTACGTATTCATTTCGCCAACTTTATTTATTTTCGATTAAATTTTTTTTTTTGCATGCATTCCATTTTTCTGTATTTATTGATTTATTTTTCTGTATCCCCGTTGATTTGCAGCAGTGTTCATCGAAACCTTACGATTGGAAACGCTATTAAAATGGCCGCATTTGGCCATTTCGCTAAAATTTGATGACAAACTATTTTTTTTTTGACGAAAATTATTCTCAAAAGCATTGTAATGATAACGGTTTGGATAACATTTTACATTGTGATCATACCATCAGCTCTCGCACATACACATCAAAATTTCCACGCGTACGAAGTCGTGGATAAAAGCTAGTAAAAGATATAATTGAAATTAATCAAAAACAATATTCCCGTCAAACCAGTTTGTCACCAAAGACTTCAAGTTATAACATGTAAAATGGATTTGCAATCTAACTAACCTAACAGAATTTCTTTGTAGCAATGTATAAAAATCACTTTTTATTTTTAACCAGAAGTGCCGTTGCAGCCGAGCTGTTATCGTGTCAACTGCAGCTCAAAACTGATTTAAAATTTCTTAGCTGTCACATACATCTCTTGCTAACATTTGTTTCCTTACAAACCATACTATTGCCCACAAACGGGATCTTTTCCAAAGATATTGTTTACAAATCTGCTAACAGATGTCGCTGGACATTTCTAATACATTTACTCATTTTCTTCCAGGGACACGACACCACGGCCATGGGATTAACCTTCGCTTTGTACTGCATTGGTCTGTATCCCGAAGTACAGAAGAAGATCCATGAGGAATTAGAAGTCATTTTTGGAAATGACAAGCAGCGTCCAATCACAATGGATGATGTCCGTAACATGAAGTACCTGGAATGTGCCATCAAGGTAATTGCATTTTTTAAAAAGTACTTTTTTCACGCCAACCTTTCCTTCTCCACCCTTTTTTTATTATTCAGTATCATGTGAGAGCATGGAGTTGTTTTGGTTATGGGGTTTTGAGGTGTATCCAAAAAAAGATCCAAGAAACATTCGTTTTTTCATTGGTAGATAGCGAGTTACCTGACTCATGACATTTGAGGTTTTTTTTGCCAGTAATGTTTGAGATATTTAATTAAAGTTACTATCAATTCCTTTCTGTTTGTCGTTTCTATGAAATGACGTCATCTCCCAGTTTGTTTACGATTTCTTACTTTTCAATAATTTCGCGCACAGAAAATAATCGTTTTGGTGGGAGGGGGATTCTTTTTCAGTTGTAACTATTGCACTTTTGTAAAACACGACTTATATTTATTCTTTAATGATATTATAAGCGCATTCCTACGAGTTGTATTTCTCAAAATACTTTAAATATTAGAATATAATTTTAATATCAATCTGCATTACGTTCACTGGATTTTACCACATATACAATGGCTTCCAATTTTGTCAAAATTACTTTTTTTTTTAATCCTAAAATTGGTCGAGGTCCAAAACTTTGTTTGACAGCTAGAAAAATTGAAGGTGAAAGTTTTAAAAAATTATCATTAGAGAGAAAGAAAGAAGTTTCGTAATTTTTTCCAACCGGTTTAAACTGGTTAGTGACTTAAATTAATTAAGACAAATAATCACTTAAAAATAATAATGTTCTCGCATTATAACCCAATTATCGACCACAGATTTCATTTTTTTGTATTTTTTATTTACTTTCTCAGATACAAAATATATAAATATCCTCAGTAATTGTATATTCTCGCAGTTCTGGAGTTTTTAAACTTCTCTGAACTAGCAGGGTTTTGTTATATATTTTTACCGTGTTGTTGTTCCTAATGGCAATTTTCATAGAAGCCGGCTTGCTGGCACACAGGTAGCGCGTCTTCCTCGTGTTCTGGAAGTCCCGGTTCGGGCATGGTTGTTCTTCTGTGTGCTATCTGTGAGATGTGTGAATGTGCCCCCCTGTAAAAAAGGGGTTGTGCAAGCGAATGTGGTGAGTGGGTAGCAAAGTCGTACTCTTGGCCCTAGTTGGCGCTACTCAAATACAAGAGACGCTTCATTCGGCTTAATCTGCTGCTGGGTCAGCAGCGGGCTTGTCCATGACAAGTGCCATTTGACACAACAACAACTTTTCATAGACAAGTCCTCTGACGAAGTCAGTTATTTTAAGCAGCGTTTTAAGTTTCTCGTTTTTCAGGGGCGCCATCTAGGGTCAATAGTACGTCTTAGCAATTCCAACGTCACGTCCCTTTTTGCGGGGCGGACTTCATTCACATATTTTAATTTAGGCATGAATCAGAGAACGATCGGTACCCCCAGTGGCATTACTCTCGACCTGAAGGATTTTTAGCCCACGACATATTTATTCGTGCACCAGCCACCACACACAAGGAGAATCTTCGGCCACTGAGGTTCGAACTCACAACTTAAGGAATGCGAATTCAACGCCCTACCAACCAGGTTATCCCGGCCATTTTTGCTGTGTAACTCAGTTTGGTGCGTTTTGGTGGTATGTGATACGTTTTGATGATCTGTGGCAGTAGCATCTGTGAAAATGAATTTGCATTTTGCATCGCTTTTGTTTTGACTGGCTTAATCTCAAATCTGATACCAAGTTTTAATCAATTTATGTGAGTCCAATTTAAAATTTCATGTACCGAAGTTTATTCATCTATCTGATTGTATTCTTGCATTATCGCCTTAAAATGAGCCAATGAAGGATTTTGATATGATATATATCAACATACATACGGAATATATCATGCCGTTCTAGCTCATTATGTCTTCGCATTCTCACGTTTAAGAGACAGGACAGACATATGATGATTTTATCAAAATTTTGATCCACAACGTATAATTAAAAAAGCTAACACAAATTTCATATGTCCAGTGCTTTTGGGATTGTTTATATAGCTCATAATACAAATATTTCCTTTTGAACTTTAAAGCGTTAAACCTCTCCAAAAACGTGAAAACTTTTCGGTTTTCCTGGTGTAATTTTGACCATCTTAGTATTCTCTTTTAGTAGGAATCTTAATATCTGTATTTCTGTCTATCTATGTATATATAAGCCTCAATAACACAAAAAACGCAGGAAGACATATAGTGAATGTATATTTGGCCAGATTGTTGTCACAAAGTTTCAAAATTGTGTCTAACTTTATTAAAATAAACACTTTTATATATATGAATTATAGGAATCTCAAAGACTTTATCCATCTGTGCCAGTTATAGGCAGGAAATTGAATGAAGATATTCATCACAGTAAGTACGTTTTACTTTCTTTTATATAAAATTTTCAAAAACTATTTTATGATTCTTTTATAAATTATTTCCCTTCAGATAGTTTCCTAATACCGCGGAAAAAATTGTAGCAATCTTTTAGATCTTATTCACTGGTTGCTTGACGACTCAAACAACAATAAATGGGGAAAAGATTATATTTTATACTGCTTTGAACTTTGCGTAATTAGTTCTCAGGCTCAGGGTTAGCGTGATTTCCCGGTAATCTGGTCGTCCTGGGTTCGAGTCCCAATTCGAGCATGGTTGTTCTTTATCTGTTCTATCTGGTATATGTTTGAAGGTGCCCCCCTGTAAAAAGGGGCTGTGCAAGCGAATGTGATGAGTGAGTAGCTGTTCTGTATGTGATGTCTCTATCTCATATGTTGTCTACTTCTGTAAGCACCGCGTGGTACTTAGTGGTGCACGGGGATTTCTAAATGTTCAATATAATAAAGATTAAAAGGAAATCTGCTGTGCATATTTCAATGCATCATGTCATAACATCATTTCTTGAACGGCCAAGCACCACGTGCTTGGGCAAGTTAGATTATATTTTTATTCATTTTAATTGTTTCATTGAATGAGTCACTTTGGCATTGCAAACGATCCAAAATAAACTTAGTCTCGCATTGATTGTTAAAAAAAATATCACATTTCCTATTTATTTCATTTCATATAATCATGTGCTCAAAATGATATTTTTCTGGATTTTATTTGCAGTAGTCATTACCTTAATTTTTTAAAAATCAAATCTTTTATAAATACAATGGCAACGCATTATTAAAAGCTGATTTTTTGAGATGCTCGTGCAGTTAATAAAATTTTTATTTTTCACCTAAGTATTTTTGTTGAAGCCAAAAGCATCATGTTCTGACATGATATAAATTCATCGTTATAAATGCAAACATTTTTCTTGTTTTATTTCAGAGGGATACTTCATTCCCAAGGGTGTCACTGCCCACTGCCAAATCTTGACCATGCACAGGCGAAGTGACATCTACGAAAACGCAGAGATATTCGACCCGGGGCGATTCATGCCTGATAACGTATTGAAACGACATCCGTACGCGTTTTTACCATTTTCGGCGGGACCCCGCAACTGCATAGGTAAGTCTAACCCTTTCGTTCTTCACAGGCAGAATATGTCCTGAAGTTAAGATTTCATTGCCTGTTGGAGAAATAAACAATACTTTTTACACAAGTTATCAAAGAAATAATCCTTGTTGTGTGGAATTTAAAAATTTAATCATGCAAAAGACGAGGGGAAAGGGTTTAAGACATTTCTTTAGTTTTAAATCTCTCTTTTACAAAGTGTACAATGAAAAAATCGTCCTAATCGCCTAAAAATGTGATTTGAGAATTTTAATGAGTCTCCATGTTTTATGCTTCCACGAGTCGGCACTTTTGCATTTCCATCTGTTTGTCGCTCTCTCTATTTAAACATGCTATTTGCAACACTCCAAGTGAAAGGATAAAATTCTGTCCATCGACGCACATTCTTTTAAAAGATCCCTATGATTCCCTTACATGTGATTGACATGCTACAGAAATCCCTATTAAAATCTCACTGTATATATTCACAGGAATAAAAGTTTCATTAGCTTTTCCCCATTTCTTTTTCAATCGTTCTGTGTTGTGCTCGTCGCTTCTGATTGTCCTCCCCTGATGGAATAAAACGAACTTAAAACTTCAAAGTGGCATCTATGTCTTCAAAACCGTCTTCTGCTTTCAACAAATAATAATGTCACATATATGTAATGATATTTTAAACTCTAAATTTAAATCCTAATTAATTTCCAAAGCCCTATCTTAATTTAGCCCATAGTAATATCATTCTAAAATATTCTCTTATTTCCCGATCCATTCCACTCGCTCTTATTAATTAATTCAAGAGAAGCTGTGTCAAGAGAAACAGCTAAACGCCGGTTACTTTCTCACACTCCGTGGGAGAGATGAAAATTGCTGATCTAAGCAAAATACTTTTAAAAAGATCCCTGTGTTTCCCTTGCCTCTTAGGCGTGAGACATGGATATCCCCATCGAAATCTGATTTTAGAAGCTCTATAAAAAAATGTTTATCCCTATCAAAGTCTTGGTATTTGAGACCAGGAATAATGGTTTCCTTCCCCTTTTTTACACTTAGATTTTTGGTCAATTCCGTGTTGTGTCGTTCTGTGTTGTGTACGTCGTTTTTGCTTGTAAATAATGCCTGCTCCCGTGATGGAATAAAAAGAACTTAAAAATTCAACCTGTCTTCGTCATGGTTTCGGCCACGACTCTGCTATCTGCCTTCTTCAAACCATTTAAATGTTTTTCATTATATATGTATATATACTACACATTTCTGATAGTATTTTTATCTCTCTCTAGGTCAAAGATTCGCCATGTTAGAAGAAAAAGTTATCATCAGCAACATTCTTCGGCATTTCGGAGTAAAATCTCTGGATCCCAGAGATAAATTCCACATAAAAATGGAATTCACGCTGAGACCAGCCGAACCAGTCCGACTGAAATTCATCAGGAGATCGTGACATGGAAAGGAGATGCGATTATCTCTGATATAACTTGCTCATAATAATCTTTGAATCCTAGAGAGTAATTTCTCTCTTTTTTTAAAGGGAATTTATTTCGAGCTTAACTAGTCATTCCGACATCACGACATCAATTAAGGACATAGATCGATTCTATGATTATTTGGTGAACTAAGGGTTCATAGTATAGAGATCAAAAAGGACAAGGCCATGACCCATGGATTATTTTTGAAAAAGATTCTAGATCGGCATTGCAATAGATAACTATTTCTCTACAGGCTTTCAGATTTAGTTTGTTATAAATATCATATTTTCATATTTTTATAGCCATGAATTTCATAACTTAAATTTTAACTGTGAAATATTGAAATTTTGCCAAGTCAATCAGAAAAAAAAATCGGAACACAAAATAAAACTGATTTTTTAGAAATCATTCAAAAATATTACGTTAAGAGAACAATATTATTACATTAAAAATTACTACAATTGAGTCGGCGTCCTGGTTGATTTTCTGTGATGTGTATGAATGTGCCCCTCCCCCTGTAAAAAGGGCCTGTGCAAGCGAAAGGGCATGTGAATGCGATAGCCGTGTGTCTTCATATAAGTTAGAAATCGGATTTCTCCCTCAGGGGTCCATTCCCTCAGAAGCTACTGCACTCCGCCTGCTGTTGTAAAGCGGACACGCCGTCATTATTGATACTGACAGATAGATGGCGCTCTAACAGCATCATATGATATTACAGATGATTATTTTAAAACATAGATTAATTTTAGTGCGTCTTCCTCGTGATCTGGGCGTCCTGCTCAGGACATGGTTGTTTTTCTGTGTTCTATCAATGAGGTGTATGAATGTACTCCCTATAAAAAGGGGCTGTTTAAGTGAATGTGATAGGCATGTAACATCTTCATATAAGTTAGAAATCAGACTTCTCCCTCAGGGGTCCATACCTTCAGAAACTACTGCACTCCACCTTCTGTTGTAAAGCGGACACGTCGTCATCATCATCAGTGCAATATTAGATTATAAGCAACGCAATTTACTAAAATAAAGAATTGTAGTAATATTAGTTCAAATACTGACAAATAGATGGCGCTCTAATAGCATTATATGATACTACAAATAATCATTTTAAAACAGATTAATTTTAACACGTTTTTTTTAAAGACATGGCATGCGCGCAGCAAGATGCTTCTAATGAAAAGGCAGGGAGCATGCAATAACTTTTAATGGCATGTATCAAATACATATATTACATGACATACAACCTATGACACTCTTTCAAAGCACAATTACCGCAATTAGGTGATGCCACAGCAGAAAAAAAATATTTAAAAAGTAATCGCCTTTTAGTTGCTTTTAGGCCAAAATCGAATGAAAAATAAAAAATAAAATCGGTTTTTAGTTGTCCTTTGTTGAAAAACAATTTTTTTAAAAAAAATGGCAAAAATGAAATGGCTTCTTAAATGTCTCTAGACCAACATTGTAAAAAAAAGAAAAAGCAGAGCTATGAATTTTAAGCTCTGCAGTTAGCTAATTTAATCATTATCTGGTATTTTGAAAAGTTGACTGTCATCCTTCATTAAGACATATTTCTCTCTAGAAAATTCTCTAAAGTGAAAAAAAAAAGGTTTGAAAATAAAAAATCAGGAATATCTCCCTGAATGCTAGCGTGCACACAGCCATTTTTTTAATGTTCCCCAATGGGGTCAATTCACACTTACAGGAAGGTACCAAACAAAACTGTTTTTTTAAACCTATAGTTAAACAATTAAAATACTTTGAAACAGTAGAATCTGAATTTTCATACAAAACAGGTAAAAATTCAATGGAAATTCCAGTCTTTAACTGAACAAGGAACAAAACATACAAATCAAACGGACACTTTGACAAATTTAATTTTGAAGATCTGCTTCAGAATTCAAAAAAGAATATATATATACACTGAAGTGACAAAAGTCATGGGATGACTGTTAATATCGTGTCGGTCCTCCTTTTGCCCGGCGAAGTGCAACAACTCGACGTGTCATGGAGTCCACAAGTCGTTGGAAGTATTCTGCAGGAATAGTGAGCCATGCTGTCTGTATAGACGTCCATAATTGTGAAAGTGTGGATGGTGCAGGAGTTTGGGCACGAACGGACCTTTCGATGATTTCCCATAAATGCTCGATGGGATTCATATCGGGCGATCTAGGTGGCCATATCATGCGCTGGAATTGTCCGGAATGTTCTTCAAACCAATCGAGAACAGTTCTGGCCCGGTGACATGGCGCATTGTCAACCATAAAAATCCCATCGTTGTGTGGGTACGTGAAGTCCATGAATGGCTGCAAGTGATCTGCAAGCAGCTGAACATAACCATTTCCAGTCAATGATCGGTTCTTTTGCACCAGAGAACCGAGTCCATGCCATGTAAAAACAGCCCACACCATTATGCAGCCACCACCGGCTTGAATAGTGCCTTGCTGACAGTTTGGGTCCATGGCTTCGTGGGGTCTCCGCCACACTCGAACTCTACCATCAGCTCGTAACAACTGAAATCGTGACTCACACGTTCAAAGTCTGTTAATTCTCGTCGTGCCACCATAAATCACGAAAAACCTGTTCACATGAATAACTTGAACACAAATGAAAGCTCTGGAAAAGGAACTGCGCATTTATACTTGTTCGCTGCGATACTACTGCCATCTGTATATTTGCATATTGCTATCCCATGACTTTTGTCACTATATGTGTGTATATATATATATATATATATATATATATATATATATACAGAAAGAGAGAGAGCTTTTTTTAGTGATACATGTCCATGCTCTCATATTAATACCATAAAAAATATTCTCTAAAATGAATCTCTCTTTCACACAGAGTCCTGAAATTCTTGCAGCTCTTTTTACAAATTGCTGATCTTGTTGATTATTTTAGAAAAAAAAATTATATTCTGGGAAGAAGAGCGCATTCCACTGAAATCAGAATTCATGTTATTTTGCTTAATAATCAATTCTTTTGCATTTATATAGTTAACTAAATGACAAGTATACTCAACTTATATACATAGATAGAGTTCTCATATGTAGTTCTAAATTTTTCCAAATTAAAAAAACTTTTAATAAAATACATCAATCATAAATGCTAATAAAAGTAAATTTAAAAAATAGGATTTTCAATAGTCAGCAAAGGATTGACTTATAAATAAATCTTTAAAGAATTTATTCACTTTCACCCAAGTTTAGCAGTTAGTTATAAGATGGAAGCTGTATTTTTTGCAACTAATGTTCGTTTACATACATCAATTAGATTTACCTAAGATTTTTCAGGAAAAAAAGATAATATAATATTCAGGTAAACATTTTAAAACCTAAGCATATTCAAAAATATCAGAAATTTCATCAAATGTCAATCAAGTAAATTAGAAATGCACTCACGATTCTGCTTGATTGTCCACATTTATTTTTCATGGAAAAAAAATCACTTACCGATCTCTTTTTCTTCAAATAGTTTTTCTAAAAAATTACTGGAACTGCTTTGGGAATCAGTTTCCTATATTTAGTAAATGAATACATACTGAATAAATTTTCTTCAAAATTACATCTGCATACCACCGTCTCCAAAGGATTTAAACCTTCTATTCCAATGCTAACAAATCTAATCGGGATTGTTGAAAGGAGGGGGGAGCATTTTATTATGACAATCACTCTTGTATTTCCCATTATAACACCCAGCAGCACACCAGTGTTTGATCTTTTAACACATAATAAAAAGAAAAAAAATGACTAAGTTATGACTTCAGATGTGAAAAAAAGAAGAAAAATATGCTGCGGAAGGAGGTTTAAATGCCATGCGCAGAAGTACATGACATGTGACTTTTATGTCACATCCATTCCATCTTAATGCTTGAGCTCATTTCAATCACATCCGCAATAAACTTTTCATATTAATCACGTGTCTCGTTTGATCCTATCCCATCAGGCTGCAACTATATATTTATATATTATTTTTTTATTATAATTATTTTACCTAAATGCAAGCGAATAACAAAAAACTCTTCTCAGAAATGATTCGTTTCGATGAAAATTTTATTTAATAGGCTTAACAAAGACAAAAAATATTTTTCATAGATATAGGACTCGTTATACTTTTAAATATAAATTTTCAATATATACCATCATTGGCAGTCCATTAATGTTTGTGGCTGTTTATTGCATATCTTTTAAACATGAAATTCATAAATAAATTGATTATAATATTTCACAAATATGTCTTGGAGCAATGCAGTTTAAAACATCGGGAAAAACAGGTGGCGCTGTGATAGATCTGCGAGAATCACTCTATCGGAAGAAATGAAAACGCACAGAGGGAAGAGATAATGTTTACTTTTTCAGTAAATAGCACTACGATTTAGTGGCATATCATCCATATTATATTTAAAATGTTAAAAAACTAATTGTAAATAAGAAACATTTGGCTATTTTCTGTTTTCTTAGGAAACCCTGTTGTCTTCAAGGTATATGATAAAAAATATAATTCCTTAAAATTCTCGCTATTTCTCTTGTTTTCAATAGACAAAAATATAGTCATAGGATAAAAAAATATAATGTTTTGGAAACTTTGCTGTCTTTACAAAATACAACAGAAATATAATACAGCATATATAGCATTTTTATTTCCTTTCTTTTTGTTGCATTTTTCAGTCTATGAAAAAAAAGTGTTTTTGTTTACTACCACTTTTAATATAAAAAGTATTCTTTAAGAAGTTTCGTTGCGGAGTTATCAGCTAAGATCATACTTCATAGGATCATTTCTATAGTATGATTAGAGGTTCGCTCACCGAACTTCGCAGAAAACCCAACCACGATGATGTGAGATGGGATTTCTTCCTGAGCGTGAAAGTGGCTCCATGGTACCTTTCGGGGTGCCGCGAAGCCGTTGATGATCGCACTCCTTGGCTATTGCAGTCGGGAGATGGAAGGAATTCGATCTGAGTGGTTCCCATTAAAAGAATTCACATATTTTAGAAATTAAATTTTTTGTCTATAGTTCATTTACTAGGATTATGTATTTCTTAACATGTAATGAAGCCTTTGACATGCGCCTTGCATCATTGAATTTTTTAAACTCAAATCTGCAATTAAATGAAATTATTCAGTAATTTAAAATTCAAAAATCACTGAGAAACCTTTCAATATCTTACAGCTCCCAGCATCACTATAGGAATTAAAATAACAACAAATGTTCAAGATAGGACGTGTCGTCTACTGGGAAGTTAAATAATTTCGTATGTTAAGGGTTAATTGCCGAAATTCTGTCTATTATACGTATATTATGGAAAATCTGCTTGAAACTCAGATGTCGAGTACGAAGTCAAGTCGTTAACATGGCAGTAACTTTCTTCCACTGTAAAGATATTTATCTTTGATAATCGATTATTGGTCAAATGGCAATGTAATTCCAAAGATATTTTATGCCCTACGTTTTAAGATAAAACTTGCATGCAAAATTTTCAAAAGGATAAATAAGGTATTGAATTTGTACGCTCTGAAAAAAAATAAGTATTCATAATTAAGTTATTTATAACAAAACAAGATTCTTACCAGAACACACTGAGGGTGACTAAGATAAAAAAATTTAAGTATCCACACATTCATATTAAGTGGAAAACCAATACCACTATTACTATATAAAAATATTTTATATAGAATTAGGATTTCAATTTTTGAGGTATGCTCTGGTTTCTCTTCAAAATCGTGCTAATCTTTCGCCTTTTACTAAAGATTACCGTGGAGAGGAACAACTTAATGAGCCTCAACCAATTTTTGGAATCCCACTTTGGTGGGATTAAAATAAAAAGATAAGAAACACACTCTCATAGGACCTCGGAAGAGGCGGTAATAACGATCGCAGCACTACTCAGTAGCCAACTGTTCACTTTCTTTATTTCAGATTTTATTATCCACAACTAAAATATACAAAATTATATTTACATAGAATTAAAATAAGGAAATTAATCTTTACTAGATATCACGAAAAAAATTAAGAGTTAATTATTTTTAGATGGTATGTTTACACTCATTAAAATAAGTTAGAAAATTTTTGATGCTGTTAATAGTGAAAAGTAGGGATCAAGTTATATCGCTAGCATTTATAAACAGCATAGAGGCAGGAAATGTTTATGCTATTCTTTGTTTTTTTAATCGTTGCAATTCGGATATTAAATTCAGCAAAGTAAAGAATTATCAATTTCTATCATATTTTTTCAATTCTTAGTAAAATAGAAAAACGACAATTTACAAATGAAAGCAGATATAATTTTCAAGGCTCAACAACTTATGTCAGTAGACATTATACATACATATATTTGCAAGTAAAGTGCAAAATCGAATCACACTGTAAATTTATGGCAACATTGAAATGGGTACAAATGTAAATATTACTGAAATCATAAACGAGTAATTAATACTAGTTTTAAAAAAATATTAAGAGTTCACCTTTGATAATAAGATACTCAATTAACTTTAGTATACCTATATCAAAATTACATTTTCATTTATCACCCTTTATCGTTTTACATACAACACATTTGAGAACAATTATATGAGCTTATATGCTAAAGGGGTTTTTTTAATATTTTTTTTCTGATTTTTTTCCCATTAATAATAATTTACCAGAAAATTGTGTTTTACATTAATACCTTTTTAACGTGGAAAATATGAAAATCCTATTATTTTTTAATACAGAAGAGAAAATTGGGTTTCATTATTGAGGTACAATTTATCATATCACAAGTTAAAAGCTGTGGCATAAAATGTTTTTAAAATTTTGTGAGAAAAAATCACACTTTTTAAATGTTTTCAACAAATTCGAATAACTGATTAGATTTTCATGCAAATGCAAGCAACAAATTACTACTATAACGGAACTGTGGCAACGTCACCTAGAGGAAACATCAGCGCCACCTAGATCAGACTATCCACCTACACCATCACAGCCAGTCGACCTCCAGCCAACATAGAGAGAGCGTCTCGATTGAGGATTGTCTTTTGTTTTTCGTAAATGTCTTAATTGGTTTCGTTATGTTGTCCCTTTTGTTATATAACTGTTTGTGTGTGTGTTTATGTTTAGTGAATGTCTGCAAATAAATAATGTTAAAAGCTAGCCGTGGTAGTTATTGAAGACAAACGGTTATACTACAAAAATCTTTTGAAACATATGTAGTGCATCAAAGCAGGATTCTGCATATCGCCAGTGATACTTAACTTTCTAACTCTAGATACAACAGTGAAAGTCAAAACAACAGAGAAAATAACATATAGAAAATACTGATAAATGAGAACGAGAAGATAAAAACACAAAACTGGAAAGTTTAAACCTAAAAAAAGTCTGCGAAAAATTTTGTGCTATGCAAAGAGTCTACTTTTGCAATGACAACTGAAAAATAAATTAATTAAAACCACATACGCTACTTTAAGTGAGGTATTTTCCATGTACAGATATAAATTCAGTTAAGAATTAGATCTGGTTTTGAATAAATCAAATGAAATCAAGCTAAAATACAAACAATATATTAACTATATGTACATAAAATAGAATGAAAATTGTTTAATACTGCTTTCACATTCTGATTATTTAGCTTAGGAAATTAAACATAAATGAAAGTTAAATACATCAAGGATTTGAATAAAAACTCCACTTCACTTTTTTGGAAAGTTGGTCCTCATTTGCGATTATGTCAGACACCTGAGACAAATATGTAGGATTACACAACAAGCCCAGAACCACTTTCTCATATTCTGATTCATTATTTCAGCATTTTTAAACGAATCTAGTCATTTAAACGAATTCTAGTCATAACTTCAGCATTAAATTTATTAATATTTAATGTACAATTTATATATTTGCATAATATTTAGCATTATTAGTTACTATCTGCTTTAAATATCTATTTGTTATCAAAATTTAAAAAATCTTACTTTGTGCATGATAAAAAAACAGAATATGTAATTAGTTGAAATCAGATTATTACTATCATTTCATGGCATTAAATTATAGATATCATCAAATTGACATTTATTTAATTAAAAGGATTCTTGACAATGGATTCAATAATTTATTTTTAATATTCACATAAAATTTTATTCCAATGGCATTTAAAGTACTTAACTTTTTCATAAATTCCTCTAATTTTTATAGATAAGATAGCAAACTCATGTAACCTGCAAAAATAAACAATGTTTATATGGGAGTCAAAAAAAGTTTTCATTTGGAAAATATTGCTTATTTTAAAAAATGTCATATAAAAAATGATAAATGAATATCATTGTTTCCTTCCTTGTAAGAAGTATTTTCAACCACCCTTATTTCTATTTCAGAAAATAAGTTGTCAATGGTGATTAAATTCAAAATAATGCAAAGTGAATATTATTCTGGCTCTGATAGAGGACTTATTTCATGTCAACTAAAAATAATTGCTTGTATCTGTAAGTTCTTTGAAACATAGAAATAACTTTATATTTCGATTTTCAAACCTGTTTGAGAAAATACTTCATACATTTATGGAGAGAACTTAGAGAAATGTAATAAAACTCTATTCTCCAGAATTTTAAATCCTCAAACTTGTTTGATATACAACTCTTAACCTTAAAATGTTTTTCCCCCTCTATTTTTTTGATACCTTGCAGTTTCTACTGAAATTGATCTGTTAAGGAAGTAAACCAAAAATTTTAAAAATTTCATTACAAACATTTTATTTAAATTTTATTGTATACTGTAATGGGTACTGGGCCATTAGCATTTACTGTAGCTCTGAGAGACAAGAAATATAATTTAAAAATAAATTATATGTTCACATTTTTCCTCTAAAATTTGTAAAATCACTCGGTGTGAGAAATCACAAACTTGTATGATAAATATATAATAGCACATTTTTGAAAATTCTCTCCAAAAGTGTTATATGCTTACAATGATCTTAAGATATTCTCATCAATATTACTAACTACTGCTTTTGCTGTACACAAAAATTATTATTTTTAATTATTTGTATTTTTAATGGAATTTCTCATTCTGTATGTTGCATAAAATTATAAAGTGAATGAATATATATGTATGTAATCTAATTTCTTAACGAATTAATTAAAATTTTATATTACATATATAAACATATTTATAAGACAATTTTCAATTGTTGTGTTTATGAGGACATATTTTCTAAAATTAAGTCATATTTCTGCTGCTTGTTGGAATGCATGCAGAAATTTTCTCTGAATATTTCTCCTTTTTTATTTCATGCCATACCATTTGGATTAATACTGCACATTTAGATTTAATTACATTATCCAGGAAAAAAACAACTATTAAAAGATAATAAAACCTTTTAATAAAGTATGTCATTTACAATATTGCTTATTTTTGTATCATGTATTAAAAAGAAAGGAGTAATTTGTTCACAGTAAATATATATTTCTGGAGAATATAGTATTTTGATAGAAATTTAAATTTAAAATCCGAAAAGAATATTTTTTCATTTTTTTATGTTAAATAAATTAGTGTGTTCTATTAAGTGACATATAGAGAACAAAGTTAGGATTGAGTTAATGCAGGAAAAAAAATTTTGAACTCACCCTTCTTTTGTTTTAGCTTTCATTTTCATTTATTATTTCTTTCACTTTCTTAAGCTATCACACTCCTAATTTTGAATCTAAAGATTATTACCATTATAGATTTAAACTGATAAACAATAGACTTTAAAAAATTAAATAAATATAAAATACTTATTTTTCAAGTTTCATTGGTATATTTTTAATCTAACTGAAGTGGTTAACATAATTTAAAGAAGATTATTACTATTATTATTATTCATTCATTCTTTTTTGAAATTTTACTTCAACACTTCAGGCAGCAGAACACGTGCTGATATAAATCTGTAAATAAGGTATTGTTTAAACTTTAAAAAAAACACCTCTTATAAAAATTTCTTTTTTTATAGATTCTTTTATAATATATAACTAAATATCGTTTTATATATGGTAATTTTTTTTCTTTTAATATATGATTTACATACTATTTTAAAATAGATAACTTATTTTACTGTTAGAAAAGGTGGAAGTAAAAATGTATCAATTTTGATACATTTATTAAAGGGTTATTATTATAATAATAAAGATGAATGTATGGGTGTGGACTCTTCACAGGCCAGATCATTTTAAATAAAGTACCAAATCTGTAATATATTTGAAACAAAATGCAACCAATATTCTGACAAACCAGCCATACTGGCAGAGTCAGCTTATTAAATAATAAGGTTAATAATTAAGTTAGAAATTTTAACTTATAATTTTTTTATTGGCTATATTTCTACACTATGATGAAAAAAATCACGCCTTTTGGCATTTATATTTTCTTCTTTTAACATTATTTATTTAGATGCACTTGATTTCACAATGATCAAATTCTTATTACATTTTAATATTTTAGAATTCTAGAACATTATCTTAAGATCCTATGAATTACAAATTTTGTCAGCAAATAAAAATATTAAAAGTTATTATACATATATATAAACTGAAGGTTTAGTAAAATATTAAAGAAAAATAACCATTTTATGATTATGAATAATAAATGTTATCATTTCAAATTTCTTTTAATATAGATACACTTAATACTTTTCAAAACATTTCTGAATAGCAATTATAAATAATATTTCCATTAATTAATTAAATCATATGAAAATTTAGATTCATAGTAATTATTAACCTCTGTTGACCCTGAGGCAATTAATTTCTTATTTTAATAATTTATTTAAAAACAATTTAAAATTCAAAGGAAAGGTAAAAAGCACCATAAAAGTATGTTTGAACTTAATTACATTTTTATTTTAGGATCAGCAATTAACTGTTGCATGAACATCAGTAGGATGATAACTGATTTAACAATAAACTGATAATGTGTCAATCAAGAAACATGAAATGTTTCAATGATATGGATATAAAGGTTAAATATGCATGTATTCAAAATTGTTTAATATTATTTATTACATTTCTGTTAAATGATAATATGAATACTAAAAAATTTGAATAGAATTTTAAAAAATTCATTTGAATCATGGAACTGAGATATATGCATTTTAATTCACAAATTTATTTTTCATCGATGAGATCAAATTCATATGTATCCGTATTTATTCATAACAACACTGTAAGATCTACGAATTAAACAGCACGGAATACATTACTGTATGCGTTTAAAAATATTCCCTAAAAATGCACACTGGCTCTGTAATATGTATAACATTTATTAATCAAATCATATTTTACTCTAAATAAATAGAAAAGCTTTCAATAGCTTGTTTATTGTTAATATAAATCAAAGTATTTGTTATTTCAAAAAGTCCACTTAAACAAATGATATGGCGTTGCATTTGGTATCTGAGACACATTTGTAAGTAAATTGAACTACTTTTAAATTAATTTATTTATTTAAATAAGAAATAAACCAATTATTTAGTTGAAACGGTTGAGAAATCGATAATGTATTCTTTACTTAAGACATAATTTTTTTCCGCATCATATTTTTAATAAAAATAATGTCATAACTTTCAAATAAAAGAGCATCAAAAACTGCCGTTATGTTTAAATCAATAACACCATTCTAAAAATCAAAGCCATCATTTCAGAATTCCTAAGTCACATTTCGAATTATTTTTGACTAAGCACAATGTAGCAAGCATTAGCAATGCAATTCAAAATTTGACGGAGAAATCGAAAGTACTGAAACATCAGAAAATCTTAACATTTTTCCTCTATGCCCTAGAGTCTCATTAATGTCGTGACTGTCCCTAATGACATGGTTATTAGAAAAGCAGCATAAAAAATGAGATATGTGTCATAACATTGGTTGAAAGGGATTGCTATTCTTTCCGATTCGTTCGCGGCTCCAAAGTATATGTAAAAAAAGCTCGTGGCGTCGTCCCAAGTTCCTCATTCCAGCTTCGGTAGCCATGTGTGCAACGGCTCACAGTCACTTCTTCCTCAGTTTTCACGCCACTCAACTGAACGTTAGGTCGCTTAACATACTGCTATCTACCGGGGATAAGCCCCTGCCGGGGCTAGGAGCCCCGTTAATCTTTCCATGTTGTTGACGAGTGGCAGGCGTGTCAATTTTTTTTTGTTCCCCCTTCTCTCCTCGCCTACTTACGTTATAGAGGGTTGTTACAGTTCAGGACCATGAGCAGCATTCGTGGAAAAGCGAACACCACATCAAAATCAAAAATAAAACTGTATTGTTATCTTTATTTAAAGATTTTTTTCATTCGATTACTTCCATTTCCTTTTAAAGCCATGTAGAATGTAGAAAGCAAGAAGTAAAGTGAAATTCCGCCAAAGAAATTTGGCAGAATTATGCATTATTTGGCGATTTTGGGCTTGCTTCCGGCTAACCGATATTTTCTAAACAATGAAAGCTATGATAACATATTAAATGGCAATTATTAATTTCGAACTATATTAATAATTTAAACAGAGAAGACGAAATACCATTGCATTTATAGTACCCCCCCCCCGTCCAATACCTGGAGAGTAATCCAATGATAATTTAACCGGTCCTCGTTTTAGGGCATATGTTCATGATTATTAGAATGACAAAAATGGCCGAAGGAATATTAGACTTGCAGAATGATATACATATTTCTATTTAACTATGAATAACTATAATTAACAATGATATACATATTTCTAATTAATTCTACCGTCTGTACCATAAACGAAGATGACAGAATTGCTTTTCACATATTATGGAGCGCGGATGACAATGGAATGATATGAGAGTGACAAATCTTTATAATTATGTTCATTTCGCTTTTTAAAAAGCTCTTTTTTAAAATATAACGAATTAAAGTATTTTTTCTCAAGTTAGTTTCGCTTTAAGGCAAAATTTTCATGAGCAAATTCAAGATAAATAATTCAGAAGCAATATTGATAGAAGCAGAAACACAAGTCAGATAATTTATCAATTATTCGAATTACCCAGAAGATAAAAACCACATTAAAAACTTCTAATTTAAACGCATTTCCTGGACGGTTTAATTAAGTTAAAAATAAACTAGAAAATAAATATCATAACAAATATATAAATTATTTAATTTTGTAAAATGGATGATCGGCATTCAATAGTAAAAAAATGTAATCAAGCTATTTTTTACTCTCCCTATTTTCTAACACCAATAAAAAAAATCCTAAAAAGTAATTTGATATTTTTGCTATTACAATAAGCCATTATTTAGCTTAGCAACCCAATTAATTGTTCTTAACTGAAAGAATTCAAAATTGAAAGCCATTATCAAAAATAAAAAACACAATCTGGGAGAAACATAAAATTTGGTTAACGGTATCAATAACATCTCATTTTGTCTCCAGGACGTCAACAAACCAAGTTTAAAGAAATTATCATTTGACTTAGTGAATAATAAACTATGCACTTTTATCTTATCCTTAAAAGAACTTGCTTTGCAATTACATTATGAACATAGTTCGACTACACATTATAATTGCTATATAATTAATAGTAAAGTAAATAAAACAATAAAGACATACGACCCCAATTATAAACTTCATCATACATCGATGTTTCTGATTAGACTTAAGAATTCCTTTTAAAATTAGAATCACAAGAATTACATAAAAAGAAATTTTCTATCCATAGAAAAATTTCTGATAGCGGCATTCAAACGAAACGGCCGGAAGTTAACGTTAACTATCTATGAAATTAAATAGTTAGTCAAAATATTTATTTATTATAAATTACTTTTCATCGCACTTTAGCTAAATTTAACTGCCATTTTAGTATATTTTTTAATCATTTACATTTCTTATTTTAATTTTCATATTTGATTCTAATAATTCAGATTCAGGGCAGAAGCCAATAAACGCCAAGTTATTTGACGTGTATTGACTGAAAGTTATTTATGAAGAATTAAAGATGCTAAATTTCATTAGATTTGTGAAAAGATATAGGAATGCAATTCTTTCTTTTTAACAGTATATTTAGAACGAATTAATAATCCACTCTTGTTATATAAAATTTAATAAATTCTTCATTAATTACGAAGCAATAACAGCTATAATTAAAAACCATATTTTTAACAATTTATATATAAGATTCAAAAATTCAATTGTGTAAAGTAAATTTATGTAATTAATAGTTTTAATTTCTTTGCTAGTATTAGGCTAACAAAGAAAATAACGTCTTTTTGCCCGCCTCTTTAACTACATAAAAATACTATGAGTAGAATACTTTTATAATGCTGTATATTTATTAAATTCATTTTCAAGTAACTGAAACGATATTGGAAACCTCAGTGCATACACAAAATTAAGTGAATAAACAAATTGCCATTCAATAACAAAAATCAATAAAGAAACCTACCGAATATTCTATTTGACTTTCTAAGGAAAATAAGTTCTTCAGAAAACGTACAACTAATGGAAGATTGTACTCAAATCCTTATTTGTTATTTTTCACAATTAATTTAAGTTTTGACAAATTTAATATCGACTGACAGAAGTGTTCCGATTAAAGCGAAAGAGAACAAAAAAGATAATTAACTTGGAGAAAGAATATTAATTAAAAGAAAAAAAAGACTAGCTTTCGCCAAGAGAGATGCTCAAAATTTTCTGCTCATCAAAAAATATATTTAGAATTCAATTTACATACATGACATCACATTAATTAAATAACTTATAAGTAATACAATTGATGACTAAATGCCTTATCAACATCTATCGTAAATAATTTTTATTTCTTTCGAGAAAGTTGTTACATTATAATGTTCATTCAAAAACAGAACACAAAACATGGTAAACATATTGTTGACTTTTAATCAAATTGAAATTAAATCTAAAACAAAATAGTTCAAATACTGCGTTTAAAAAATCCAATAATGAGATGAGTTAGATAATTTTTTTCTCCGACAAATAATCGATTTATTTATAATTTATATAATTTAAACGAAAAACGTGTATAAGAAATACAATATCAGAATATAGAAAGTAAATATAAATAGAAACTTACCGAAATATCAAATGTTTCTCGAAAAACAGATATTTATGATCCGTTTAAAAATAATAACACCATTTTGAAACCAATCTAGTTCAAACATTTGTAAGGAAGTGATAATATAAAATGGTTTGAAAATGTTTCTGTTCCCAATTTTTTTTTCTATGAAAATAACTTGAAACAAACTATTCTCACTGAGAAGTTAGGTATAAGATAGCGGAAAAGAAAATGGCAAAGACGCAGTGGCAATGGCAAAATTCGCAGATGGCGTTTAGCTCTTATAGAAGCAACTGATATACCGCAGTTAACTTCATTAGGTTTCTACGATTCTCTTTCTCTGTGAGTTAGACTAAACAGTTCGAAAAAGTATTCTATGTCCTTGACCGTGATGACGAATCTTCTTTCTCCAGAATATTTGCAATAGGATAGGAAATATATTTTGATCATGATTTATTGAGTTTATTCTACTGATTTCTTGTTTTTCTATTTCCGTTACAGATAAATCGAATAAAAAATCAAGAATTACGACAGATGCATTAAGAGATATTTATATAATCTGTTTTAAAAATAGCTGGCCAGGAAATCATAAATTTTAAAGCATTTAATACAATTCTATAATAAATTTAGAAGAATAAAATCGATGACAATAAGCATAATTCTTTTAATTTTTTTATCATGTCAGAAAATGATATTGCTTTTGGAATGAAGTTTTTGGCATCAACAAAAATCCGTAGATGAAAAATAGTTTTATTATCTGCACGAGCATTTAAAAAAATTACCTTTTATTAACATGTTGTCATTGCATTTACGAAACCTTTTATTTAAAAAAATTAATTAAAGACTACAGCAAATAAAACCTTAAAAAATGTCATTTTGAGCACGTGTTTATATGAAATGAAATAAATAGGAAATGGGATATTTTTTTAAACAATCAATGCGAGACAAAGTTTTTTTTAATCGTTTGCATTACTAAAGTAACTCGTTCAATGAAACCATTAAAATGAATAAAAATGTAATTTAACTCCCACGAGCACGTGATTCTTGGCCGTTCAAGAAATTATTTTCTGGCATGATACATTGAAATATGCACGGCGGATTTTGTTATTATTATTATTATTATTATTTAATGCTTTGGATGAAATTAGGAATTAATCCTAAAAGTTATACAAATTTTCATTTCTCTTATAAGAAAAACAGCCTCAGAAAATAATTTTTTTAAAAAAATCTAAGAATAATGCCTCTAAAAATGATTGATGACTTTTTGCTATAGGCAAAAGAAAACGAAAATAGCTGATTCATTAATGATAATGTATTTTGAAAAATTTCTAAAACATATTTGTATATAAAGAAAATTATCGGCAGAATACATGAGCCGATTTTCATACTAATGCTTTTATTATAAAATTTAATTTGAGTTTAAAAAAAAAACATGATGTCACGCAGACATCACATCCCCAGTTAAGTCCTAAATTAAATTTTCGCCTCCCTATTTAAAGGTTAAAGCTTCGTTTGTCGTACGAAAACAATTGAGGCATGGGAGGCGCTAGTTGAAGATTCAAAAAGACCTTGTGTTCCTTCTCATTAATCAGGGATTATGTCGTGGTAAATTCTCTCAGTACTTCCATATTAGACTATAGATCTTTATTGCCAAATTTGAAGGCGTCGCCAATGAGTCGCTAAACCACCATTATTTAAAAAATTGTGAAAACCTTAACTGTCATCCGCCTCTTTATTGGTCTCGTCAGCGTCAATGGTTTATCGCCACTTTTGAATCTGTCGACAGTGAGTTACGAAACCGTTGGTGTCGATGGTCTAATAGGTAAATTTTTTCTCTAATAAAGGAAATTTTTACGATTTCATCGGGCAAGCTTTCATTATTAATTTAACCAGAGACATTACGGAATGTACTGCGAACGAATGGATAGCTGAATTATGATGGTTGTTAAAAAACGCCTTAGCATTACTCTCACTAACATTTTTGAAAGTAGAAGATATTTCTACTTTGGAAAATTCCATTTTAACCAATCACAAAATTATAACAAATGTAAAGATTCATCTGAAGAATATGCATCGCTTTTTTTCTAGATGCATTAAACTGGAAGTACTTTAAGGTTAACTGGAGAACTTCAGGTTCGATACCCGATTCCACCGAAGAACCGTCGTGTAAATGGAACTGGTGCACGTTATATCCATCGGGGTCAAACATCCTCCTGCTGGTTTGGTGTGGAAACTTTGAGATGGGTGCCAATTCAGGTGCCGTCCTCGTTATCTGACCGAAATTCAAAATTACAAAGTCCTTGCCAAATTAACCCTCCTGTTGCTTTAAAATGGAGCGTTAATATTACTAAACTAAACTAAATCCCGATCACTGACCCATTTTATAAAAAAATGGATGCAAAATATATATATATACAGGAACTCTATTATTGACAACATGGGAATATAAAAATAAGTGTCAGTACTGTTCAAATCGTTGAAAATTATATGCACAAGCACATTTCGTAATTCAAAACAGGCTTTAAAAACTCATAATCTTTGGAGCGCATATTTGCAGGTTAAGAAAATTAAATTTGAATGATATAGCAGAAAAGCTTGTCAAAATGTATCTAAAATACCAAATTAGTTACTCTAATATCACCATCTGCTGTCATTATGAATTGATTTATTATATTTTTCGATACACCACAAGTTTTCCTATTTATGGTAATACCCGTTTTTGAAAATCATACTTACTAATTAAGTTTTTCTTAAAATTCCTTTTCTTTTTAGTATGAAATGTGCAATTGAATATCTGGGAATAGACAAAAATTTAAGTATATATTTGTAAATATTTAAATTACAATTTTTTCTCTTTTTAATTTTTTAATACATTGTAGATAATATCAAAAGATAAAAGGAAATTAATTCAAATTAATTAAATGGAATTAATTATTAAAGATCAGAAGGATAATTTTCACAAGACCGAAATAACTCTTTACACATGCCAAATTTCACCCATTAATGTAAGTTAGTTTTACTTTCAGTGTTGAATTCATATTATCAATATTAATCATATTCACATTATTATCATCCACAATCCATAATAAAATGTCTCCATTTTTGTTTTTATAAATCCCTTAGCATAAATAAGAATAATTAATTCCCTAATTTAGTGTATTCTTAATAATATTAAGACCATGGCGAAAAATCAATTTTTGAGAAATGTGACCTTTTTTTATAAACTTCAGATAAATTTCTACATTTGTTGCCCCCCTAAAAAATAATTATATGCAGATAGCAAATGATTATTTCAAAATTAAATCTATAACAGTAACAAAAATTGGAAATTCAGTATGAAATGCTATAAAGAATTTGGAGACGGAGATACATTTTAATTTTTTAAATACATTTTAATTTCGTGTGTGGCAACTAGAACAATTTTTAAATAATTTTTTCTGTATGTTAAAAACTTACATTCTATATATTTATATATTTTAATGGATTCTTAATATTCGCTTTCGGGATTTTGAATTAAGAAGGTGGTTTAAATACTGCTTGACAAACACACACAAAAAAAAATATCATCGAAAAAAATCACACGTCAATATCAGTTTCTCCATATTTTATTGTTTTTTCTGTTAATCGAAATTTGACAAACAATTTTACATAAATCGATTATGCAAAGAAATTAAGAGAAAAAAATTATAGTTTGAGTTTTTGTAAAAACGTGATTTCTATGGATATTCAGGCATGAAATGATAGATTTCCTATTCTCTTGGGAAAAAAATATTTGAATTATTATCTATTTACATACAGAAAGAATAATTTCAATGAGCAATTCTATATCACTGTGAATTTTACATTTCTACAAACTTGTAATTTGAAGAAAAAAGTTATAATCAAATCCACAAACTTGTATCCTACAAAAAGTTAAATAGAAATCAGTTATCTAAACCTATAATTACTGCTTGAAGCATTTCGTAAAAAAATAGCATATTGAAATCGTTTTATCCATATTTTAAAATTCCGATGGCAAAAATTAAATTCTTTTATTTGAAAAATCAATCATGCTTTCTTTTCTTTGCTCTAAAATACGTCATAGTTCACTTCTGCTGTAAAAAGAAAATAATGTAGTATGAGTGAGACCACGTGGTGTGTACATGATTGACAGCTAGCTCCGCCCAAGACCAAGTAGTTTACTGAATTCTTAATATATTCTATTCTGTTCGCGCCGTTTTAAGCAGCACATGTAAGTGCACTATGTATGCTACTATTATGATGAGTTATTGCTCTCACAATAGCGTTGATTGAGATTTATATCATAGCACTGTTGAATTAAGTCTACATTTTAGTTTTTAAAAACTTCAAAATGTACCGGCATGAAATGAAATACTTAAAACTTTTGAATTGATTTCAAGAAATTTTTTAATATATTGGTAAGGTAAAGACTGTATTGCTAATTTTTGAACAAAAATGTTGTAATACCATAGAATCTCAGATTAACATCTTGTGTCTTAAAATTTTCAATAAATAAACAGGTGACAATCAAGTAATTTCTCATTTATAGTAATCGTAAAAGATGTGGAAAAAATAGAAAAAAAATTGACAATAATGCTTGAAAAAATTATACATTTTGAAATCTCGCATATTTAGATAAATAAACAATTAGTATATATCAAAACCGCTTATTCGTCTCCGGCGATTCATTCAGGAGAAAAACCACTCATTGAAAAAATAATATATGCTAAAACATAAACTAAAGCAAAATTTCAGATGTTAATATATCAAATACATAAAAAAAAGAATTTCCACTAAATCTTTCACAAAAAAAATGCTTAAATCATCGTATTAATAGCGAACACCTGCTGATGAAAGGGCGCCAAACTTTCAGCTACGCTGCTAGACATAATCGTCTTTCTGTTCGTTTATGAAACATTTTTTTTCTCGATTTTCGAGATCATTTGACATCGGAAATGATAGCTAGAGAGAAATGAGCAAATATTTATTAATTGAATTGGATTAGCTTTTCGATCGCCGGTTGATAGGTTGGGCTCATTATATATTATTTGGACATGAAATGAGTTGTGTTAATTATTTAAGAATCAAGCAATAATTAAGTTGTTTTTAGCAAAAAAAAATTCAGATACATAATGTCTGCAGCGTTAAGTGCAAAAAAAAAACTTTTATAAGTCAGGTCACTAAGCCTACATTTTCTTCAAATATTGATTAAGAAAAGCTATATACACTAAAGGTTTCTAATTTAAGATAAATTTTTCTTGGCATGGAGTAAAATATGATTAATAAATATTAAATTTTTAAAGAACCACGTAATTCCTAATTAATTAATTTTTTTATCCAAGCCTTTTTTTGTCACGAAAAGAATATTTTCCTTTATATCCTTATATGTAATCAAATTACGAAAAAATATTGATCATTTTTTTTAAAAATAAATATATTTATTTCATCTTTACGAACCATTTTTAAATTCTTACTGAAATTCGTAAATATATAAATAACAGAATTAAATATAGTTACCTACACAAATATTTCTATTTAAAAATTTCATAAATTTTGAAATAAATTTCTTTTGAAACTTGTATTTGTTTAAATTACTTAAAAATTTCATACGTCTTTCTCATTTATGAAGTATATGCACAATAAAATAAAAAGTATGATAATATATATTGAATTATTTTATTTTGTTTAAGCTGTTTGGCAACGTTGGAAGGCGTCATTTTCTTGAATTTAGCTGAAATAATTTAATTTTATGCGTACGCTGATAAGCAGTTTTCTTTAAAATTACGCTTTCATAAAGAAATAGTTCTCTTTTATAATAATTTTAACTTTTTACTGAAGACCGAATTTATGTTTACTTAAAATAAGAATCTAACGTTAATAATCAGTGTACATTTTACTATTTTATCTGGCCAGAGTAGGTATTGAAATTAAACGAAAAGTGACTTAGAATTTTCATTTGCAACGTTTCCTTCACCATAGGAAGTGTATCTACTTGTACTTTTATAGAAACTCTCTTTATGTTTCAGTGCGAAAATGTAAACGTCTACACACACACACAAAACTACGGCTAGATGGATGAAATGTGGTAAATTTGTAGGCATTTTCTTAAATACAAATAAAATCATCCAACAGAAATTTGTCTACGAGTTTGCCCATATAAATGGGCACGAAATGAAAACGAAAGAGGCTAGTGACATGAAATTTAGTACATTAAAATTAGTTGCTAAACTGACATTGATATTTCATCATAGGAATGAAAACATCAATAGAAAGCCCACCTGTTTGCTTAATAGCGGAACAAACGAGAATACACAAAAATCGTAACGGACTAGATGAATGAAATTTCTTATGTATTTTTTGCGAATTCTTATCTTGTTAGATATGAAATTTCCAGAAGGGAATCTTGCTCATTTTACATCGTAGAAAAATAAATGTGAATAAGAAAAATTGAAGAAGGTCGATGGCTGAAATTAGAATTGTAAAACGGTATTTTGGATCGAATTTGAGCTTCAGCATCTCAAAAATATAAAAATAATGTGAGCATGAATACACAGAAACGCAAGAACCAGATGGATGAAATTTTGTTATCTCTTTTCGAGACAGGTTTGAGTTTCAGCAATCGAAATGTAAAAGAACTCTGCCTAAATGGAAATACGAAAACGAATAAACAAAAAAGCAAGAAACTAGATTGATGGAATTTGCTATGTTAATTTTTGAAGAAATTTCAGTTTGAAAATCATTATGGAAAAAAATAGAGGAAAGAAAATCTGTATCTCCGCGAAAGCGAGTACACTTACACACAGAAACAAAAGAAGCTAGGATAATGAAATTTGGTAATTATATTTTGAAACAAATTTGAGCTTCTAAGTCAATATTAAATAGAGAACAGAAAGTACGATTTCTTTCAGCTTGGAAGTGTGAACACTTATAAGACAGTTGAATTTTTTTAGTGTTGAAGACATTTCGCGAAGGATGAGTGCTATACTTCTATCAAATAAGTATTAATTTTTGGTACTTACGTATTATATACTGTCTTCGCCAACGGTTTAGTAACTCATTGATGACGGATTTAAATATGGCGATTAAGATCAGCGGATTACACCATTACCGGATTGCCATAATTGGCCATTTAGCAACTCATTGGCGATGACTTCAAATTTGGCGATAAAGTTGGACGGTATAATATGTAAGTACCAAATTTTTAATAGTATAAAATGTAACATTCTTTATAGTTTGATGACTGGTAAAAAGTAGACATCAAATAAAAAAATATCTTTTTATTTATAGTATGTATTCAGAGTGAAATCCAGTGAACCTCTTTATTAGATGTGTTCATAGTGGCATCTAGAGAAGCTTAAGAAGTTATTTTAAATTCAAATTTCAATATAAAATTAAAATTTTATCTGTCCTCGATTAAATGTATGAGAATTTGAAAAAAAAAACACATTTAAAACCAAAGATTTTTTCAGAATTTTCAGTTTTTATAATAATTTCATTTTAGAAATCCCAGCTCTTCATTTGCTATTTCTCAAATTTTATTTGCTCATGTTTACCTATCTTCGATTGGAAATTTAGGAATTTAGAATTTATGGACAAAAAATATTTTTACCTGCTTTTACCAGTATTGCATTTATTTCATATCAAAATCTGTCATCGTCTCTCTTGCTCATATTTCATCTCAAAATCGGTTGAGCTCTCTAAATATAGGTCGGTTTGCCTGCTTGAATATATATATAAAGATAGATGGATGGAGACCGACAGAGAAGTCTTGTAATTGTTTCAAACCGGTTTAAATTGGTTAATGAATTAAATTAATTAAGATAAACAATGACTTAAAATAATAATGTTCTCACATGATAACGAGAAATGTATAATCGGAGATTTCATTTTCTTTTATTACTTTTATTTCTTTTCATATGTATTCATTGATAAGAAAATTTCTAGACAGAACGATTTTTTAACAAAATTCTTTTCGAAATTCAGCCATCATTCGTTATATTTCTTCAAATGTTTAGAGTCAAGCTTTGTGAAATAATTGTTCGATAAATGGTTTTGAAATTTCTCTTTTAATCGATTTTTTTCAATATTTCAATCACCTTAAGAATCTGTATCAAAACGGTAAATAATTTAAAATAGTTACTGATTTTCCTTGTTGGGTTTAATCTGTTAAATACCACAACAATGAGTTAAGAATTATAAAAAAGACAGCAAAAGAGGAGTTAAATTCTTTGACTTTTTATTTTACAGAACTTAATCTCTCGTCCCAATAACATGAACTTTTCATCGAATTCGAAAATATAAATATAGTATTTCTCTCTGATGAATTATTCTTTGTGTAATTATTATTATAAATATCAGCCGATTTAACAATTTTTTTCTGCTGGGCTTAAACCGTAAAAAAGCAAAGTATACGTGCAGATTATTCCAACTAAGCAAAATATAGTATCTCGCTTAATTGGGAAGATTCTCCAAACAGACAGTTCAATTCCTTTTTCTGTTAATCTGATGAATTTCTGTTCAAAATATTTCGATTTTTCTCCGTTTCCTCGCATGGCCAAAACTTTGGAACCGATTTCTTGCGACACTTCGGACACCCTGGACGCCGAAACAATCATCAGGATGAGCAAGAGGAAGTCGATAGAGAACATTAGAAAGACTTCCGCTCTTTGGAAATGATTTCCACCGTGAATCTTCGGTTCGAATAAGGTGTACACTGAAAAGCACAGGGAACAGGAACTGTAAACGATCGTATTAAATACAAGGAACCCGAGTTCTTTGTCTATCTGGTCAACAGTCGACTTGATTTTAGAATATAAGAGAAAAAGTTTCTCGTAATCAGTATTATGGATTGTGCTTAGCCGAAAATTAAAGTTTTGAATTGTGTTTTTTATATCGAGACAGACGGATGTGTAAAAGATTGCAAATACATTAACAGGCATCGTCAGAAACAAAGCAATAAAAAATTGATATGCTATGCCTGCAACCGTATAATACAATCGATTCTGAAAGTGATATCCGTTTAAAAAATAGGATATGTCAATAACTTCAGAGCTTAGAAATTTCGGAAGAATTTGGATTGCAATAATCGTTAGCAGGAATATTTTAATGCAGAAGAATTTCACGGAAAATCCAGTGGCTTCAGTTTTATTCACTAACTTAACGATATTCTTCAAACTGTTAACTTTGAGGATAAGTATAAAGCGATGGGCGAGAACGATGAAGCAGTGTATAAGCATGGATGAGGCGATGATGAAGTTATTCGAATACACTTGTTTGCAAGCCGATATTGTCAGCAGGATCTGAATCAGAGTCAGAATGACATTGAACAGTAGAATTGTGACAGAGAAGAATTTCGCAGTTTTCTTCGTCTTGGAGTCGAAGTTTATTGGAAAAATCATACTACAGTGCAACAAAAGAAACATATAATTATACGCTGAATTCATCTTCTGATGTTTTAAAAAATATATCTATTTTCGACAGTATTTATCAAGCAAATATTGAAAGCAAATGTTTAAGAACTTCTTTAACAAATTCTAGAAACTTTCTTATTTTAGGCAAAAGATATTATTTGTGTGTGTTTTCAAATAACAACGAAATTATAAAAGCTTTCACTTGAGTTGGATGTTCTTCATTTCAGGCCTGTAATAAAATGTCACCCATCAGCTTAAAATGCAGAGAAGTATTCCTTAACAAAATCGCGCGATCAGTTCTCGCACTATTCGTTTACCTAATCGATATTTTAAGTCAACAACAAAGAATAAATTTGTGCCGATGAGCCTTTCTAAAAATCAATCTGCGTATAACTTTGGACTTTCCAGCAAAATCGATATTTTTGTCATCAAGAAAAAAATTTTGATGAATATAATTGATTTTTGTTCTACTCTTTACTTTAAAAGGCGTCTCAAAATCTATATTTTATTGTCTCCGTCAATTCTTTTATATTAAAAATGCTCTTATTGAAAAATGTAATTTTAGTTTCTTTTACAAGTTTAAAGAATTTGCTCTAGGGATAGAAACCTATCTTTGTTTCTTTTTGACGTTCTCGCATTAATACGCTTTGACCTATTAGATTAATAGTTTCCTGGTAAAAATATATTTTGTATTATCAGTCTTTCAAATCTGAAATGACTATTACGTAGAAAGTACTACGTTAATTACGTTGAATGTATTACGGATGCGTTATTATTTGAATGTATTAAGTAGTCTTATGTGCAATATACTAAACAAACAAATGACAATAAATGTATTTTTTTTATAAAATGCATTTTTGTTTATGGGCCAAAAACTATTATTCTATTATTAGAGATGTGTTTTTATTTGAATGTATTACATTGCCTTTAGTACAATACTAATACAAACAAATAATAATAAATATACATTTTTTTTAATAAAAAGCATGTTTGTTTATGTACTAAAAACTGGTATTTGATTCTGTTATCGAAAAATTTGAAGGTAAAAGTTAAAAAAATAAATATATATATATAAAACACTCTTAATTAAATTCGAAGTTCAGTAACATTTATTTAAGAATTTACATTTGAGTAATTTCAACGCTTTTAATTTTTATTGTGGCTTCATTTTCGTATCGTTCATTGTCTGCGCCACACACTTTTACGATTTTTGCTTGATTTCCAGATTTTTAAATAAAAATTCATGTAAAGTGTTCTTAATAAAAGCTGATGTTTTTAAAGCTATATATATATATATTATTATTATTATTATTATTATTATGGAACTTGGAAAAGTTGGTAAGCTTTTTAATGAAGAAAGGCGAAAGGCAATTAGCTAAAAGGTAGGGGGATATATATTACAAAAATAATTATTAGAAAGAGCGAAATGTTCATTCTTACAACAGTTCAACAAAAGTATATTTTAGAACGGATTTAATGATGAATCGTGGTATGATGAATGTTATTACTAAGAACTTGTTGAACTCACTAAATAGTATTTCAACGCTCATCCGCCAAATTTCTAGAACCATCGACGGTGTGAAAAAAATGTAAACAGGAAACATTGTCTAAATTCTAAAAAAAATTCTAAGTTATAAGGACAAATCAAACTGATTTAAATTGTCCCAGTGGAGAGACGGTGAACATCTTAGCCCGGTGGGAGTGTCGAAAGTCATTATATGTTAGAACGGATTGAATAAGACTAATCGTGTTGTGATGAGCGTTATTATTAAGAACGCGTTTAACTCATAAAATAGTATTGCAATACTTACCCGCCAAATTTCTTAAACTATCGCCGGTGGTAAAAAGTTCAACTAAACGGAAAACATTGTCTGTATTCTAAAAAAATGAAAAAATAAATCGGAAAAATCGTTTAATTAACAATGTTTGATTTTAAATGCATCAAGCATTATGAAAATAAACAGAATCGTTTAAAATAATCGGCCAAAAACATGTTAAGACTAAACTCATTGGCATTGGAAAAAAAGTAACCGAATTCGTTACTTATTTGGAGATGGAGAAAACGAAGAGTTTTGGCGAGAAAGTTAGTTTTTAATTAATTAATCAAAAAATTCATGAATTAATATTTGAAAAAAACTGAATTAACATCAAATGTCATCCATTACAAGTTTTAAAAAATTTATTTGAACTTGATAGGATGAATAAACAGTATTTTATTAACGATTGAAAAATTGTACAAGATATATATGTATATATTTAGGGAGAGTGTGAGCTAATAGTATGAATTGAAAAATAAGTTCCAACATTTAAAGAGTTAAACAGAATCCGTGGAAGAACAAAAGCGAAACTGACAAGTATTAAAAAGTTTGTCTTAAGTAGATCAACGATTGAAGAAGAAAATAAATTTATATTCAGCTGTCCACAAAAGCTGGTAAGTGTGTCAAAAATAAGAGAATTAGAAATTCTACTCAAAGATTATTTAGAAATCGACGAAAATGAAACAAGACTAGAAGTGCGATCAAGTAATGTTGGATATTGAAGAAAGAAACGAAATAGTGGCAAGTTTGATTACAATGTTCTCTCTAATTATAATGCTATGGAAAATGTAATTCATAATAAAAATTATAAAAATTCAAATTTTAAATCTTATATCGATCATATTGAATTAAAATCGGAACTTCCAGGAAACCCCTTACCGCTATTTTACGGAAAAATTAAAGAATTCAAATATTTAAAAAATCAATTCATTTGTCTAATTAAATGATAACATCGAATTAAGGAATGATCAAAAGTTATTTTATTTTAAAAGCTATCTCCGTGGTGAAGCTAAATTTATAGAAACAAGTGATGATACTCTTAGTCACTGTCTTCTGTTCTCGAAGAACGCTTTGAAAATAAGCGAGCAGCTGTTGATATTCACATTCAAAATACGCTAAAACTTTAAATAATAATAATAATGAGTCTTTTAAAGGCTTATGACTTATCAGACACAATAAACAAAAGTCTGAAGGCTTTAAAAAGAATGCAGTAACTTAACACATGCTATGTTAGGAAATAAAAAAAGACTTGAAAAGAGAGTGGAAAGACATATAAATAAGTAATGTAACAACCATGTATTTTATGTAAAATTAAACGTCTTTGTGCCAAGATGCCCTGAATTTTAAAAATTGAGTATTTCTAAAAGAATCGAGCTTTTAGAAAAAATATAACGTTTATAAGAACTATTTGAAATTGCATTAACACCTTGATAATCAATCTTCCAAAGCTGTCAAAATTCAGGCAAAAATTCTTCGATTCATTTCGAATCTAAACCATAGTTGGCGCCTTTCAGGAGGCGAGGAACAACTTCATATAAGCAATGAAACATCTGGTCCGTCAAGGTCACCGGAAAAACAAATCACTGATGCTGAGTCAGCGCTTACAAGCTACTCAGAACTATCTGCAAACTTTTTATGCGCTGCGCAATTATTCATTGAAGATGCCTTTGGTTGAAAAATTAAAATAAAAGCGTAGTTGGATTCTGGGAGTTCAGTTTGCCCTATTCTTCAGATTTGCAGTGGGAATAGGTAAATGCTTTCATCTCGGATATTAACGGAGGAGAATTTTTCTTTAAAAATAAAATAATCTCTACCATGATTATTCCAGAACTATATCGTTAATAATTATGTCTAAAATAACGCATTTTACTCCTTCCAATGAAATTGATATCTCAAATGTTCCATTTCCTAAGTGAGATAAAACTTGCGGATGAGACTTCTCTTATTCGGAGTAAAATTAATGCATTATTCGGATGTGAGTTGTTCTTTCATTTATTGAAGGTAAGAAAATTTAGATCATATGATAATTCTCTTTTGTTACAAAAATGGTATTTTCGGATATTTAATAACGGGAACAGTTAAAGGCAGAAATTCTCATTTCTTCTCTGGATTTATTTTTGAAAATGATAATCTAGAGAACTCTGTTAAAAATTTCTTTAATTTAGAATCATTTTTTCTGGTTATAATACAGATGATTCAGTCGAATCAAAAACGTTTGACAAACTTACTGCAGAGAACATTTTTTTCTCACTCTAGAGTGATAATGCTGAAAGGTTGTTGTTAAATTACCAGTAATTGAAGAAAAACAGTTTACAATAGGCGATTCTAAAGGAATGGCAGAAAGTCGTTTAAATTTACTTTGCAAAATATTAGATGAAAATAAAACAATGGCACACAATAATAAGTCTTTGTAAATGAATATTTCCAGCTTAATCATAAGGAAAGAATTTTGGATTCTGCTGAAATTGGTAATAGTGAATATTATATTCCTCTTCATATCATATTTCACCCAGATTGCTCATTCAGTACGTGTGGATTTTGATGCATCTGCAACTTCTAGCTATGGAGTTTCCATCTTATTGAATGGTGGAACTGTTCAGCATGAACTATTTTGTATCATTTCGAGATTCTGAACATATCAGTTTGCATTTAGTACAGATATAAAGAAAATGTATCACCAAAGTTGGGTTGCAGAAGTAGATAAAAATTTGAAAAAAATTCTGTGGAGAAATACTGACTATGGACTGGGACATATGGAACAATATAGGCTCCATTTTTAGCCACTAGAACACTAAAGGCATTAGCTGAGAAATAAAAAAAGGGAATTTCTCAGAGCATTCGCTACACTCCTCACTGATGTTTATGTTGAAGACATTTTAACTGGTTCATATAACTTATCAGAAACAAAAGCTTTACAACAGCAGTTAATAGAACTTTTAAGGTAAGGAGGAATGCAACTTAACAAATGAGTTTCAAACTATCCTGGATTACTAGGTTATAAACAAAACTTAAATTTTGAGTTTTTAGACTAAATAACAGTTAAAACGCTCTGAATGCAGGGTGTCCCACATCAGACATTTTCATGTTTGAAGTGATGGTCAGCTTAAATGAAAGTTACTCAAAAGAAAAAGATAGTAATAACAAAACTGATCCTTTGGATCTTATCAGCCCAATTATAACTAATACTAAGATGTTTCTTATGAGACTTTGACATCAAAAGTCAAATTGAAATGACACAATTCCATTAAATGATTTGAATGACAGGCTAAAATTCCTAAAAGCTTTACCAGCAGTGAACTGGTTAAAATTTCAAAGATGTGTTATCACCGAGAATCCAACCACCATAGACCTACATTACTTCTATGATGCCACCAGTAAGGTCTATTTTCCAGTCATCTATGTGTGCTCGAAAAATAAATTTAGTAAAGTGAAAGGAAGTCTTTTGTGTAGCACATTGAGAGTGTGTCCAATCAAGGAATCAACAACAACATGTCTGGTGCGGTCAACAGCATTACTTTTTGCTCGACTTGCACCAAAAGTGATTTCAATTTTACCAGTGACATTAAATCACACCTATATGTGGTCAGATTTCACAATTATCTTAGCTTGGATATAAACTCCCCCAGAAAAATTGGAGACAATTGTCTCTAATCATGTTAAAACAACAGTTTGTGTCCCAATTATGATTGTAGACATATTAAATCTATAGACAATGCAGCAGACTTAATCTCCCAGGGAACTTAAGCCATCAATTTTAAAAACAGTCAAATTTGGTTCAACGGATTACAATTGCTAATCATCCAATCTAATCATCATCTAATCTAAATTCTCCATGAAAGGGATACTGTAGATTTTAATACAAATAATGAATTTCTAAAAGAAGTTAAAACTCCTTGTGAATTGGTTTTACAATCTAATGTTTAATGATTTAATTTGTAGTATTCTAAAACTGAATAACAGCTGTACTGAAATTAGTTGAATTGTATGTTATCTTTTCAGATTTATTAATCAAATTATTAATTCTTCAATCTTCTTCTGAACGTAAAAAAGGTAATTTAGCAATAAAGGAAATTCAGTCAGCATCCAACTTTATGGTAAGGAAGGTGCAACCTTCTGAATTTTTAGAGGAAATTAAAGATTTGTCAAAATGTATTGATACTAAAAAAAGTAAGATAAAAAATTTAGCACCATTTTTAGATGAGGATAATGTTCTTCTTGTAGGTGGTTGTTTGGAAAATGAATTGAATTGAATTAACTCATAATGAAAAGCATCCTAAGCTTCTTCCTACTCATCATAGACTTAGAAAAATAAATTTGGAATCTTTTGACAAAAGGTATTTGAATGTATATCCCCAAACCTTATTTCATTTTGTCTGATAGGAATTTTAGTCAGTAATAAGAATTTTGAAAGAAAAAAATTTGGCTAGAAAAATAATTAATGAATGCATTTTTTGCTTCAATAATAAACCAGTAAGTTGTTATTAATTATTAGGAATTCAGCCAACAGAAAGGGTAACTGCCTACCCACTATATTAAAATTGTGATAAGGATTTTTGTGGATCATTCTTAATTAAATATAAAGGCCAACGAAAAAGTTCTTTTCAAAATATTTATACTGCAGTCTTCATTTGTTTGTCTACTAAAAACATACATTTAGAAATAATTACTAATTTAATGACTAATGCTTTAATTCTAACTTTTAAACCTTTCTTAACCCAACATTGTAAATATGCATCTATATTTTCAGATAATGCAAGAATTTTGTTGGAACAAATTCAGAATTAAAAAGATTGAAAAAATTAATAGTAATCCTGATGAGTTACTTTAAATGATTATCAAATTACAGAAAGTATTAATTGAAATTTTATTCATCCCTATTCCCACAAGTCTCCTAATTTTGGAGACTTGTGGGAATAGGGAGTCAAATCTTTTAAATTTCATTTAAAGAGAGCAGTATTTTCTATAAAGTTCCATTTCAAGAATTTTTAACGTTATCTTCAGAAACCGAAGGCATTCTAAATAGTAGACTTATTACTTTTATTTACAGATCTTAATGATTGTACAGCTTTGACTTTGGGACATTTCTTAATTGATCCTCCAATAACTTCAATTACTGTATCACAATTAATTGAAAAATCAGTAATTGTCAAAATGGCAAAAATTAACTGAATTAGCAGAAATTTGGAAAGAGTGGTAATGTGGTTTTTTTCAATAATTAACATTCTAGAAACAAATGACAGTTTGCTAAGAATAATGTAAATTTTAATGATAGGGTTGTAATCAAAGATCCAGATTTGCCTCCATATAAATGGAAACTGGGTAGAATTCATGACACCCAAAAATGTATTTAGATTTATATGTGTATTTGATAGTAAATAATATATAGAGACTTTAACTCATTTATGTAAATTTGTATATATGAATTATTTTAGTATTTTTTGTTTTGTTTTTATATTTCTTCATTTTTTGTAATAATTCGGTCGAATTTATTGTAATGTCATAATTTATATAGTATCCTAATATTGAAATTTTGCCATTTCAAGGCATGAGTATGTTACTAATCATATTACCCCACCTCTCACTTTATAATGCCTTCAAGCCGTATGTGTAAAAATCTATTTGTTGTTATACAAAAGGATTGAGGTAGCTTCAATTCCAAAAACAAATCTCCATAAAACTCCCGAAAGCAGAGAAATAAAATTATTTAAAATGCTAAAAAGGTCCATCATAATTGTTGAACCACTCCAATGGCACTCTCATGTTCTTAAATGTTTGGACTAGAAAGTTTGGCTCCTCTTAGAAACATCTATTATATATGGGGCACATCGATAACGCTTGGAAAAAGTACATTAAATTCATTTAAGAAATAAATCAAAGAAAATGGTTTGAAAACATTACTTTTTGAATTAAATGGTGATAAATTAAAAGAAACGCTTTGTGTTTATGTGAAATGCTGAAGGAAGCTAGTTAAATAAATTAGTTTTATTCTTATTCTTTTTTTTTGTTTCTGTAGAACAGAAATGTGGGTTTATTGTTTTAGGTAAAATGCAAAGTTAAGCATGATTGTACATAAGAGAATTTTCATAGTTGTTAAAGCATATTTATATAAGTGCTAAAAAAACTAAAAGAGTTGACAAAGTTATTTCACAATTAATTAAAATTGACTAATAATAAAATTTTTGAACACTTTATTAAAATTTAAAGTTTAAAATTACAGGAAGAGCAACTAAGGGATTTTAAAAGATATAAACAAAGGAAAGACTAAAAGCTGACATTAATGAAATTAAAAATAATGAATGGAAAGTATTTCCTTCAGAAAAAATACACCAAAACTAAAGTTCATACTTGTAATAATGAGTATTTTATATATTGTAGAAGCTGCATGCTGTGCATTCTTGCATGTTCCATGTTCCATGATCATGCTGTTCTAAATTATATGTGCAAATATTCCATCCCATGTAAATATCGTAAAAATATAAACATAAATTCACTAGTCCTGTAAATGATAATGTAAATGCTTTGTCTAAATTTTATCTAATTACAGAAATCCAAGTAAAAAAAATGATAACCCGAAACAATGAAAAAAAAGTGGATTCTTAAATGTAAAGGTAAAACTTTTGACAAACTTAACGGATAATGTATATATTCAAATGTATTGACATATATCCGCAATTGAATATTTGTTATGTTTTAAACACAGTTCTATAAAGCATAAAAACATCAAATCAGAACCTGCAAATAAAAAATAACACCCAAAATGATGGAGATATCTAGTCCATTTCTGTTGAAACTGTAAAAACTAACAAACAATTCTTTTAAAAGATGAGCATTCTACATATAAAGGAAAATTCTGACCATTCATATTTTTAATTCAATCTGAGGGAAATAAATTGCTAATTTTTTTAAATATACAAAAATGGTCAATGGTCAAAATTTTCCTTTATTTTTAGAATGCTCATCTTTTAAAAGAATTGTTTGTTAGTTTTTACACAGTTTCAACAGAAATGGACTAAATATCTCCATCATTTTGGGTGTTATTTTTTATGTTGATAATATATGGATAAATATCCTTTTTTTAAAACTTGATATTTTGTAATATTGACTTCACAATTTGGTAATTAAGTAAAGAAAACATGTTTGTATCCTGTGACTATTTCATTTCCATTTTTTAAAATAAACATTAAATATTTGTTTATGCTTTTTCACGACAAATAACTACCTTAACTTGTTCATTGCAGATTTATTGGAGTAACCGAGTCACTATTGTACAGTAAGGAATAAATTTTTTTAATATCTTGCATACAAAGAGAAAATATTGCTGTCATTAAAAAAATTTGACCATGAGATTTTAGTGAATCTTCCCTGTTTTACACTTTTTGATATCCAGAAGACACATTTTTGGAATCATATCTTGTAAACACAGTTACTCAAAAGGTGACAGAATTATATAATTAACATTTTGAATGTAAGTTCAGTAAAAAAATTGTGTTTTTTTTAAATGGCTTTTTTTTTGTTATTTTTTATTTAAAGTAACATTTTTAAAGAATCGAATTACCAGAGGAATCATAATATGCCTATAAAATGTTATTCACAATGCCTAATAATTAGTGCTTAAGAACTAAATGAAATTTTTTCATAGCAAATATATTTTGTAAAAAAAAAAAAAGTTGCAAAAATAATGAAGGAAGATATTTAACAGTTAAAATCTCAAGCCTAATAAGACTCAGAAAAATTTCAGATTTTATCTGTTATTTTATTATAGGAAAAAATTGTAGATTCCAGTAATTCAGGCATTAAATTATGCTGCCATCTGCCTTGTGTGGAAAATATTTTTTTTATCTCCTGTTGGTGACTTTTTTTTGACAAAATACCTACTTTAATCATAATAATAAAACAAGTAGGAGGCAACCTAATCAGGGTTATAAGACAAAAAAAACTACTCAGGGATATGTACCATAGAGCTGATATACTAATACCAGCTCTATGATATGTACTGAAAGCCTGGATATTTTACAAGTAAAAGAATTTAAAAAAGTTGATAAATAATAAAAAGTTTATCTATTATAATAAAAATGGAGCTCGAAATGCGTTGCTAAGCGCAAAACTGGAGAACGGCTCGACCGATTCGGCTAATTTTTTGTTTAATAGTTTCGTTAAGACACGAGGATGGTTCTTATGGAGAGAAAAAATGAAAAAAACTGCGAGGAAAATAGTTAAAACGACCCTTTTCTTACTTTCCCGCCAAAAATCTGCATTTCCTTCCCCCACGCCAGCTGAGTGAGATAGCAGGAAGTAATAAATTATGATATGTTTAAAAAGAAATACGCGAAGTCAGTTGGTTTTCATTCATAGATAACGGGATGTTTCAAAAAGAAACAAAATAGCTGCTTTTATTATTAGTCTGTATGAATAATTAATCTATGCCTGCTCAAAATAAAATTTAGGCACGGAAGAAAAAAAAGAATAACAAAGTGAAAATAGGGTTTTTAGAAACAAAATTAGTGAAGAAAAAAAGGATAGAAAAAAAAAGAAAAGAAAAGAAGGATGTGTGTGTATCAATATTATTTCCTCTGTGCGCGGCATTTTCCGAGCTTTTTTTAAACTTTCGCATCTCTTAAAAACCAATTGTCTTTATTGTTTAGTGTGTTTACATTTATGAAAATTTGAATCTCATTATTCTATGAAAATGTAGAATTTTAGACCTTTCCCTCCACCATTTAAGTAAAATATCAATTCAGGGACAATCATTGCTCGGATACAAAGAGAAAGATGAATAGAACAATGAACAGAACATCTGAAGAAAATAATACTAAATAATACTCTAAATGAATTATATGATTATCAAAATTTGTTTGGTTTAAAAATATTTTGATGAAAAACCTGTTATGAGACACAGCTAAATAAAATATTATATGAAAATTTTAGCGAGCATTAATACTGGCGAACCGACTGGTCGCCAAGGGCGGCTAGTTGAAAATAAAACATCTGGAAAATTTTATAAATATCTTTCAAAAAGTATTAGATTGCAAAAGCATAGTGTGTTTACAAAAAGTAATTTAAATTTAAATCTTAAGTTATATCTATATTTAAACTGTAAATTATAATTAAAGTAAGAAGTTTAGTTGCAACTGATTTTTCTTTTATTTAGATTTCAATCATGGCATTTACATTAAATGTAAGAGCAAAAAATTGTATTAAAGTCCATTATCCAGATGAATCTTTTTTTTTAAAGAAATTTCAAAAAATTGATTCTGTGTCTACGATAGTGATAATTACATACAATAAATTCAGCTTGAAAGTAATTTACTATCTTAACAGTTAAAATCTTGTTACAAAAATAACTTACCTTTGTTGAAAGTATTATGAAATAGATATTATTTTCAGAATAATTAACATTTAAAAACATGGAGCGTAACTTAATATTTGATAATGTGAATAGTGACGAGTTTTCCTTCAGCTTATGCTCCAGAAACGAAGTTCATAGTTTGTGGTAGGTTAAAAAAATTTTAATACTCGATCAGCACAAAAATTTCTCCTTTAATTTATAAAAACTATTTGGTAGTTTTATTTATTAATCCAAAAAGAATTATAAACAATTTATATCGTACATTTTCGTTTCTATTCACGACTTTTTATCATAAGATAGTAAAAGATTATCTTATTACTAGTTTTGCTTTATTTTCTTTCTACCAGAGTTTGTTTCAAAAGGGTTAGTATTTTTAAACCATATATTTATGTAGAAACCATGCAATAAAACTACATTTTTGTTCACGATTCATGTTTTTGATTGTTAGGGAATTTAAAAGATTTTCTTATTACTAGTTTTCCTTTATTAACTTCTTAATATTTTTAATATGTGTTCCCTACATTTTTTATATTATATTGAAATATCATAAATCAGAACAATGTCTGAATTTTATATGTTAAAAATAGATTCTAAAACATCACTGCATATAAGAAGAGTATTCAAAATCAAAATGCAATTTAGAAATTAATTAGCATGCTTGGTTGTATATTTTAAATTTATATAAATATTATAAAAAGTATATTTTATTTTTTGAACAGATAAAGCTTTTCAGAAATAAAAATCAATATAGTTTTTTTTCATTAAAAGTAGTTTTACATGACACCAGTAGCTGTAAAAGAATATTAACCCTTCACATATGTAACATCTGTTATCCACTAAGTCTTAAGATCATTAAAAAAAAAAAAAAGCAGAATTCCTAATACCTACTCACTTAATGTTAACATGCTTTAAACCTTTTTTAAAGCAAATATAAAAAGAACTTTTTTTAATCCATAGCATTTTTTTTTTTTGCCAAATATAATCTATGCATTTGTCTCAAGTAATTTAAACAGCCAATAAGCGTTAAAATGCTTACACCAGAACCACGAATCCCTCTACCGGAAGAAATACCACTGCGCAGAGAGAAAACCCTGTGCTTACGTTTTCTCTTGAACTGCGTTGATTAGTAGTAAAATAAAATTAATTTTGCATTATATATATATATTTAAAAAAAGTACTGCATTAAGCTATCTTTGCAATTGGAATTATTGTTATCTCACTTCTTCATTGCGTATCATAAAATTATATTATTGTATAGATATTTAGGTAACATATTCTTTTCTCTTGCATTTTTCAATGTATTAAAAAAAACGTTTTATTTCGAAAATTTTATTAAAACAATGATTTTGTATAAAATGTCATACCAGCGTATCCTTGCTTCGATTACTCGTCCGATTTTGATAATTGATAGATGCGAAATATTTAATTGTACCTTAAATTCAAAGAATTCTCCGCTTTCAACTTTTCTGTGAATTGCTAACATTTATTTCCAGAATTCTGGTGGATTCTCTTAATCACCGATAAGAATTTGAATCCTTATATAATAGTAGTTTTTTTTTTTCACTGTATAAAGATATTTATCTCTGATAATCGATAATTTTTTGCCCTTTACTTTAAAATAAATCTTATTTTTAAATTACGCATTGAGTTTTTGCTCACTCAAATACCCACTTTAAGATTACAGTTCTAACATAGCAAGGCTCTCATCAGAATACACCGAGACACAGATTACGATCAAATTTTATATACACATCCGTATGAGGTGAAAAAACATACCACTTTTAATATTAACAAAATTTATATATAGAATTAGGATTCCTAATGTTGGTTATGCTCTGGTTTCTCTTCAAAATCGTGCTAATCTTTCGCCTTTTACTAAAGATTACCGTGGAGAGGAACAACTTAATGAGCCTCACCCAATTTTTGGAATCCCGCTTCGGCGGGGTTTATATATAAAAAAAAAATAGAAACATCTAGATAGTAAAGTAACACTGCTGAATGGAGCTGTTGCAGCGACACATAAGAGCTGCAACGACGCCATCATCGGGAAATTACCGTCGATTCTGAGTTGCTTGTTAGCACGTGTTGCTTAAATCAGAATCTTGATTAAAATGCATTATTCGAATGTCTGCAATTAAAAATTGTTGATCTGTATTGTTTCCAACGCATGCAAAATATTTGCTTTAATATTGAATTATCATATACTATTACTTAATACGACTTTTTCTAATTTAAAACGAAATGGTGTGAAAATAATCTTATTTTATACTGCGGATACCAACTTCCTTTTAAAGTTTTTAGATGCAGCATTACAACTAGAAAATGGGTTAAAGAATAAGTGATAGTAAATGTCTTTGAATTATCTTTTATGTATATAAATATTTATTTTCTACAAATGAATATTTTATTTCCCACGATTATAAGCTTTTAATTATATTATGTATTACAATCTGTTGCAGAAATAAGTTTGTATATTTATGTACCTTTCCATTTGATAGCGTTCGTATTTTCAAAAGTTAAGTACCTTTTTGGATCTATCCACCTACAGCACCATCTGCCCAGTGCAATTAATCAATCAGCCAGCTCACAATTGATGAGACAGGATATCAGCCATGTAAATGAATAATAATTCAGAAATTGATTATTCTAATGCAATTTGTAAGTAATTATTCCAGATATCTTTTTAGTAATTAGAATGTTTATGCCTAAAGGTTGAACCGACTGATTTTATATTATGGCAATAGGAACTATAATTTTGAACAATTCTTTCGTGTCTGAACTTACGCGAATTGTGACGTCAAAATAAAAAAAAAATAATGTTCTTATCTGAAATAAAGCTTATACTCTTGGATATGCATACTACCATTAACATCGAAAGAAAAATTTGCATTTTATTAAGTGCTTATCACAGATATAAAACTTCTAAATCTTCCTTTTTGAAATGAAAATTTATTACTATTAGCTATTCTAAATTTTGATATTAGATGTCATCATTTCACAATGAATCATCACGCACTAGAGCTCTAGTATCATCACGCACTAGAGCTTTTAAATGTGATATCTGGCATTTGCATGAGAGTGTTTTTGAAAGAAAACATTGTTCGAGCATTTACTTTTTCTTTCGATGAATTCTTTCAATAATCGGACATTTTTAGTAATTGGTGATTTCAACACTCTATAAGAGACCCAAATTATTTCTTAAAGCAATTTCTTCTGCATCTAAAATATATATTTCTAAATTTTGCACATTTTGTCTAAGTCTTTAAATGAAAATTTCATTGATTTATAAAAAATTCAAAATTTCAAAATTCAATGCAACAAAGAAAGGCAAGCTTATCCATAGTTAAAATTGTGATCATCCTTTAGGACTGTAACAAGTTAGTTTATGTTTCTTTATTAAATTTTGCATTTCCCCCTCCCCCAAGGAATAAATAAAGGAACGAATGGAGCAATAAAAAAATTATGGATTATAAAATTTCTTATTACTCTATCTCATCCTCTACTCATCGCATTATTTTTTTTCATATTGTTTATACCTGGTCTTTTATTTCCAACTTTCATTAAATTTAGTTCACAATAATTCTAAATATTTTAAAAGGTTTTAAAAATACTAATAGATTTTTCCTTGATTGATAGAATCTTACATACACTAAGAACAATTAATACACTCGTAATAAATAACTCGTAACACACTCGTAACAATTTTAAATTCTCGTAACAATTTTTAAACGTTCGTGACTCGTTTGTTTGTGAAAAACAATTTTTGAATTCAGAAAGTAAATAAACAGGTCATTAATCAAGATAATACATAGAAATATTTAAATTACTGAAAGATGTTCATTTTGTTTTTAAAAGATTCTGGGGGAAAATTAAATAGAATGGAATTTCTGAATTTAAATAATTTATAGTACAATTTTATTCTAAAAAATTCCTAATTATGGTGTCCAATGACCTACCTTGCTTGTCCCACCCTAATTACTCTACTATGCCCAAGGTCTTAGAAAACTAAATATATTGAAATAATTTTAGACACAAAATTTATTTGGGAAACATATTAATTACATCATCCAAAAATTCCGGAATAGTTCTTGAAATTGCCCCGCTACACCTAGAATTCTCAATTAAGGTGTGGGACAATAAAGAGCTCATTTATTCCGCCTTTATTTGATCGGTTCTTATAATGCAAACCTAGTTGGGTTATATGTTACCAAACAGAATTTCGAAAAAATTAACGGTTATCGGAGCACAGTGAAGCTAGAACGGCGGCAGCTTGAAAATTATTGGTTATATATTCGAATATTTAGTGAAATTGTTATTACAATTGCATTTTTAATTTAAAGGATAGAGCATGTAAAAATTTTAGTATGTTATTCAATTTTACGCTATTTATTTAAATTGTACTCTGCAATAAAAAAGCTAAGTATTGTAAGAAAATTTAATTTCATAATTTTTTAGAAATTCTCCTCACGTTTTTTAACAATTGAATAGAAGCTTAAAAAATCTTGCAAAATTTTTATTTTATTTATAAACTAATATTTAGTGCAAGACATAGTATGCTTTTAAGTTTTTTTTTATTTGAAAATTTATTTGTTGAAGGTTGTTTCTTCTGAAGTATTAAAAATTTAAATATTCTACAGGGATACGTTAATTTAATTTGGAAGATTAACCAAATGATCTGTTAATGGAATTGTTTGGAACATACGAACTATATAATTTAAAAGTATTTTATATATTTTAATTTAATTTATTTTCAATTTTACTCTCTGAAACGAATTTTCTATGATAAAAATTTGAGGATTATAGTTTAAAAAAAAGATGGCGTTGTTTATTATTTGTCATGAGTCATCTTCCTTTGAAAGTATACTTCTAACTGTAAAGTTTAAAAACAATTCATAAAATCAACGTTTTCTAAAGTACTTGTGTATTTAAATAAACAATAGAATGTGTAATAGACAATTTAAATATGTTTCATGTAGATTAATTTAAAGTCAACAACCTACCACTATTATTATAAAGTTTTGGATATTGGTTATATAATAGTAAACTTGGATAGCGAATTTGAGAGTAGGTTGTACCCTCAACTGCGTGTTGACCGTTACTCGGCAATTCTCCTTGACCGCCAAAAATTTGTGTGGTAATAATAGCTCAATGGCTGTTCTTGGTATATTGATGAATGTTTAACCAGAATATAACAAGAAAACTGAAAAAAAAAGAAACAATTTCATTTGTGGTTGTGGACATGACTTACTCTCTTTTATCAAATTTCTGATTTGAATTGGCTGCTAAATTCACAATGATTGATACTATTTTTATGAAGAATGAGAAAGGCTTAAAATACTACAACAAAAACGATCAGTGATACCCTCGTTTTCATATTAAAATTTTTGTCTTCACAACTCGATGTCAACAGATTTCATCGTATAAGAAGTACATCTTTTAAAGAATTTATCATTTAAATTTATAAGAAAGAAAGGAAGAAAATACGCTTTGCATTAAAATAAGGAAGGAATAATAGAAATAAATTTATTCATTCAAAGTATAGCATAGCAAGCTGAGTAACTTCACCGCTATTTGACCGTCGATAAAAATTTGATTTTTTCTTTTTATTGTTCTCAAAACATTGATTAGTAATTGTGAATCCCAACTTAATAGTTTATGATGCAATTTTACGTGTAATTTTAAGTAAAAAGTGATTTGAATATTAAGTAGGACCGAAGATTTGACCCTTGTGCCTATGGCGTCGCTGTAAGCGTTTTAGAAACAACCGTTCTTGTATAAGTTTCGCTATTGGTGGCGCTGTGATCGCCTTTAATTTCTCTTGCGTTAAAATCATTACAAATCTATTTCATTTTATATTTTAACTTCTGTGAAATAGCTACTTAGGAAATAAGGCAAAATTATGCAAGCGATCTTAAAGGCTCACCAACCCTTCTCAAGTCGCTTGTTTAGTTTGAGTAGATTTTTAAAGATGTGCGTGAAAGCTTATTCCCCTGAATTTTCGGTAACAAACTGGAATATTGTTACGGTGACATCTCAAATTGAAATCTGTTGAGTGCAACTGTTGTGTTTACAAATTTGCAAGAAAAGGCATATGTTATTATCTACATATTGATTTCCTTCTACCGGTTTTTATCTATCCATTGTGCAACTATTAATTTAATATTAAAAGTATTAGATAATTTTTATAATTTATGTATCAATAATTTTTATACAGTTAATTTTCGTATGTTCAATCTTATTTCATTACTGTAACCGGCTACTTGGGTTTTCTTATTTATTAAATTATTCATTTGGAATGCATCAGTTTTTATACTTTTGTCAGTTTTAGCTGATATAGAAAGAAATTAATATTATATATGATTTTAATAAAATATATTTTAATTGCGTAAGTAAAATGAATTTAAAAATATGAAAACCGTTAAACGATTTTTTGCTGTGGTGAACAACCATCTTCAAATTTCTTTAGAACCTTAGAAATATTCCCTTTTATTTTTCAGAAACCAACATTTATACATGTTCAAAATAAGCCTGACGTAATGATTAAAAATCCTTCATTAACTCCCTTTTATCTGTGAACTCCTCTATTCCCGCAATATTTAGCCAGTTTTTACTCAAATTTCTTCAATTTTTTTTTTTTTCACATTTTTTAAGTAGGATTTCGAAGATGTAGTTCAGTTGGCCTGAACGAAATCATGTTGAGAATGATTCAAAAACGTCAATCGGACTCGAAGGCACTCTAATTGCAGGCATGCATGCATTAACATTATATCTGTGCCTGAGTTTCGTGGTTGTGTTCTTTAGAACTTTGTAAATCAGAATTTATAATCATTTTTCGTATATATTTTAGCTTATTAGCTTGATTAATATTAAAAGACATATTCATGCCATTTTGACAAGAACTTCAGCTATGAAAAGCATCAATTGTAGATATAATTTCTATTAATCACAATAACATTGTTACAATTCAATTTATATGATGCAAAGGTGTGGATAGTAGTAGGAAGGGATGAGCATCTAATTATTGGAGGATTTTTCATATTTTGTGTGTAGTATGTATAATAGTGCTGTTCATATTTTGTGTGTAGTATGTATAATAGTGCTATAATAGTGCTGTTGCAGCATTTTAAACGGTGACAATCCAAATACATATCTTACACATTCTGTTCTTGGCATTACTATTATAAATTTTATTTTTGTATTGAATGAATGATGTTCTATTCTTTGTAATTTACTTTAATCTTATACACTTTAATGTTTTCTATTTAACACTATTAGCTCCGAATTCCACAACTAGATGACGCTGTAAGTAGCTTAAATTTAAAAAAAAATTAAATTCAAAACATTTTTTTTTGTATTTTTAATTTATTTAAAAGTAAGCCGGTTGTTGGCATTTCCTACTGTAATTTCTGAAAATACTTTCGCACAAAAAAATTAAATTTTACACAGTTCCGAAATTTAAAAAAGAATTCCTCCTTCGCATTTTTAGCTAGTGTAGAAACCTATGTGTGCGTGCGTGCGTGCATGTGTGTTTAATCCAAGGAAAGATGCTTTTTTGACCTTTTCTTATTCATTTTCGCATACACACATTCTATAACAACTCATAGACGATGACCACAGACCTATATAACAACTCATGGACGATGATTACCCACATATATATAAGGTAACACATAATATAGATTTAAATGTAGGAATTGCCGCTAACAAAAAGCGAACAAATAATCCCTTTTGCAGCTAACGAAGAAGGAGTAGTGACTCATTACACCATTCCACACCAACACTCTGGTTGAAGTGTCTACAATAAAAAAGTACAAATATGCGTCGCTCACATTCCAAATATACAAATAACTTACAGCATGCTGCGCCATCTGTGTTCACTATTAATTACTATTTACTATATGAATAACTATACCAAAAATAAACAATACAAATAAAATAATTTAAGGATAAAACAAAAATTGCAAATAATAAAATCACACAAACACCTTTAGACTTACACATAAGTAATATGCCATATGTAAATGTTGGATGTCGGAAATGCTCACTTAGGACATTTTTTTTCTTTTTGAAATTTCAACTTCTTAAAAAGTAAGTCGAATGTTTGCATTTTCTTACGATAACTTCTGAAAATATTATCACTAAAAAAAAAGTAAATGTTACGCAGTTTCAATTTTTTTAATAAGATATTCATGATAAATAAGCTCTTTTAAATAAACCCTTTCGCGATACCCATTTAATAGAGTTATAGACTGTTATAGAATTTTGGGAATCTGTTAAGATTATATATACATATATAAAACTGATTTCCTAAAATAGCACTGCCTGATATTTCTTCCCTGGAAATTCGAACCATTTCCTTTGTTTTGTCATATAATCAATCACGTAATTTCTTTCACTAGTGAAATTTCGAATCAATGTTCAAAAAGCAATGGCTCGTATGTCACGGGAAAGTTGCCTCTCTACTGTGACTATCGAGTATCGAGTGTCTGACCTCTGACGACGCATTATAGCTCATTTTGTGTTTTGTGATAAAATAAAGAAAACGACACACATATTAATATTTATATTAAAAAAACTATATTTCAAATACCATTCAACAATTATACATTGTTTTTACATTGGTGTTAATATCTATTTAGGATATATATGCACATTTGATGGTAAAACTGTGGGCCAAATTTCATCTATAAAACTTTCAATTGTTTTTTTTTCTTTGGGGGGTAGGGGATTATATGCATTTCGTTACAGCCATCCACCCTGTTACCATAAAACTAAGTCGTTATCATTAACTTTTATGTTCATTCTCAATCTAGACTTGTCTAGTGCATGCAGAACTTCTTTTATAGCGTCAAGAATGCCGGGTTTACAGTCGGCCAATTATAAGCCGGCAAGTAGACAGCGCATGCGTAGAAAGATTTAAAAGGCTGCTTGGTCAATGGCAACTAATTGTCCAGATGGGACAAGTACATACCGCTTTGCTGTATTTTTCCTTACTGCGCATGTGCATGTGTATGTAAAATTAGCGATTTTGTGTGGGGGGAGGAATTGATGACTTATCAGATTATTTCCGACACTTTTAATCTTTCTGACGCGAGATCGTCTTCTTTTTTCCTTTTAATTGCCAATTTTTTCTATTGTTTTTCAAATTTAGGTGTGTTGACATATTTTTTAAAATACTTTTACCCTGTTTCCTTGCGTAAATATCCATAGTTTTAATACGATGCGCAGTGAAAAAGATATATCCAGCGCCTCCAAAATGGCAGTTAATAGCCAAGCATGGAATGTTTGAATATCTCTTATGAAATGATGGCAAACGTCAGTTCCACTTTACGCATGCGCTGCCTACATGCCGTTTTAACAGCAATTCCCGGCATAACAGCAATTCCACTTGATCAGCTTCATACCCAAAAATGGCAAGCGTCCCAATTTGCAATTAGCCATTTCAATAAGAAGAAAAATTTAAAAAAAATCTAAAGTTAATCAGTTGGCATGTTTTTGTCAGGATACGGAATCTGGAAAAATTCCTTAATGAAATCTCAGAACTCATAAGCTCCATACGATTCAATAAATAACTTTCTCGCGTTTTATAAAGGCTTACAAAACAACGTCCATTTATGTCCTCAATATACCAGTACTAAATGGTATCTCCTCTCCCTAGCACACACATACAGTGACTAAAACCAAGTAAATTTGTTTTTAGTTAGTTTTTAATTAGTTATTTAGATCTGATATTAAAAATTCCCATAAATTAGGTAATGTTGCAAGTTCATATTCGTTTTCCAGAGTTGTCACTAGATGGAGCCAGGGGTTCCATTAGAGAACTTTTTCTAACGAACATCTGCTGTTCGGTTTTTTTTCTCTCTTTTAAAAATTTTAGTTTTGTGTATACCGGAAATAAAGAGATGCCTGAAATGCGAGCGTGTCTTTTTTTTGAGGATTCCATTTTAGATGGAGAATCAAAAGTATGTGGAATGACTTTTTCTTCAGATGGGCAAAGGATGCGTTTTAATTTAGATAAAGTAGTTAATATATTTTACCTGCAGAAATTATGGGTAGTAATTATAAGTTATAACAAAGAGTAGCTTTAATGTTAATTATATAATATTTCAAAAAACGAGATTATCGGAATTTTATTTTTAAAAAATACGTTTTAATGGAATTATGTTTTTACGTTTAGAATTACATTACAAAAATACGTTTTTAATGAAAATTTTATAAAAAATTTAAAGGAATTCCAATGGGTACACCTTTTTCAAGGGCTTTGACTAATATTTTTCCACATAATTATGAGAAAAAAATAATTAAACACAATTTAATATAGATGTATAGATGGCTTACTTATTGTTAAATTTAGATAATATTAATGTTATTATTAATTTTTAACCAAAAAATTTAGTTTTAACTGAAACAAAAGCAATTCAACTTAAAGCCAACTATTTGGATCTAAATATAGAATTTTCTAATGAAAAAACTTTAATAGGTTATTTATGATAAAAGGGATTAATTTAACTTTAAAATAATTAAACTTAGTAATTAAAATTATAATTTAAACTCTAAAATTTTCAAAAATTTAATATTCTCACAATTTTACAGGATTAAAAAAAAATTTTATGTTAAAGCAACAAACTATCTCATTAAACACATAAGTACTAATGAATTTCTCCAAAACTTTAGTAACATACAAGGTTTAATAAGAGAGGGTTTATCTATTTTCTAATTTTTCAAAACCAAAAAAATAATCCCTCCAGCTTATTCACTTTGAGTTTTAACTCAATAGATGGCGCTTCAATTTTTCATTTTAATGACGTTACATTGTAGCCAAACCTGGTACTAGCAGATGTTTCAAGTAGTGGCCTCCTATGAGAATGGATCAGTCTATTAAAAACATAGGTGGGGGAAAGAGAGAAATGGAGATGGCGCTAGCGACGTGTCGTATTGTTTGAATTGGAAGGCAAAACACGTGGTTGGGGATAATAAACGTTATTTTGTCCCTGCTTCGAATTACCTTGAGATTCTGGAGAAAAGCACTTCTTTTGATATTAACTATGGATGACAATATGGATTGTTCTGCAATGGAGAATAACAATCAAGTTGGAGGTTCATCTGGCATTGTTTGCTGTGAGTGTGATATAAGTTTTTTAGGTAGAAAAAACTTGTACCGTCACCAAAGGAAATTCCATGTAGAAAAAGAACTTTCAATTATTCTGAACAAAGCTGTTTGTGCTGTGAAAGTGAGAACAATTGTGGACTTGCATAAACATCTGACGGAAAATCACGATGCTATAAAATTAAAATTTGACATGTTATGAATTTAAAAATTGGAAATCGAGTTTTGAAAAAGATACAGTTTCTTCTTTTACCTTAAAAGGCTCTTTTAAGGAAATGGTTGGAACTGTATCTTACCATGAATGCCACATAAGTGTCGGTTCTGAAGGACGATTCAAAAAGAATTAAGCTTTCAAAATGTTTAGGATAAGTTAAAATGGATAAAACTTGCCCTGCATCAATAAAAGTGACCAAGTGGACAATACATGAGGCGACAGAAATTATTGTGGAATACCAGGCAACTCATGTGGGTCATGAAAATGAAGTAGGAAAATTAAGATTGACGAATGAAGAAAGGACAGGATTAGCTGAAATGCTACAAAATGGAATTCCCTCCAGTTTTGTTCTTGACAAAGTGCAACAAGAATATTCTCCTACCAAATGGTAGGGTTTGACCAACAGAAAGGATTTAAATAATATTCGAAGAGATTTTCTTATTGAGAGGACCATAAAGAAGATGCAATATCTGTTGACATTCTAGTTCAAAAACTGATTACAGATGATTATAACTCCATCCTTGTTTATAAACGTATAGGTGAAAGTCTTCCTGATTATCCACAAATTGGAACTGATGAATTTTTACTTGGCTTTGCCACAGAGGCACAAATGAAACTTTTAGAACTATATGGGGAAAAATGCATCATGTTAGATTCGACTCATGGTACAAACCAATATGGATTTCAGCTAACAACTATTTTGGTAAATGATGAAAAACATGATGGTATACCTGTGGCAACTTTATTTTCAACAAGAGTTGCCAGTGAAACTTTTGAGCCATTTTTCAAGGCTATAAAATTGAAACTGAAAAAAGGCTTTGAAACAGAGCTGATTTTAACAGATGATACAAACTCCTTTTGCAATGCGTGGGCAAGCGTATTTGAAGATGATGCTAAACATATATTGTGTGCATGGCATGTTATAAGATACTGGCATTCCAATTTAAAAGGAAAAGTTAAAAATGAAACTTTAAGACTAAAAAGGAAAAATGGTATGGAATTAATGTTACATGAATTAGATGTTACAACTTTTGAAAAATATTTAAAAGAATTTAGTATTAAATATAAAGAAGAAATTTTTTTAAAAAATATATTTTTTGAGGACCATTATATGAATAGAAAAGAAAAGTGGGCATACTGTCATAGAGCTCAATGCTGTATAAATACCAACATGAATACCACAATTGTATTAGGTTTCAGAAATAATAAAAAACCCTTGGCTAACTCCCATAATAATGTTTCATAAGCAAGTACAGTTAAAAAAATCTTAAGAAAACAAAGGAAGATTTTTACCTATCTGAATGCAAGACATGCATTCAATTCCCAGTTTTATCTGGAATTTTTTTACACAACTAAGGATAATCGTTTGTGCATCTGTTATATTAATTATCAATGAAAAGTTTTTTTTTTTTTTAATTCTAGAAGTTGTTGTGATAAGATTTACTATCAATATATGTAAACTTCCTAAAAATATATGGGAAAATATTTCAGGTAAATAAAGTAGGACTTTCTGAATATAATTTACATGCTTCATGATCTGGAAAAATTGATACGAAAGCCTTCATAAGAAGTTATTTTATGAATAAAGATATATATTAGTTAGATCTTACATTTAATCCTATATCTGCTTAAATGACAGTTACATAAACAAATATGTGATGAATCATACAAGATACAAAATATTTGAGTTAAAATTCATTTATTCATAAATGGCATTTATAAATAAATGAAAATATTTCAAATCGCTAATATTAAATTATTAAGGAATTTTGAAGCTGGATTTTATGCATTTACAAAATATAAATGTGTAACAATTAAAAACAAATTTTTAATTAATCATATACATTCACATTTCTGTCGTACAAAAAAATAATCAGAAATACATTCAAAAGATTTCAGAAGAAATTACAATCCGCATGCTATCAGATCGTTTTTCATTTTAAATTAATTATATACTATCCCATTTCCGTCACACTTATAAATAATCGAAACTATTTTCAAAATATTTCCAACACAGACAAAATCGCATTTAAAAGTAACCGAAAAATAGATTCTAAAAAATCTTTCAGCAGTCAAAAAATATCGGACCCAGCCACATCGCTGCTTGAGATAGGTGTAATAAGTTACTATTTTGAAGATTCTTGCCCTCACCTTTTTCCCTCTTTCCCCACCTACGTTTTTAATAGACTGATTCCATTCTCATAAGAAGTCACTTCGAGAAAGATCCGCTAGTAAACATGGTAGGCGTATGTAGTTTCAAATACTAGGAAATTAATTTTAGTTTGACGAGGCACAATTGCGGTAATAGATTGATTTGCCCCAAACAGTTTTTTTGAGTTGTACTTTCAAATAGTATGTGTTTTGTTTTCATATTTTATGATTTTGGTTTTAAGTTTTATGGTCTTTCTGTGGTTTAGTTTGAACAATTTGGTATAATTCTATTTAGATGCTATTTTTTTAAAAAAAAACAATTTCCCTGTTATTGTGAGATTTTAACTTTGTGATACTAATTTTAACTCCAAAATCTTGTTATATATATTTTGATGATTTTAGTTTTATACTTTAATGGTCTTTTGTTGTTTCGTTTTAATAATTTGCTGTAATCCTATTTAGATTTTTTTTTAAAAAATTGTTTTTAATTCTGTGATACTAATTTATTTCCAAAACCTCAATTTCCTAAGATTTTCGGGTCATGAGGGTCAATTTTCTTGACGGAATTCAGGGCCCTCAATGAAAAAATCCTTAGTTTGAATCCCTACCTAATAATCCTTGAATAATCCTTGGAAAAGTCTTCAGACCGGATTCATCATATATTTTCCTTTTCTTTTTGGTTTTTGCATTAAACTTAATATTTATTGCTAATTTGGTTAAGTTCATTTGTGTTGTAGTTGTAGTAGCATTAGTGCTCTTTAAATACAACGCATATTTTAGTATTTTGGTTCAGGAAGTCTTGTTTAGGTTTATTTTATATTGTTTATCTTTAAGTATAAACTAAAGAGTAACTTAAATGCTAATCAAATAAGATTCTAAAAAAAAGATTATAGGAATTTTATTTTTAAAAAATATGTTTCACTAAACAAGAGTAAACAATTTTAGAAGTTTGATTAAGAATACAATAAATTTTGATCGTTTTTAAATTAAATATTAACAACACAATAAAAAACAAATTTATTAAATAGCGAACAAAAATAATTTTTAACATTTCCCTTAACTTTTATAAGAATGAACGTAAATTTATTAAAAAATAATCATTATTTAAATATTAAAAAATACTTAGTTAATATATAAACTTAATATAAATGATTATAACATGAAAACCCTTTTAAAAAAATAGTAAATATACTTTTATTATTCTTACAAAACAACAACACCATTAAGGCTTGCTAAATGCTTAACAAAATATAAATGAAAGTGTGTTGAAGTATTATGGTATTGATAAAAATAACATTTGAGAACGACTGGGCAGGAATATAAGAAATAGTCAAAGAAAATTGTGTATTCTTAAATTTTATAATATCCGTCTAAAAGCCAAAATTTGTTATTTGCACTATTGGAACAGCATAATGCTATATTTACGTTACGGCAGAATGTTAAGAGTTTTTTTTTTTATTCTTGTTTCTCTTTTTCTGCGTATAAAGTTTTTGAATTGTTGTAGAAAAACAGAATTTTGATTGTTGCAGTGTGAAATGAATTTGACAGAGGTGAAAAATCTTATTGTAATTATGCGATAAATCAAGCGAGTGAGGAAACGCGCTAAAACATTTATAATTAAGTTTCATTTATTTATCTTAATTTTTGTGGCAATGGCTTTGCAAAACAATTTATTTTTGTAGAATAAAAATTCAGTTGATTTGAAAACATAAGCGAGATGTTCTTTTAAACCTAATTAAAATGAGTCATTTCGGAGCTTAATGAATTTGTTTAAAGCGTGTTGTTATTATGCTCGTTACATCTTCATTAACATTATCCTTCAAAGTAGTATTATAAAAAGCGTAAGGCCGAAGGCTTTGGTAACCGATGATTTAATTTTAATTTTTTTTTTACTTTTTTTATTGTTTCATTAAGTTTAAAGGGAACCGCCTGTGCACGCATAGTCGAAATTGCATCAAACAGTTGCCGGTCTTATATATAGCCGGTCAATAACAATTGCCGTACGGGACGGTCAATACTCAGTTGAACCAGCACTTCAAGCCCTACGCTTACTTGCCATTATTTCAGGGAATTTTATAAATTATTATTAAATGTCATATTTATTATAGTGGTAAATTAACCAAAGAATGGGTGCTATTGTAATGGTTGACTATTGGTTTATTTCAAAACTTTTTGTTCTATTTATCAGAAATATTTATTCATTCCTTTTCAAAATTTCTGTTTTCATTCCTTGCCGTGACAAATGTTCCTGAGCTGAATAAACAATGAGGAGTTGTAGGGAAAGACTAACAGGAAGGGGGAAAAGTTGATTAGCGAATATTTATGTAACTTTTTAAACATAACCAAAAATCCAAAAATGACTTTAGCATTCCTCTTGCCTTGAGCAATTTGCGAAAACTAAAAACTAACAAGCAGTATGATGACTGGATGTTTCCTTTTGCTTTTAGTAAAATAATTTTCAACTAAGATAATAATAAAAAAAGAAGTCACTTTTAAACCTGAAGTCAATTACCTTGACTGCTGTTAGTTATGTTCGAAATGATATGTCAGAAAGTGCTATTCTAGATATCGAAGCTTCTCTTTAAATTTGGCTTATTAATGGATTTCTATTTCCCTCAGCAAGTTTGATGTCTAGTTTTATGAAGAAAGTATTAATTTAACTGTAAATGTTTTAAATGCCTAGTTGCTTTAATTTTTTTATATTAATAGCGATATTTCTTTTAATTAATAAACAGAAATTAACGTAATTTTGCAATGGAACCAGTTATAAAAAACTCATACGACAAATTAGAAGTTGTAGCATGTTACAAATTCCTAAGTTTATCTTCCTTTGTACTTCATTCATTCATACACCCTCTAAAATCTTATGTCCTGTTATTCACCTTCGAAAAATTCCTCAAAGACCTCAATTAATAGAAGCATAAATAAGAAAATAAAGATTAAAATGAAATCTGCTATGCACATTTCAATGTATCTTGTCAGAGCATCATTTCTTGAATGGCCAAGCACCACGTGCTCGTGCCAGTTACATTATATTTTTATTCATTTTAATCGTTTCATCGAATGAGTCACTTTGGTATCGCAAACGATCCAAAAAACTTTTTCTCGCGTTGATTATTGCATTCCTATCATTTCATTTCATATAATCACGTTCACAAAATGACATTTTTCTAGGTTCTATTGGGTGTAGTCATTAATTATTTTTTTAAAAAAAAATCAGAGCTTTTGTGAATGGGATGGCAGCGCGTTGTTAAAAGCTAATATTTTGACGTGCTCATGCAGATAATAATATTTTTATTTTTCGCCAACGGATTTTTATTGACGTCAGAAACCTCACCCCCCCAAAAAAATTATCATGTTCTGACATAATAATAAAAACTGACTCACCCACTTAATAAAGAAGTGATAAAAAAAATGTTGACGTATTATTAACAAGCAATGAAAATAAAAAAAAAACAAGGGGAAAAGAAATTTTTTTAAAAAAACTAATAAAAGACAGAATAAAAAAAAACAGGACTAAGAAGGGAACTTTTGTAAAATATTTTTAAAAAGCAGAGGTATTTTTCTCTAGTTTGTGAAGATTCATAAAGCATCTCTAACAACATGAAAAAGTATTACAACAGCATTTCCTTTTGAGCAACGTTACGGTTAAAAATGAAGCAATAAATCTTTAATTTTGAGACGTCAGTGGCGCTCCTCTCGCTGCCGCATAGAAGGAAATATATATATACATAAATTTGAGGCACCTTTATGATTAGACGGGCTTTCTTAAGCGAATTTAAATTTCAAATGTAGAATAGCTCCGAAAGCCAAGACATTAAAAAAAAATCGAGAGCCAAAATTCTGGCTATGAAAAATTGATCGAATGCTTTAATTGGCAAAATGTTGGAATAAAAAATCTATCATAAGAAGAAGCATATCATTTGCTTACGGACAAATGTGTTGGCTTATTGATTAAATTATTTTATCGTTGTTTCGCTGTTATTTTATGAAACCTCTTACTATCACTTATTATCATTATACACAGATCAATTTTATATCTATACATAATTATCAACAATAAATTTAAAATGTAATTCGATTGCCCAATGATAATGATTTTTATGCCAACAAAATGCAATATGAGAAGAGGGAAAATATATTGAAGCAATTTTATTTGCATAATTTCCAAACGGGAACTTTTTTTTCTTCTCATTCTTTGTCATATAAAAAATAATAATTGAAATATTTAGAAAAGAAACGTTGAAGGTCCTATTCTTTAGAATTTAATAAAAATCGAAGAAAAAAGTCTAGCCTCCATTACCGTTGGCAAGTTGTTATAAATCTACATTCAAGCTGCCGACAATATGTGAAAGTTTGAATGAGTGCGAAAGTATTATGGTAATGATAAAAATACTATTTCAGAACTACTGGGCAGGAATATAAAAAGTAAATCACAAAAAATTATGCATTTTTCAATTTTATATGAGCAAAACCTTCTTATTTGCGCTATTTGGCATTACAGTATGTTAATGTTATTTGCGTTACTTCAGAATGACGTTATTCCTGTTAGTTCCGATCGCTGCGCCGTTTTAAAGATTTTTTTTTTTTTTTTTTTTTGAGATCTTCGTTTTTCCTTCTCTGTGTATAGAATTTTGCTTCATAGAATCTTGATTGTTATAGGACGAAATGAATTCACAAGTGGTGAAAAACTGAATGTAATTATGTGGAATTCCCATAATGTGCACACTAATTCTGTGGTAAAAGATACCGACATGCTTTGATTGGTTTAAGCCTTGGAATCTTTTTTGGCAATGTTTTTCACTCATAATAATGTAGTTATTATCGTTGATTTGACTCAAATATTACGGCTATAATTAGTTTTATGGAAGATATGTATGAATTTCAGCACTCTAAATATTTTTGTTTAATAAAGTAGTAATTCAAAACAATGAAATAAGTTTTTCAATCTTGAAAAATATTTCTATTCTGAATCTATAACACTAGTGATAGAAGTAACTAATCTCTTCTCACAGATAGTTCGATAGACACATGCTACGCTGCTGTTGAGAGATTGATACCTTCTTAACGCCCACCAGGTGGCAGACTTCTGTTGCAGAGGGCGCGGCTGTACTGCAGTTGTGAAATAAGTCACTTTTTCACAGGTATTCGTATTATATTATCCTCCATCTGTGATTGTAAATATTTCATTAATTTATGTAAAAATATATTACTGAGTAGGAAATAGTACAACAAAATTTAGTATATTTTCCGAAACTTTTATTATTGATTCGAAGATTTTTATTGAGACATGTAAAAAAATTTGTTTTAATATTTATTTTTAAATAATAAAATTAGATTCCATTTTTGCCCAGTTCCATTTGAAAGCAATTTCTTCTGATATCCAAACAATTCAAATTTTGAAAGCATGTAACTTTAGTATTTATGGGTTAAATATATTAGTTAAATTCTATGAATATTTTAAAACATTTTTTTTTTTAATTTCCACAAATGAAAACCATTTGAATTTCGTCTACAGCAAATAATATATTTTCATTCCTTGAACAAAGAAAACAATTTTAATAAAGTTTTAAAAAATGGCATAACATGTCAAATCACTACTAAGAACTTAAAGGTTAAAAATATTTTTCATTTTAAAGTTTTTTTTTTAATTGAATTATAAATTTTTTAATATTTGGTGATTTATTAGTTTCAGCAGGAGTAATAGTGTATATTAACTATCAAAACAAAATAGATTTAGCACAGTTTTTATGGTTCATTTTGTTCATGTAAATTATTTTATTGAAAAAATGTATACTGACTTTAAACATTGATCTTCTAAATACTTAGTCTATATTTTCCTCCTTTGTGAATTATATTTTATAAAGTATGTGCAAAAACCATAAAAAAAACTTAGATATCTTTTTACAAATAAAGCATTCATTATATTTTGAAGAATTTTGTACCCATTTATGTTTTTAAAAATTACCTTTTTATATCTCTCATTGAAAATGATTCATATGCATAAATTGTAAATGGTCGACAAATCTCATAATAAAAGTATAATACTGATTATTTTTACAATTCTTAAAAGGAAACATTTTGTGGATTAGAAATATATTTTTCTTAATGCTTTCTCTCTCTTTAATTGATAGATTTATAATTAATATAGAAATACAAGTTTTCGAAAAACAGAAGAAACCATAATATTTCATTTCTTCTTCTTCTTATAATAGACATTTAAAGAATAACTAATTTTCTCAACACTCTAATATAAAATATTGTTATAATTTTTAAGTTGTGGCACTGAATTAATTCCCTTCTTCACTTCATCTTTTATCCTTTGGCATGATAAGCCAATTTAATTATACGGAATAAAAAACTCTTTCCAATTACATTGAATAAATGTCTAATTATAATTATCTAATGTTTTATATTTTAAACAGGCATAAACTATGTTTTATGTCACTGACTACTTCAAATTTCATTTGAAAAGGAAGATGAAAATCATTTGAGAGTATGTGTTTTCCAAAGCCCCACCTCCCTCCAATGGAAAGAATTTTTTTTGTAAGTAATAATCTGCTTCACTTTCTGAGTTTTGATGAGTAGCTGCAATGAGCTGTGAAATAGTGTCAATAGTTGTTGTTATCATTACAACGTTATCAACCATGTTATTATCATTACAAAGTTGAAAAATTTGTTGATATCTGTTGGTGAAAAGAGTGTCATTAGAAGAATATGGAAATGTCATAGAAGAAAATTGTAGATGTAGAGCCTCATTAGATTGAGATAGAGGAAAATCTACATTTGTGGTGTATTTTAACTTAAAGGTAGTAAGAGAGTATTATTTTGAACCAATTTTTTCCCCCAATAGTTATTTCATATATTAATTTCTTACTTCCAAGTGAATAGACAAATGTTGATTGTTTATTTTTCTTCAGAATCACACCACTTAAATGCTTGTCAATTTTTCATTCATACCAACTAAGTACAAATGAAACTTTCCAAATCAACACATTAGTGATCAGTTTCAAAATAAGTGTTGTCCCTATTGAGTGATATGATGCTCTTAAATCTCTTTATCATCAGACAAAAACTTTTTTACTAGTTTTTTAGAAGAATACTCAAAACTAAAATCTAAGTATCTACAATGTTAATGTCTTTTTAAACTGTGTGATGATGAAGTCCAATAACTGATCTAAGCTGAATGCTTTCACTTATTGCTTCAACATAGTTTGTTGTATTGTTTTCTCTGGTTGTTAAAAGCATTTTTCTGTGACAGATGTATCGTAATTGCTTTATGATGAACAACTTACTCAAATATAGGATAAACCTATCATATTTCTTGATCAAACTATTCCTCAACAAATTTTGAAGTAATTCTTTCAGCTGCATTTCAGTTCCTGCATACATCAATGCTTTAAATGAAAAAAAAGTACTTGAAGGTGCTTTTTTGGAATTTTATGATAACTGCTCAAAAATCGTCATCACATTGCTTTCAGCGCTTGAAATTAACAGAATAAGTAAGTGGAATTGGGCAATATTTCCATAAGCATTGATATTTCTTTTGGATCATCATCTGTCGTTACAATCAGTGGCCCATTTTGGAAAAAAAAAAACATTTTTAAGAGACACTCACAAAGAACTTGCACTTTTCCATGAAAAACATTAGTATCTTTTGCATTTGTGATGATGCACTCAATAGGTACTCCTCCAGATACATTAGGAGAAATAATGAAGTAAACACAATGATTTAATTGGTCCATGTGACCATATGCATCGACCATTATCAATTTTTGAACATTGTTAAGCAAATTTATGCTTTAGATTGGAATTACTACAGCAATCCCAAAATGTTCTTTTCTTTTGTAAAAGCAGCTTTACTGCATGAAGTAAGATGAAATATATTTTTCTGATAATATCATTTTCTTTTTGTGACCCGTCAACTATATTCAATTCACTTTTCAACAAATGATTTGTGACAGACAATGAGGGTAGCTTAAAACTATCAACACTTGCTTCTTAATAATCTTCCTTACTCTGCAGCTCAAATTTCATTTGCAACATCTATCTTGCTAAAGCTGCTCTATGTCTTTAATTCAAATAATTATATTAGAAAATTCGTATTAGTTCTGTTAATGGTTTGAAATTTTTAACAGCAGCACTATTAAGCGAATGATTACGCGAGTACAGAAATACACATAATTCATGAAATTCTACAACTTCTAGGAGTAGTTATTTTTGTTGTAGTAATGAAAGTACCTGTAATCAAATAATTTGAATATTTTACTATGGATATTTTATATCGACTGTTAAAGCAAATTGTAGCTTTTCAAAATATGATTACTTGAGATTTAAAAAATTAAATAAAGGAGATAATAGGCATTAATACACAGAAAGGAAAATGTAATTTGATTTTTTTAAATTAATTTCATAAGTATATATATATATAAAAAAATCCATTTATATGAAATACAAATTTATTAACTCACTATTAAGTCAACTCATGATGAAAAAGTTTAATTAATTAAATTTTATTTTTATGGAGCACAGTGTTTTAAGCATAAAAGGAATTAATTGGTTAATTCTCAATGAAGTTTATATGAGAATTTTATACATCACAATACCTACAGAATGGGATAACCAGTCATATTTGCCACAATATATACCAGTTACCTTTCATGTATTAATTTAATTAAAATTTTTGAAGGCATAAATATTTTTCATGTACACATTATATACATTACAGGACAAATCTAAAATGTTTTATGTTTAAATTCATAAAAATAAAATAAAAATATTCTATATTTGTAAACTATTAAAGTAATTAAAAATTTTTTTAGTTAGGAATTTCATTTTACACTTAAGATATGAAATATTAGATAATACTGGATTATGAAATTTGCTATAAAAGAAACTTAAAGAAAATACAGAAATTTAAGGGCAATTTTTATCTCTGGACAATTCTTAAAAAGCCAAACTTTGGAAATGTTGCTCCTATATTGTAAGACATGTCAGAAACGTAATCTTATTTTATAACAAAATTTAAAAGCCAGTACTCGCCACTGTACATCAAGTATTTGCAATTTATCTCTCGATAAATACCATTATATTTCATATATTTATTTATATTTTATTACACATAATATTTGTTATTATTATTAATCAAATTTAAATAATTAAAATTTACCTTTGAATAGTAATTTTAAGAACCACAGGCATCTAGTACTTTCACTGATGCCTGATGCCTTTAAAAATAGTTAGTATATAATTATCATTAAAGAGAGCACTAAGTGTGTAAGAATGCCAGTAGAAGAAAATTAATAAAGATATGAAGTAATGTTTAAAAATTTTTAACTAATAAAAAACAAATCTAAGGTATTTATTTTTTTTTATTTTATCAATGTTTAAAATATGTTTGAAAACTGTAAATTATAATGATTGACCATTTTTAAAATTATAATGATTCAATTATATCATAATATATTGATTCAATATGTCTCCTCTTGTGTTATTTTTTTACATGCATATTCACTATAAATTGAAATGATTTCTATACCATTTCATGTTATCAAATTATCTTGATAAATACAGTATATTTGCAGATAGATATCTTATGGTAATAATTTTAATATCAAATCAAAAAATAACTCTCTTTTTATGCTATTTTATTTTATATGCATATTCATTAAGAATTGCAATGATTTGTATGCCATTTAATGTCATTTATATATCTTAATAAATATAGTATATTTGCACATGGACATTTTAATCGTAATATTTTTAACCTGAAGATTGAATAAGTTGGCTTAATCCTAAATAACAGTGAAAAATAGATCCTTAAAATAAAGATTCTATTTCCAAGACTTGTTTTAGTAATTCTTCATTGAATTTTTTTTACCTGTTCTAATTTTTTGGTAATTTTCCATTAGCTTGGTGCCATCGAAAAATCGCCAAATAATGTAGAATTCCGCCAAATATCTTTGACGATTAATCGCTGGAGCCCGGTTAACGGAAAAGTACCAATTTTTTATTGATAATATCAGAAATATGAAAAACCTTCTCATTATTCTCATTTATTTTAAACTTGTATTTTTCTGGAAGATTTAATTTCTCCATTTGAAAAAAGAGCAAAAGAATAAGTACACAATTAAAACAGTAGTACTTATTTAATACTACTGTTTTAATTGTGTACTTATTCTGAAGTACTTATTCTTAGTATTAAATAAGTACACAATAAAATAGAGTTGGATTGCAGTAGCTACAAGATGGAAATGTCTGCTAAAGACATCGACCAAAGCACTTTGATATCCTTTCCTTAAGAGTCTGTACAATTTGTGAATTTGCATGATTTAATATTTGTTCGAAAATCAAGTGAGCGAGAGAACGCTCTAGAACTTGAACAATTTTCTTTCATTTATTTATCTTAATTTTTGTGGCAATAGCTTTGTTAATAAATTATTTTTGTGGAATAAAAATTAAGTTGGCTGGACAAAACATTGGTGTGATGTTCTTTTAAATCTGTAGAGTAGAAAAGAATAATTTTGAAACTTAAGGAATTGGTTAAATATCTTGAAAGAATGTCATGATGATCCTCGTAACTGTCACTTTAATTAAATATGCAAAAGCGTAAGGTTGAAGGCTTGCAAACTGAAAGTTTTTTTTTTTTTTTTTTTCAAATTTTCTATTGTTTTTTAAGTGTAGTGGAGCAGACAATGAGCACACGGCCATCCCTGTAAATACTCAATTGCCAGTTCCGTAGAACCGGTCAACACAATTGCCGAATTAATACGGTCAATACTCAGTTGTACCAGCACTTCAATCCTTACGCTTACTCTCCTATATATTACGCAGTTTATAAATTACTATTACATGTCATATCTATTGTAGTGGTAAATTAATCAAAGAGTGCCAATTTTGTCTTGTTATTGGAATGGCTGACATATTGGTTCATATTAAACTTTTCCATTTCATTTCTCAGACATAATTCTTCATTCCTTTTCAAAAGCTATGTTCTCTTTTCTTTAGATGGCAAAAGAAACTGAAGCTAAATAAATAACGAAGAGCTTTAGGGTAAGGTTAATGGAAGGGGGGGGGAGGCGACGGAAAGGATTTAGTGCAATTTTTTAAGAACTAGACTGGTTTTTCTTTAGTTTGTGAAGACTTATAAAGCATCTCAAATAATATATTAAAGCTTTATAATAACATTTTATTTTGAGAAACGTTATGGTAAAAAATAATCACGTAACGGTGCACTTAATTTTTAGACGTCAGGGGCGCCCCTGTCCATGTCACATAAAGGGATGTAGGTACAGAAATTTATGTTACTTATAGAATTAGACGGTCGTTCTTCAATAAAAATTCTATTTCAAATGAGAAATAGCTCCGAATTCAAGACATTAAAAAAAGATGAGAGGCAGAATTAAAAAAAATAATTCAATGCTTACTTTACAAAACGTGTGTGTGTGTGTGTAAACTCTCATAGGAAGAAGTCTCATCATTTACTTACGTTAACTACAATACTGATACAGACAGACATTTTAGTTGATTAACTAATTTTTTTAAATCTTTGTTTTGCTTCAAATTACTTAACATTATTAATTATCATCATATGCAGATTAACTGTGTAACTGTAAATAATTATCTATGTATGTTATACTTAAAATGTTTTTAGATTGCGGAATAAGAGTAATTTTTGTTCTACCGAAGTGCAATGTCGAATGAGGAAAAATATATTAAAACAATTCTATGTCGTAACTTCCAAACCAAAAACTCTTCTTATTCTTTGCCGCATGAAAAATTATTATTGGAGAATCCAAAGAAACGATAATGGCCTTGTTCCATATTGCAAATCAAAGACGAAATTTCTAGATTTCATTACCGTTTGCAAGTTGATATTAAATTACATTAAAAATGCTGACAGATGGCGCTCGAGGTTGAAAAATAAAGAATTGCATCTTTTCCTTTTTTTAAATTTCAATATTCCTTTTATTGTAATTGTCCTAAAAATAATTTTTTTATAAAGATTCTCCGATTAATGGCTTGATTTCAATTCTCTATTCTGAATATTTTTTTTTACTTTTTATTTCAACATATTTCGCCCTTGAACCAATACCCTTGGAAAGATTTTTTAAGTAGGCTACATTAAATCTTACATAAGTTTATTAGGATCTGTTTTATGTGTATATTTTTGATAATTAAACTTATTATTATATATTTTATAACAGCTACGACACTTCCGAGTCTTACAGTGCGTTTATATTAAAGTTTCGTTCGCAGCGCCATCTGGCGGTAGTGCATTTGGCAAAATGTTCAATATTATAACAAATAGAAAATGTTTTTTGTCATTCAATAATAAAAAAAAAAGTTACTACATTTTATGAATTGATCACTACTATCGGAGGGCGTTCATACCCTGTTCAAACTCTTGAAAACTAAACTACGTCCTGGAATTTAAAAAAATCCATCAAACTGGGGTGAGTCGCGACCTTCGCTGCGCAAATCACCCAAAAGCATTTCGATTTCGAATAAGCAGCTTCAGCAAAAGCGAGAGGTTGAAGCCTTGGAAACTGAAAGTGATTTTTTTTTTTTTTCATTTTTGGTTGTTTTTATGTTGCAATCCTAATTAATGTGGAAATAGTGAGAATACACGATTGCCAGTTGCAAGAACCGGTCAAATAACTGTTGCCATATAAAACGGTCAATACTCAGTTCGACAAGTTCTTCAATCCTTCCGCTAGTTTAAGTTTCAAGAGGAAATATAAATAAACCGTAATAAACAAATGTTACTACCGTAGTGGTATTTCATGGAAAATTAATACAAATTGTTACATTCTTTTGAGAAAGTTTAGAAATATTTAATACATAATTTTTTATTTCCTTTACGGAATTTTATTTCATTAGACGTCACTATATCATGAAGTATATAAATTTGATGCTATGGTTGTCGTATACATTTGGAGTCATGAGAAATGCACCCATCTTTGACGATTTAAGTGTCAATACCGCAAGTTTACTCTCCGTTTTCTGTTTTGATACTTTCTCCTGTTTCGCTAACTGTTATAGCGGTGTAGAAAGGGACAAAGAATGATGAAAAGCCATGATATACATCATACAAACCTGAATTTTGTTTATCAGTCTTGGTTTTTATACACACGTGATATAGGCAGTTGCCTCATGCCATGAGATTTGCAGGGGCCTCAAAATGTATTGTAAAGTGTTCCATAATTCTAAACCGGCGGCAAATTTAATTGTTCCCTGATTCCCTTTGGGGTCTGATTTCCAAATTTTCCCTCTTTTTCTTTCTAGAAAAAGTAAGTAAGAAAGAAGATTATTAAATAAAAATAACCGAATGATTTTGGGGGGGGGGTTGTTGTTGGATTCTGATGGAAATAATGAATTTAAAAAAGAAACTAAACAATAATAAAAAGCTAAATGATTTTGTAAGCCGTAGTATTCAAGTAGTTATGAGATGCGTTTGGCATTACAAGGGTAAAAAGCTCATAATCAAAATTTAAAAAATAATAGATTTTAAATAGCTATCGAAAAACTAATTATTCAAAAAAAAATCATGTGTATATACTAGATGCAAAAGAAGCCAAAAAAAAACAGCTAAAGGAAATAAATAATAATAATAATAATAAAATTCAGAACAAGAACTAAAGAAGGAGTCATAAAAAGAAAAAGCGGAGAAGGTTTAAATAGTTAATGCAGAAGAATCTACATAATATTTCTCTGTAATAGTATCATTGAAAAATATTTATTATATAATAAAAATTACCGGAAATAGACGATTTAAACTTTGAAAACAGAAAAAAAAAATCAAACGAAGAGAAGCATATAAATAAATAAGTGAAAAAAATATGTAAATAGTTAATAAATAAATAAATGAACGTGGAAAAATAAATATATACATTAGTTCAGTCTAAGATAGAATTTAAGATCATGAACAAAAAGCTAGATAAAGCATTGGTTTTGCATTTTTTTCCCTTATTATATTTACAAGATATTGCTCACTTTTAACATTGCTTTGACTTTCTCCGTGCATATTTCGAAAAACTAGTAGTAGAAAAACTAGTAAAGTAGAGTCTCATTTAAAGTCTGCAACTATTAAAAAAGTACTAACACTTGAAGTATGCAAAATTGATTAACCAAATACATATGGTTCCAAAAGTCCTTTTTCTTTTGTAGTAAAACAACATATGAAGTACAAAATACGAAAGCAAACCTTGTATTGATAGGAGACAAACAAGGATAAATTAATTAAATTATTATCTTTTTGGAAAATCTTGTTTGTTAGTTTTTCTGTATCGGGGATAGTTTTTTAATTTTAGGAAAAGCTCTTAAGATGCACATTCCTGACCTCCAAAGCATTAAGTGTCAACTTTAGTAGCTATTAACCCAGCAATCTGTGGTGTAGAGCTCTCATTTTTACATATATATACAGGGTGTCCCAGAAAGACCTGATAAACTCTGCATAGCCAGATTCAGCGTTTCGAAGACATAAAAAATGCCTCCCCCAATACCTCTACGGCCTAGTTTTCGAGAAAAATGCGAGAGAAGATGTATGACGTCATATCCAGTTTCCGAAAAAACAACAACCTTTATTAGACCGTTGGATTGAGCGTCGGGGTCCTGTTTCATGGCCACCTTGATCTCCAGATCTGACTCCTTTACATTTCTTCCTGTTGGTCAATGCAAAAGAATTGGTTTATGGAGACCCAGTTACTTCAGAAATTTACTTAGTCAACTCGTCTCCACAATGCGTTTACTTTTGTGCACACTACGATGTTCGAACGTGTACAGTCGACCATTGCACGACGCGCGCATGCATGCCTCCACATGCGCCGGGGACATTTCGAACATCTTCCTATTTAAAATAATGCAAGTGCTGATGTTCAGGTTTCGAATGAGGTTTGTTTTCATAAACCGGATATGACGTCATATATTTTCTCTCGCGATTTTCTGTAAAACTATGAGCTGAATTTATTATACCACTTCACGTGCATAACTAGTCTGTATGATTTATGTTTATTGTGCAAGAATGGTTTAAAATATTATTTTCATATTTTATAATAAAATGCAGTTGGGCAAAGTTTGTTGATATAGTTAAATTATTGCTACTTTATAATATGCGAACTACTGACCACCGAAAAAGTCTATTATCTAATTTAACAATAATCTAAATGCAATGAATTAGCATTGGCAATTAAATATTTAAATAAAATATTCTTCTTTCTTTTTGTTTAGTTTTATCCAAATTTAAATCCAGTGAAAAGCCATTCCGAATTTGTAATTTAAGTCGCGAGTAATCATTTCGTTTTTTTAAAGGTAAGAGCTATTTGGGAAATATTGTGAGTCGACTGTCTTGCTTATTTATTGAAAATGGAATTATCGAAAAATTATAAGCAATTTTTTTTTGTAATTAAAAGCAAAACAAGTGATATTATGGTATTTCGATGCTTTTAAATTCTTGTTTCTATGTTGGCATAGTTTATCATCCATTTTATGACCTACTTTTATTGCATTTTTTCATTCTGTTATTATCATATCAAAAGTATAAATTTAATTTAATTCTATATAAACTCATAGCACCTTTTATTTTTTTTTGTTGTTATTTGGCATTAATATTTCTATTATTTTCATTCAAAACCGTTCATTTCACTTTATTTTCTTTATACTCAAATATGCTAGAATGTAGAATACTAGCAGTACCCTCACGACATTGCTCATGACATAGCATCGGAGAAGAAAAATTAGCTTCAAACTTGAGTCCATCCTCCACCCGATATGATGTACGCATGTTACGAAACATCAAACGAACATCAAAATATATTCAGAAAGTTATCAAAAATAGCTACAAAACGATTTTTTATAGCACACTATTCAGAAATATTTAGATTGTTAAAAAGCTAAAAATGTGATATGTCCGTAGACAAAACACAGGCAGTCATTTCGGTCCTCAAGAGTTTCGTTCTGTCTCCGTAATTCTATTGCAATTGAATTTGAAGAAAGACGGTTATTTCGCTCATCAAAAGACTCTCCTTCCCTAAGTGTGCACATTATTTCTCTGATATTCGCTTACAGAACGTTTCTTTCCTCTTCATTTTCTACAAATGATGCATTTTGCTATTTAATGTGCTCCGTCCAAAGTTGAATTTCCTTCTTTTGGGTATAATGATGTTTGAATTACTGATTAAAATCAGATGTATAGGAAGAAAAGTATCGTATATGTAAGCCACAATACTTGCTACTTGGACACGTGTAAATTGAGGTTTTCAGTCATGCGCCTATAAGTGCAAAGTTAAAATAGCAATTATAGCAATTATAAAACTTCTTTTTTTTTCTTTTGATATGACTTTAATGTACTGAATTTGCCCCTAATAAATTGTGTACAAAATGGTACAAATATCTTAAATATTCGTTAATTATTTCTCGATTTTTTGTGGTTTCAACACACAGAAACCTTTAAAAGACCATTTTATTCTACGTATTTTATTCTATGCCTTTCAGTCTACCCTCTATATTTAGTTGATAATGCTTATTTTAGCTCGGAAGTTTAAAAATATAAAATTTTTCCTTATTAGTCCTCGGTTTACAATAATGTATTGTAATTTATAAAACATTCAGTAATTTAAGAATTCTATATAATTTTTACTTACTCTTATAATGATATGTACCAAAAAAAATATAATCATTGTCAAAAAAAGAAGATTAAAATGAAATCTGCTATGCATAATTTAATATATCATGTCAGAACATCATTTCTTGAACGGTCAAGCACCACGTGCTAGTGCGAGTTAAATTATATTAATTACTCATTTTAATGGTTTCATTGAATGTGTCACTTTAGTATTGCAAACGATCCAAGAAACTTTGTCTCGCAATTATTGTTTTAAAAATATATCACATTTCCTATTTATTTCGTTTCACATTATCACGTGCTCAAAATGACATTTTCTAGGTTTTATTCACTCTAGTCATTAACTTATTTTTGTAATCAGAGTTTTTGTAAATGCAATGGGCACTTTATTAAAAGATGATTTTTTTAAATGCTCGTGGAAATAATAAAATTTTTATATTTCGGCTATGGATTTTTGTTGACGCCAAAAACATCATCCAAAACACAACATCATGTTCTGATCTATATTATTATATTATTGACAAATACATCTATATTATTGAAACATTTTAAAATTTCAGGCTTTTCGGGGTTTGTAAAACACAATTTGTCAATTATGTCTGTAAATACAGCTCAAAAACGCACTGTGCTGGACAAATGAAATTTGCTGTGTGGACCTTAATAAATTGTAAATTTTTATCAGAACGGAAACGAAATCCATTAATAGAATTTGGTATTTGATCTTGATACCAAAATTTTCTATGTAAAATTTTAACTTCAATCAGTTGAAAAACACACACACTCATGATGCATATTTGATTTTCTTCACTATTTTATGAAGCTTTAAATTCTCATGTATCACTTTCTGAAAAAAAAATTAGTTGAAAGACAAATAAATAATATTTGGGCAAATTTAGTTCAAAGTTTAATAAAACTCCACATTTTGAAGTCTTAATCTATATACTGAATTTTATTCATGGTTCTTTTTACGTTTACGACTTTCTCTTAACCTATTTACTTTAAAATTTGTTAGAAATCTATAAATTTGGTGTAAAGATCCTATTCCAAATTTTACTCATCTTGTTCAAAGCGTTTTTGAGTTATTTAGTTCTCAAAGACAGAGAAAACATAACTCTAAAGATGTGTTTTCTGGATTCTGGTCTGAATTGCGGAAATTCGTCAAAATCTTCAGTTCGAATTTTTTTTAACGATTCCATTACTTTTTTTGTCTACTTTGTATATAAGAATACAAAAATAAATAAATAAAATAAATAAATAAAAATAAAAAGTTTTCAAAATAAATGTTCAACCATACATCTTCTTTCCATGACTGTCCTAAATTCCCAAATTTAAGAACTATAGTCAACCAATGGGGGGGGGTAAAAAGAAATTTTGTTTTTTATTATTTATATTTTTTTATAACTTTTAAAGAGATGAAATCAAAGGAAAGAAAAAGGAAGGAAAACAAACAAACAAAAACAACAACAAATCAACATCGAGTCGAAGTTATACGTGAAACAATTATCTCCAGCAAAGTCCAAGAGATGGCGCTACTTGCAATGAAAATCGTCATTTTATAGAAATCCGAAAACCAAGCGTCTTCAAATTACTAAGAGATATAAGAAAATTTCAAATAAATTCCTGATGTCTAAGAGGATTCTTGCAAAATACAGAAGACGTAGTGACATATATATTTATTCTTTCCGAAGAACTTGCTGACTACATAACTCGCTATACTTTGAATTTTTTCTCACATTCGCTTATTGCGAATCATTCTGAATCATTTAATTGCGAAATATCTTTTTTTTTTTGTCTCCCTCTCTCACGATTTTTTCTACAGCGACTCAAACTGAATTCCAAATATCATAACTAATAATAGTTTTGTGCAATTTCTGGTAGAATTACGTGCGTTTAGCTGAAGCAAAATAAGGGAACAGAGATGATAGATTTCCGATACAATACAAATGGCATTCAATGGATGTAGATTATTGTATGGATATGTAACTCTTTGCTGGCCTTTAAAAATAGAAGAGTTGAGGCTATTATATATAATTGTATAGCTTTTTACGCGCCTTCAAAAAATAATATAAAAAAACGATATAACTATTTAGACTAATACAGTCAGGTCTCGTTTTATGCGGTAGATACGTTCTATTGAAAAACGCATATAAAAAATCGCATTAAAAAAGACATAACTTGAATGGAAAAAGTAGGGATACGTTCTTTAGCTTTCAAAAATCGCATAAAACCAAAACAACTAGTTAAAATTAACTTGAACCCGCATAAAAAAAAATTGCGGAAATGAAAAGAAATAGGCTGCATGATAAATTACTTCGAATGTCTGAACGAAATTCATACAAAAGCTTAAAAAAAAAAACTTGTATTCAAATCTTAATTCATTTTATTTTATGGAAAAGTAATACACATGGTTTTACATTTTTAATCATTATCGCTATCTGATAATGGTTTGCACCGTTTGCGAAGTGATTCCAAATCACTTTCATCATCAGAAGAGACCGTCTCTGCAATAGATATTCGCTGCAAAGGCCACATTTGGCAAATCTTATTCCGTTTCTTCCTTTGTTACTCTCCGAAATATTGAATGGGAACTGAAGGCATTGCATTTATAATGGATCTCTTTGCAAATTGTTGAAGATTATTTTTTTGAAATTTATTACTAATTTCATTTTAAAGGAAATGCAACATACCAATGGAAGTCAAACAAATTGAAACAAATTATTTAATTTTTACAAACGGTGGAAGTTTTAATTCGTATAAATAATAATAATAATAAAAGTATAAAAAATAATAATAATAACAAAAATCTATAAATGTTTGGAGGATGGAATATAAACCGCATAAAAACAATCCGCATAAAAAAAGACCTGACTGTATATGCAGAATCTGACTAAGACAGTTTCTCTGGCTCCTAAATCGGAGGAGGGCCCTCAAGTCGAATAGAAAATTTATTTTACGTTTTCTTCTTCATCAATAATGAAATTCAGTTCTTAATTACTGAAGCAGTGAGGCAGAGGGGGTGTCTGCAAAGAAATGTTTGCCCCCCCCCGGTCCCCCAGTAAACAAAGTCGGGCTCTGAGTATATGTGATTGTATTTCCATAGAAAAAGATAAATAAATAGACTTTAGAATTGTTGAATCGAGACTATATCTTTTAACAAATTAATTTTGATCAGATAAGCACTAGCAATTAGGGAAATGATATGATTAGGGAAATAATTAGGGAAATTCAATTAGGAATTAGGGAAATGATATGAATGTGCGAGTTCCACTAACCTTCACAACTATGTTTTCGTTTATCAAATTCTACACACATACACATGAACTCACGTACATACGCACATAAAACGTTTAAAACAATTTTAGTTGCGGAGGGGATAACATTTCTTCCCTTTTAATGTAAATGAGGGCTGCTTTTTTTTGGGGGGGGGACTCTTAATTTATATAAAAAAGTAATAAAACATAGCTGCAAGAAAAAATAAATTCTTCTACAAAATGCGAGTTTTATTAAACATCTCTTAAAGACCACAGTTTTTATTTCAGACGTCGTGTTGTTACGTGCAAATGCACGGAGAAATGCAAAGTTAAAATCGCCAATATAAAACTTTTTTAAAAAATTTGATATGACTTTAATGTACTAAATCTTTCCCCAATAAATGCTGTACAAAATGGTATAAATATATCCAATATCCGTTAACTATTTCTCGAGTTTTTGTGGTTCCAATATACTGATGCTTTTGTGAGACTTCATTTTATGATATGTATAGACGTCTAATTTCCATTGACAAATTTTACTTATTACACTAATTTACCTCGAATTTGAATCATATTTATTCATCTTATGAGGCTTATACTGCATGCCTTTTTATAGAAATGGGACAAAATCAAACGCATATTACATGATTTAAAAATATCGACTTCATTTTCCTCCCAACTAATCAGAGATTTCTGGCTTTCAACAATTTTTTCTCTTTTCTTAAAAACGTTTTCCATAAAATACTTATTCTTTCCTTGGTATTTCTTAAACTGTTTCCCATTTCCATATATTTGTCATACAGTACCTGACAA
>JAOUZG010044942.1:4496680-4507875 GCA_026289955.1 Argiope argentata | reverse complement strand
AATGTACTAAAACTTTCTCCAATAAATGTTATACAAAGTGGTCTAAATATCTCCAATATCCGTTAACTATTTCTCGAGTTTTGTAGTTCAAACATACAGACGATTTCAACAAAGTACAAATTTAAAATAGCAATTATAAAACTCCTTTTTGTATTTTGTTATGACTTTAATGCACTAAAATTTTCTCCAATAAATATTGTACACAGTGGTCTTAATATCTCCAATATCCGTTATCTATTTCTCTAGTTTTGGTAGTTCAAACATACAGACGATTTCAACAAATTACAAATTTAAAATATCAATTATAAAACTCTTTTTTGTATTTTGATATGACTTTAAAGTACTAAAACTTTCTCCAATAAATATTGTACAAATCGGTCTAAATATCTCCAATATCCGTTAACTATTTCTCGAGTTTTTGTAGTTCAAACATACAGACGTTTTCAACAAATTACAAATTTAAAATATCAATTATAGAACTCCTTTTTCTATTTTGATATGACTTTAATGTACTAAATGTTTCTCCAATAAAAATTGTGCAAAATGGTCTAAATATCCCCAATATCCGTTAACTATTTCTCGAGTTTTTGTAATTCAAACATACAGACACTTTCAACAAAGTACAAATTTAAAAGATCAATTATAACTTTACATTTTGTATTTTGATATGACTTTATTGTAATAAAACTTTCTTCAATAAAAATTGTACAAAGTGGTCTAAATATCTCCCGTATCCGTTAACTATTTCTCGAGTTTTTGTAGTTCAAACATACAGAATGCTTTCAAGAGGCTTCATTTTATACCATGTATAGATATATTTCTTGCTAGAAATACCACACTGGAATTTTGCTGCTCCCCTATCGCGACGATCCTGCTATAATCAATTATAGGAAAAGAATTGAGTTCACGCCTTTCACACAGTTGGTACATTCACAGGTGCCCTTTAAAATATTAGACTGTAGTAACCATAAAAAATATCTTTTACAAATAATGCAAAATATGCCAAAAAAAAGCAGCGGTTGGCGTAGAATTCTCTTTGTCTCTTATAACACGCCAACCGCTGCTTTTTTGGCATATATTTTCATCGATCCAGATTAGTAGACGTGACTTTTGGAAATCGAACTAACATTTTGAGTGGATTATCTGCAATATATCTCTATTTATCACTTATCAATAGACTGGGGTGGTATCTTACAGACCTCATAGAAAGTGGTTGCTCCCTTTTGGTCTCTCGGATTAACATCCGGCCTGCAGAGGGTCACTCACGTGTCTTGGTCCATCCATTAACTTTTCCATTTGCTGGAAGCTGGTCTGGTTTTGACTTTTGGATTAGCGTTAAATTGTAGAGGATTAGAGATAATCCATCTCTATTAGTCAGTCATGGAAGGATGCCTCATTGTTGAATTCCCTCTATTCTTTGCCAAAGAAATAAAAATATTAATATGAACGGACTTGCACAAATGCGACCACCCAAGATATTGAAGATGTTCAAAAAGAAGATGCATTCATAGAATATTACGACTTTGTGCCGTCTTTCTACACTGGAATTTCAATAATTCGTAGTTGAAGGGACTCTATAAAAACTCGATGCAGTAAAAATTTCGAATTAAAATAAACCAGATTTAAAAATGAGCCTCGCGAGAGAAAACAATTTTTTGAAATTAAAAGCGGTAAGAAAGATTTGTTTTTAATATTAGCTGTCTTAATAAATAGTATAAAATTAATCAATAAATAGTAAGTAATTTCTATAAATAAGGTTATGATAATTATAATTGAATTCTTAATCATAAATTTTTATGTTTAAGATTTTAAAAATATAATTTATTTGAATAAGAAATTTTAATAAATGAAGGGCGCATAACATTTTGTATGCAATAAGTGCAGAATGAAATTTGAAAGAAAGGTTACAGTTATTGTATAATAAATTCTTATTTATCTTTAAAAAAGTAAAATTTTTATTGTATTTTTTGAATGAATACATTTCTTAGTCGTAAATTAATTGAATGAATTAACAGATTCTAAAAATTATTCACTTGAAAAATGTACAAGATAAGAGCACATTTAGAAAGAGAAATAAGTTATCAAAAATAAATGTGTTTTATGCTAGTCAAGATAAATTCAAATTACAAATTATATTTTAGGATTACATTAAAAAATAAGGAAATAAGAATAAAGATTGATATGAAATCTACTATGCCTATTTCAATGTATCATGTCGGAACATCATTTCTTGAACAGCCAAAGCACCACGTGCTCTTTCGAATTAAATTATATTTTTATTCATTTGAATCGTTACATCGAATCAGTCACTTTAGTACTGCCAACGATCCAGAAAAAACTTTGTCTCGTATTGATTTTTTTAATAAAATTTTCCCATTTCCTATTTATTTCATTTCATATGATCACTTGCTCAAATGGACGTTTTTCCAGGTTTTATTTGCTGTGGTAATTAACTTATTTCTTTTAAATCAGAACTTTTGTAAATGGGATGGCAACCCATTATTAAAAGTTGATGTTTTGAGAAGCTCGTGCAGATAATAAAATGTTTATTTTTTGTCTACGGATTTTTGTTGACGCCACAAACCTCATCCCAAAAACAATATCATGTTCTGACATGATTAAAAAAACGAATTAATGTGGAATTCGAAATAATAATATTAAAAAGAATTTCACTGACTATTGTCTGAAATTAAACTTAATGTTATATGAAATTGGTAATTTTGAATTCTAAATATGTATGCAACGATGGAGTTCAAAACCATCTACAATTTTCCTATTTGTAAATTGTATCTGTATGTGTGTGGTAATGGTTGTGCAAGATTAAATTTTTTGCCCTGCAGACTATTTAAAATGGAATAATTAGTTTTTGAAATATGATTCATTTGAATTTTTTTACAAAGCTTTGGTTTTTTAAAAAAATCTGCATTTTGAAATGTAAATTTTGCATTCGATTCTTTATGAATAATATTCATAATAATATTTTTAATTGTAAATATAATTACAATACCGCATTTCTGTAATGTTATTTCTTTATTTTCCTGTGCCGAATTAACTCGTAATGAGAAATTACATAAGCCTTGCAATAGGAATAAAATATATAAAAATAGAATGATAAATCTGCATTAATTTTTTAATAAATGAAATAACAATTTTACTTTGAGGAATATTGATCGTTTTTTGTGAAGTTAATTTTTTACAGCAATATCATTTTCCTTACAATAGAAATAAAGTGTAGTAAAATAGAAAAAAAATCTATTAAATTTGTTATAAATAAAATAATTATTTTACATTGAAGTATATTGATCCTTTTTTGTAAAGTCATTTTTTTTCCAACATTATTATTATTATTTTATTTTTTCTTTTTCTTTTCTGAATATTTTTTTACTTATGAGGTGTTCATCATAAAGCTGTTTGACCTTTGTTTCTAAACTTGATTTTATGACGGTGATTTATTTTTAAATTTACCTAATATATGTTTTAGTGCAATTTTACATCCTTAAAATCATATCCCATTGTCTCAGACTTTAAATTTTCATAGAATTTTTTTTTTCGGAAAACAAATTAACGCTGATACATATTTTTGTATTTGGTATAAAAATTTATCGCCATATTTTGTTGTTACGAAATAATTGTAGAATATTGAAAATTCATTTAAATATATTTTATATTTGTGATCCTTCAAAATACAACGAAAATTGAAATTAATGTTATGTATGAGGTGAACCTCAATATTTAAATATTAGGTAATGGAGAGCCTTCTCTCTCCTCCCTTTTTTTTTTTTTTTTTGGTTCAGGAAACCGGAAAATGCATTAAAATCTGCAAAAATTTGTTCAAATCATTTGTAAGATTTATAAGTAGAAGTTTTTGCTTTATATTTCTCTTTAGATTAAAAGAAAAGAAAAAAATCCAATTTCTAAATCATTTTTTAATTTAACTGATATATTTTGATTTTTATCGATATTTTTTAATCCTTTTTATCTAAAAATTCAAAAATATTAAAATTTAGTCGTAATACTATTTTTTTTAAAACAAAAAATTCAAACATAGTCAGCTGGAAATGAAAATAAACATAATTTATTTATTAAGCAAAAAAGTAAATCGATCTATCATCACTAGATGGCGCAGTCAGGCATAATGCTCTGAACTTAGATTTTTGATATTCTTCAGAATAAAAAGAAAAATTTTGTAGCTATGTTGTGACTTGCTGGTGTTAAATTTGAAAATTTTGTAATTGATAAATGTTTGAAATTTACTTCAAACAAAAGTGTATAGTTATGTTTCAAGATTCTGTCGAGATTTAAGAAAATACTTTTTTAAAATTTATAGCTTTGTCAACTTTTACTTATTTGCGTAAGCTTGTAGAAAATAAAAGTCAAATTTATCTAATCATTTAATAATATTCTGATTGAATACACACTATTTATTAAAATTATTTTATTTATCTCTTTAATTTTAAATAAACATGCACAGGTTTATCAACAGTTTTACAGTTAATGAAAAAAGTGGGTAAATCAATGAATATAAAATTATTATTAAATGAATTTTTTTTAAAGAAAATTTAGGGAGAAAATAAGAAGAAATTTCTTTTAGAAATTCACAGAAATGAATATATTCGCTTTAAAATATGTTTACAAATAATAAGAAGCATCACGATACATTAATTAAAGAGTTAAGAGCGAGCGATACTTAACAAAAAAATTTGCTTTTTATTTAATAGAAAATCATATCACTATGTGTTTAAAAATTCAATTTCTTTTTTAAGTGTGATATAACATCTATTGAACAAAAATGTGTGGGTATTTAAAATTATTCCAATTATTTGAATCCGAATTGTCACGATTAATTAAATTTTGTATCATTTTTAAAGAATTGCAAATCTTCTATTGAAAAAATTGTCTTTTGGACAGTTTTATATATTATCTGCACTACTATTATAAATGTGATAGTTTGGATGGATGGATGAATGATTTGAGTCAATCACGCCAGAACGGCTGAAGGAAATTGGATGAAATTTAGCACACAGATAGATTATAGTCTACAGAAGAACATAGGCTAATTTTTATTCTGGTAAATGGAGTGGTTAATTTTTTATTAATTAAAAACGAACTTTCCTGCCAAACATCTTCATTTTCCCATCGCCAAATGAGTAGAACTTCAATTTGATTTTTCCCCACACTAACGAGTTTAGGCTTAACGTGTTTTCAACTGATTATTTCATATGATTTTTTAAAATTTTATTAGTGTTTGATGCATTTAAAATTAAAATTTAAATTAATCGATCTTTCAAATTCATTCTGAAGTACTTTTGAATTAAAATAAAACATAATAAAGGAAATTAACAATTCTTAACCTGTATTGCATTACTCCAACTGGTGTAGAAAATTCACGTATTTGCGTTGCTCCATTGGCATTGGAAATTCACGCATTCTCAGAGTGTTCTGTTTGTCGAGACGGAATTGGACTTTTTATTTTGCCAAACTAATCAGCGAAACGATTTTGAATAATTGGCATGCCGTTTTTTTTATATCAGATACACACTGTAAATAAATTATTTTTAGGTTAGTTGTGTGGGCTAAGCTTTGACATACAACCATTTGGTGCTTTGTGGGCTTGGTAAGTTTTCTGTAGCGCTTTGTTTGGGTTTACTTTGCCGTCATGTTTTTTTCTATGCTATAGTAATTTGATCTTTCCTGTTCATTTCCCTTGATTTTTTCCCCGCTGTATGTATTTCTTTCGCCTACTTTTATTATTTTTGATAAAAAATTTTTGCACGCATTGATTTTTTCAGCATATATTGATTTTTTTTATTCAATCTTTCCGTCAATTTGCGGCAACGTTCATCGAAATCTTATGACTGGAAACATTTTTCTAACGTTCGCCCCACATGCGGCCATTTCGCCAAAATTTGGCGGCAGACTATTTTTTTGGCGAAAATTGTTTTCAACAGCACGATAATGATACGGTTTGATAACATTTTACATTGTGATCAGATGTTCAGTTCAGTCTCATACATACACATCAAAATTTCAACACGCACGAAGTCGCGGGTAAAAGCTAGGTGTGTGTGTGTGTGTGTGTGCACTTGAGTATATTTTTATAATTTGACGAATTTTTTCTTGGCGATTTTTGGTCTTCGTTAAACCCGACAAGCGCCAAATCTGTTTTTCTTCTGGCATATAATTTATCCTTTTTTTAAATGAAAGAAAGTCATCAATATTTATATAAACTGCAATCTCTTAAACTGATATTCAGGTCATCTTTGCCTTATTTTCGTTTTCTCGTTTACATGCTAGGGATGGTTCAGTGGTGGTGGGGTGGTCGGTACGCTAGTAATAGTTTATTGCAAATATAAGAACCAAATTAAATATCATCAAAAACTGGCTAAATTTAACTACGTGTAAATTTGAAATTACAGATTTGTTTTTTTTTTCGCAATAAATCCCTTTCAATCCCTATTGTTTCCACTCCTTTCTAATAATTCCCTTGAGATCCTTTCCTACATGTTATTATTAATCTGATAGAACACACGACTGAGTTGTCATTGATGTGTCCAGAGTCGAACAAGGAAGGAACTAGGATTATCTTTCAGATTGGGGAGGCACTGCCAAATTAAACTTCTCAGTACTGTTCGTTTCAGAATTCTGATAAGACCACTTTTCGACGATTCTGTTTCATTAAGGGGTGAGACGCTGCAGGAGTAGCGCATTTATGTAATTCTTCATTATTCTGTGACCTTGATTCTTGCTTTATTAGATACGTTTTTGTTTCATTTTTTTCCTTATGTGTATGTGAATTTCGTGTCTTTTTCGAAAGCACCGTTTTAATTCAATTTGCAAGTAATCTGAATTTATTTTATTGTTAAATGCAAACATCTCCTCCTTTCATCTTTCCTCTCACCCCTATTTTGTAGAATGAAACCCATCCCAACGCATGCGCAAAAGTGCGGAGGGTTTTAAAATCCGTTGTCAAACAATACATTATTAATTTTCTCCTATACTTTCCTTATATTGGTGACATTTTTATTTCTTGTGATTAGTGGTGGTAAAAAAATTCTATAAATATCTTATATAACTGGTTTTAATAAAATACTTTTATTTTCAGCAGAGCGTTTTCAAACTTCAAGTTTTGATAAACGCATGGCCCATGCAAATAAAAATCTAATGCGGTGTTATGCATTTCCGTAATTTTCTGTACAAATAATGAATATAAATACGTGTTATGCCCGCGTTCAGGCATAGAGGAAATACCAGGAATATACCAGACATAGAGGAAGCACTATAAACTATTGCATTCCAGATGCGCAACAATTTGCTAGATAGTGAAGACTGTCTGGTGAGTTCGAATAATACCAAGACACAGGTTGACCTTTTCCTAGTTTATTAGTAACACCAACAACAAGCAACAAAAAAAAAATGAATGCATCAGGAGATAGCCGTACTAACTAGCAATTCCCCTCGCACCAGGTTCAGACCATCGCATATATATATATATATATATATATATATATATATATATATATATTCCAAATCAACAGCCTGACCACGTGACTGTACATCATTAGTAGCTGGCTCCGCCCAAGATGACGTGGTTAAGGTTTAATTCTCAACAAGCACGTCTTCCTCGTGATCTGGATGTCCCGGGTTCAAGTCCCGGTTAGGGCATGTTTGTTCTTCTGTGTACTATCTGTGAGTTGTGTGTGAGTTGTCCCCCCTGTAAAAAGGGGCTGTGCAAGCGAATGTGTGTATGTCATAATATCAGCTAGAAGTCAGACTTCTGCCCTCTGGTTCTCAGGGATCCATACTCTCAGAAGCTACTGCACCCCCTCTTTCCGGTGTAAAGCGGAAGACGAGATCATAATAATCATCATCAAATATAGGTTATATGTGTATTTTCGCTCCACTGACCAGATCATTTGACTTACAGCTATCAAAAGACCCCGGTGGCCTTGATGGTAAGGTTTCGGCTAGTGAGCCGTAGGGTTTCGTGTTCGAAACCTGATTCCATCAAAGAACCCTCGTGTAAGGGGGACTGTTGTTCATTGAATACGTCAGGACTAATTGTATTCCCACTGGCATAGTGTGGAGAGAAGGGGGTGATAGCTGAGGTATGGTCCTCGTCATCTGCCGTGGTTCAAAATTACGAAGTCTTATCCAAAATAGTCTTAGTGTTGCTTAATAAAGGGACGTTAATGTAACTGTACTACAGATATCACGTTTGTCACATGTATACTTTAGAGTGTGAAAGTTAACACCACGGAATGATTATTTTAATTAATTAAGCAGAATTTTGGCACTTCCCCACGATAACGTTCGAAAACATTATTGGACATAAAACGAATTTTATATCGTTTTCAAATTTTGTTTTATTTTTCATTTCCTACTATTAGCTCAGATACTCTCTCTTTATATATATTTTCAATCGTTTATAAAATGCTTCTTATTCATCCAGTCAAGTTCAAGTAAATTGTTTTAAAACTTCTAGTGGATGACATTTGATGTTAATATTTTTTCGATTATTAATTAATTCATTTTTTATTAATTAATTAAAAACTAGCTCTCCCGCATTTGTAGTAGTTCTTTATAGTAGCTGCATTTGTTTGGTCTGGATATCCTGGTAGGTAGGGCGTTGGGTTGGGGCAAATTAGTGATAAGAGTCACCAAGAGAATATTCCAAATTTAATTTCATCTCATTTTCACTGCGATCATCGTGGCAAATGTCACCATCAGGCTTGAAAAGAAATGAAAATTAAAAACTTAAAATACCATGGTGAGAAATATCGTTTGGAGGAACGAAAAAGTTAAATAAATTTTCTTTAAGCCATCTTCTGTTGAATTGTTAAAGCAACTCGCAGATTTCCTCGATGCTTTCGAATTTTGCGACCTCTCATTACTTCCCCCCCCCCCCAAAGGCACACGATCCCTTTTAGAACGGGTTCTTAAAAATATTTCCTTTAGGAGAACATCAATAATATCTTAACAAGTCGATACTCCCACTCTGGGTCAATACAAAGTATCTTTCCAGCTGGCGACTGTGCGCTATGACTTATTTAACTTTCAATGTCCTTGAAAAGTGGGAAATTCAGGACGCCTGATTCCAGGTGGGATTGTAACAATAACCTTGACCGTTCAGTGGACTGAATGGACATCAGAAACTTGCTAATGGAGACCACTTGCTGGCAAAACAGAACGGACTTTGTGATATGGACTCAAAGCAAGAATAACTTGATTTTTTCGTTCAGAGGGGCATAGAGGGGGTTAGATAAGTGGATTCCTATGTAAGGATAGTTGAGAATGAAAGGGGGTCTGGGGAAAAAAAGGGTGGATTTCGATTCCAAGAAATACTTCAACGTTTACAAACAAGAAGGATGACCGGAACAGGTGAGTTTTTGACCCACTTCCTGACTTTTCAAAATCCGGAACTGCCCACTTTATCGACTGCATTTTTGGAGGTTATTTTCGTTGCAGTTGGGTTGACAGAAGCTGTACTTAATTGGGACCGAGACGAGCAGATTGGGGATTTGAAAAGACTCCCGTATCGTAAATAACTACAGCATGATCTCTCTCTCTCTTTCTTTTGTGGAAAGTTGGCAGATGGATTGGGGGGGGGGGGGTCGAAAACAGGAAATGCCACAAGCCTTGCCCAACCTAGTGCAAATTTTAGTGAAGACTTCTTATCCAAAGGATTAGTTAACGGTTAAAGACTTCATTGGTTCAAGGGCATATGAAACTTTATAATGATTTAATTTTAATTCTCAACCAGAAAGTGTGGTTAATTATAATTTTAAATACGTTAAAATAAAAGTTGTAATTAGAGTTTGCAATTAGACTGCTATCGATTTTGAAATGTTCTCGGTCATGTATCAGTTCTCGACCATTTCATCCAATGAATCAATTAAATGGCAGATTAATTAGTCTGAATAGTCTTTTTATTAACTTTACTTTAATTCTGAATCAGAAAATGTATTAATATTATTTTAACATATTGTAGTTTAAATATGTTAATATATAGTTAGGATTTGCAATTAGGGTGATGTAGATTTTAAAATATTACCTAAGCAGTTCACGTTCATATATCAGTTTCCGACCGTCTTATCCAATGAATCAATTAAGCTGTAGGTTAATTAGTCTGATTAGTCTTTATACAAATTTTAGTTTAATTCTGAACCAGATAATGTGTTAATAAATATGTTATTAATACTTTAAAATATGTTAAAATAAAAATATTTAGTTAGGGTTTGCAATTAGTGAGATGTCGATTTTGAAATATTACATAAACAGTTCACGGTCATATATCAGTTTTCGACCTTCTTATCTAATGAATCAATTAAGATGTAGGTTAATTAGTCTGATTACTCTTTATACCAATTTCATTTTAATTTTGAAAAAGCTCTTAGTTATATTTTTAAATAAATTTTAACTGAAATTATAATTAAGGCATGTAATTAGTGAACTATCGATTTAAAAACATCTTACATAAACATGTTTACGAGTTCAAGATTATCTTAGATATTGGATTAACTTGGAGAAACTTTTATTCATTGACACCATTAATCCAAAGATAACTAAAAATTTAATACTGATTTTTTATTAACCTTGAAAAAAAAATGTGTTTGTTATTTTAAATTTGTTAGGATTAAAATCAGAGTATATATTGAGACAGTTGTCGAAATCAGAGTTTTAGCATTTTCTTTTGCAGAAAACCCTTTTGACAACCTTTCAAATATTAAAAAAAATTAGTTTTTTGGTGTTATCAATTTTATTTTCATAATAACTTTTGTCTATTTTCAATAAATATTTAAAATTAATCATAAGCATATTTTACAACAATATTTTTTGTTGCTTTGTTTACTGTATTTATGAAAACTCGTTTTCAAGTTATTATTAAATGTTTTTTTTTGTGCTTGGTATTGCTTTTATTTCAATTATATAAAAAAATGAGATGTAAACATCGCGTTTTGATCGCTTTATTATTGGTTGATCGGGAGTCACAGGATCCATGATATATTTTAGGTTTGTTTTTCCAATATTGTTTCAAATATATGATGCAAAATATTATCACGACGTAATAAGTATTTATGAGGGTGTAATGAAGACAAAAAAAGGGGGTATGAAATCTTCTATCGGAAATTTCGTTATCCCGTGAGAATAATATTATTTTGAAGTTATTATATAGCTTAGTTAATTTCAGTCATTAA
>JAOUZG010044942.1:4466427-4483019 GCA_026289955.1 Argiope argentata | reverse complement strand
ATACAGTGCAGACCTATAGTGTGTAATAAGATAAGATAGAGTACAAATTGAAAAACTGTTCTGCGTTCTTCAAGCCATATGGGAGAGTGGGAGGGGTGGGTGGGCTCTTTTGATTGAAAGGTATTAGACTTGAAAAAAATCTTTGAGAGCTAATTACTAGAAACAAATAATTAATAGCCCTTTTGTCCACTGTGGTGCTATAACCCACATAGATAACAGTACTCTTACAGCCTTAAAAATAGACCAAAAACCACAATCTTAAAAACATATTTTCTTAACCCTTTGCACTCCGATGGTGCCTCTGACTCACCATTCAAGATTGTGCATGCTTTTAACGTTTTATTTATTTATTTTTCACATATAATTGTTAAAAATGCCTACATAATGGTTATGAGATGTAGATTCATTTTTCAAAGAAATTCGACTTCAAAGAATTATATATATTTATTTTTCATAGCAATAAGCAGATCTTTGTATTATGTGAATAATTTTGCATCTAATTATTTTTCGGAGTGCGAAAAGTTAATAATATGGTTGTTGCAAGTAGTATATGTTTCCGAGACTGAGGCTCCGAGGATTTTCAATATATTTGGGTATATTCTACTGTCTCGTAAACATCATTACAATGACATAACTTTTTCTCGTTTCTCTAACTAGTCTCTAAATATTTTTTTGCCCGTAAATTTCGGAGACATCAAAACCTTCTAACAACAACAACAGCAAACAAAACCATTATGTTCTCACATGATAGTAATGAAAACAAAAATAGAAAAAGTAAAGCTTTCATTCACAACAAATTAATCGTGGTTGAGCTTTATCCTTTGCGGTCCGATGTCGAGTGTGACTCGACATTCAAGACTGTGCATCATTTTGATGATTTATTTATTTATTTATCACATTTAATTGTTAAAACGCCTACACAATGGTTAAGATATGTTGATTAATTTTTCAAAGAAATTCGTCTTAAAAGAATTATGTGTATTTATTTTTCATAGCAATAAACAAATCTTTGTATTAGGTGGATAATTTTGCATCCAATTATTTTTTGGAGTGCAAAGGGTTAAAACATTTTACATTTATGTATATATATGCGTATAACGATTTGCTCGTGTTGTGAACAGGATTAGAGTAATTTTATTTGGATCTTAACTGGCGTGAAATACATTGTTAAAAACCTAAAATTCTCGAAGGAGTTCGTAAATAGTTCGTCTGGCTCAAAGAGGGGGGATTGGGAAGGGGTTAAAATTTTCATTTCTCTATAACTTTCATTATATTGAAGATATAAGGTGAATGTATTAGATGAATAATTTTGCATCTAATTATTTTTCGGACTGCAAAGGGTTAACAAATAAAAGAATGTTTTATAGGTATTATAGGCTGCATAGTTATAGTTTTAAAGAAGAGATCGTTTTTAAAATTGAAAAAGAGTTACAGTAATTTGAGGACTACAACCGATTATGTAATGGTATAAGAGCAAGTGTCTACAAAGTTCTGGACAGCAGTTTAAATTAATTTGAAAGAAATTGTTTTTTTTTCGTGATCTTTCGTCTTTCTATTAAAGATAATCCTCTATTAAATGTAAAATTAGTTGATAATTACATCTAAAATAACTTAACCTTGAATTGCTGTTGCCATTCTATGAAATTTCAATTTAAGTTAAAAGATTGCTTATATAAGTTTATTTCTACAGATCGCAATATTTCGATATTGAGCTCGAAATAATATAAAGCTCTAATTATTAAGTTATTTCGAGCTTCGAAATAAGGAAACGAGCTTAAATAAAATGCTTACAGAGATTCAACACATTTTCTGTTCATTAAGATTTACTCGCTCTTTTTAAAAAAAGAAAGAAAAAAAAATTGATTTACCTTTCTGAAAAAAGGGGAAAAAACTCACTTTCTAAAGAAACTAGTTAAAATTAAGTTAAACCTGGCAGTTTTCAATGAAAAATCCCGTAAATATTACTAATTTTTATGCTACTTTAAAATGCTGAAATGATTTTTGTGCCATTTAATTTTTAGAAATTTGACATAATATAACACAAATTTAGCTGTCAAAAACATTCTTTTCTGAATTTTGAGTATTTTAAATTTTTTTCATCAATTTTATTATTGTGTCAGAACATGATGTTGTTGTGCGAATGAGGTTTTGTGGCGTCAACAAAAATCCGTAGGCGAAAAATAAGAATTTTATTATCCGCACGAGCATCTAAAAAAAATCAGCTTTTAATAACGAGTTGCCATTGCATTTTCAAAAGCTCTGATTAAAAAAAAACTAGTTAATGACTCCAGCAAATAAAACCGAGAAAAATGTCATTTTGATCACGCGATTATATGAAATGAAATGAATAGGAAAAGTGATATTTTTTTAAACAACTAATGCGAGGCAAAGTCTTTAGGATCGTTTGTAATACTAAAGTGACTCATTCAATGAAACTATTGAACTTGAAAAATATAAGGTATTGGGATTTATAGCAACAAAGGCTTTTATCCCCGGTTTCCAGAAGTTAATATTTAAAAAATCTTGTCAATAAACAAAAAAAAAAAAAAAAAAAAAAACACGCACAAAAAAAAAAACAAATTGGAGTTTCACTCAGTTAACAGTTAAAGGCAGTTCCACTGGTGCACTTTAGTACATATTCGGGAGTTCCAATGAAGAGCAGATGTAGAAGACGGAGCATTCTCGCAACACAGAGTGGTGAAAAAGGGACGAGTCACAAAGCAAGGTCACAACTGGATGAGGTCGAAAAACTTAGTAGATGTTGAAGTGCTTCATCACTTGAAGAGAAGTTTGTAGATTTGGCTTGATAGCAGTCATTTTGAGCAACACGTTTTTGAAGGAGGTATCTTGTTTATCTAACTGGAGAAAAGTCCACAATTTGTCTCTATAGTATGTATATTTTTTGCACGAGAGAAGTATGAATGAAACTATTAAAATGAATAAAAATATAATTTAACTCGCACGAGTGCGTGGTGCTTGGCCGTTCAAGAAATGATGCTCTGACATGATACATTGAAATATGCAAAGCAGAGTTCATATTAATCTTTTTAAAATTCTCATCGTTTTGACTGTTGTACCAAATATTTAATCGTGCGGTTTTCCTGCATTGTTGAATACTAAGGAAGAACGATTTTCTTAAATATCTGATTAAAAAAACAACAAATTGAATGAGAAAATTAATTTAAAAAAATGAATCACATGAGAAAATCACATAAACAAAGAAAAAAGAATTGCACGAGAAAAAAAAAGAAAGAAATAGCTTGAATATTACGACATAAACGAATTTTATAGTTTATTGATGTCATAGGACTCATTTTTATTTGAATAGTTCTTGTTCATGATGGCCAGATTTTGCGTGAGATTATTAAATTAATACTATTTCAATAATTATGGCAATTTGGCTTCAAATTAGTTAGTTGAGGGAATTATGTACGCCAAGTTGTTAGTTGATATCACGCCAAGATATTTAACTGGTACTAAATATGATCAAAATTGTCATCGAATTATCTGACCGTCTAAGGCGACTGGTATATATGTATTGGAAGAAACACAAAAATAAATAAATATTAATTATAATGTCTCTAAAAGATATTTAATAAAAACATTATTAAAAATCAAAAGCAAACGATTTTTTTTATTTTAATTAAAAACATTATTAAAAGTTAAAAGCAAACGATTTTTTTATTTTAATTAAAAACATTATTAAAAGTTAAAAGCAAACGATTTTTTTAATTTTAATTAAAAACATCATTAAAAGTTAAAAGCAAACGATTTTTTCTGATAAACATATTGTATTAATTTTTATTTTGTGCAATGATATATATGTGAGTACGAAAAAGCGAATAAACCTAATATTGTGTTACTTTGTGACTTGTTTTCCTTGCATCTTCGTGACAATATATATTTTGAAATTTATCATGAAAGGGAAAAAAAATAAATAAAAAGTATCCGAAGACAAGTGGGAGGAAAACTCTTGCTCTACCCTCAACTTTGGCGGGAAAAAAAAGTCAAAATGTTAATTTGAAACACCAAAGGACAGAGGACACTTCTATTATTTAAAAACCGAACTTTCAAAGCCATGAGTAATGTTTCTCATATTTCATATTTTGTTTGCGAGTTATGAAAAACATTTTTCCCACGTTAACCCCATTTCCCATACTTCAAAAAAACTGTAAGCTTCTTTGGAAACATTTTTGGCATTCCGCTTTTTCATATTTTACCTTGAAAAACTATCCTTGAGCAGACGCCCACAAACTAACAGACCAAAAAACATAATTATAGAGTAAGGGCTCCTCAATTCGGAAGGTTTGACGAGGGTGTCCGTTCGGCGATGACACTTTACTTCGGGGGCTACCTGTTAAAATAGCTCCGACAGAGACGGTTTGTTCTTTTTTTACTTACTACCTAGAAAGCGTAGCTATAATGAGGGTAACAGGGGGTCGTGGTCACTGGACGATTTTTTTTCTCACCCCTCCTATCCCTTTGTGGAGCTGTCCGGGGAGCGCTCTTCATTATGGTGAAGAGTATTTATCACAGAATAACGCCAGAAGCTCGCAAGGTAATAGAAAGGAATCTTTAAGGAAAAAACGGTGGGATTGGGAAGGGAGGGATGTTAGAGTCCAGGAGAAAGGGTTAAGGTATTTTTCAGTTGGAATGAAAGGGTTAAGAGATAAAAAAGAGTTTTTACATGCACCTGGTGTTGGCATTTCATTTTTTTTAGGTCATAAAAAATGAATGGGTGGAAAGTGATTTATGCGATTTGTTTACTTTTTTCTGTCAAAGATAACAATTCACGAAAATGCTTTTGAACATTCTTTTTAGTCCTAACCAGTGGATATTCGTGATTGCATTTAGTTCACATTTTAGTTTTCATTCCTTGGGAAAGGTGGCTTTGTGTTAATAATTATGATACATGACTGATAAAAGCAAGCATGACCTATTTCCTCCACAAGTCGGATATCAACGTTTTGGAATCGAATTTTATAATTTTTGGGAGCGAATAATTTTGTTTTTATGCAATAATTTTTCAGTATTTTTAATATAACTAGCACATTTTGAACCAATGTATTCATTTTAGCTTTCAATTAATCATGTTTATTTTACTTCCGAGTGTTTATGTTTGGTATAATTCGTTATTTTCTTCCAAATTCAATGTTTTTTTGTTTTGTTTTTTCAAACCTGTGCTATGTTTGCAGAAATAGGTACTCAAGAAACAAACATATACAAACATTGTAGCTATGATTAGAATCATTTACCTAAAAAAAAGATTCTTGCTAAAAAGTGGGCAAACTTGAAATAGGATAACAGAGGAAAACTCTTTGGTAATTATACAGAGAACACAATCTCAATTTTGAGAAAAAAATTAATAATCAAAATTAGCAAACATTAATGAGATGACTGGGACTGAATGTTTGAAGTTATTGATTTTATACTGTGCTTAAGATTGGTTGGGGAAATACGCGGAACTTCAGAAAGGTTCTCAGCTGCTATTTTGTTACTTATTTTTGATTTATTTAAATTCATTAGTGAGAAAGTTTGCTCACAAATAATGTAAGTGCTGCCAAAGAAGGTGCACATGCGCTTTAAGCACAAAAATTCCTCGTGTAAATCTTTATAAAATTCTATTATCGGTTTTTCTTTAAACTGATTTTTGAAAAAATCGTAATTCTGTAAATCAATTAAGGTTAACTACATACTCTCTTCCACTAGATTTACATCAACAGAAAATCGAGAAGAAAATACATCAATTTTTGTTTGGCCCTTTTCAAAATCTGAAAGCAGATCATCAAATGCTTTAAGAAATATTTGAATTTGATCCTCATTCTGCATTTTCATGCGTGGAAATTTTTCACGTCCGCGATCTTCTCCTATAGGAAAACTCGTATAAAAAGTAAATAAACTTGATGAACAAATGTAAATTATTTATTCTGATGTAGAATAGTTTTCTTATCAGATTTTTATCCTGTTTATTTAAAAAATGTCTCATTTCATTTTAAATCAGTCTTATTTTATTAACAACATTCGCGGGCCATAGGTTGTGCATCCCTGAAGTAGATGGTAAAAATGTGCACCTTGAAGCAGATTTTTAAAACGTATTTTGATTTGAACGGTTTTTTCCGTAACATTATTAAATACTAGAAATAATTTTATTTTTTTAATAACTCATAAGAAATAATACAGTAAACTGTAAAAATATCCCCCACCGATTTTCTCCTGTAATTATGCAATATGGATATTTTATGCTTTGTAATATAATAATAAAAAATGCACGTACTTGAAATTTCACTTTCTTATTTTCAATTAACTTATATCCAAATTTAAAAACTGATCGGCAATTTTGGTGGCATAGCCATAAACAACGATACAGTGTTTTGGAATTGAAATTCCACGGCAGTTTCACAAATATATTTGACCAATAATCAACCCTCAAAATTAAATACAGATTTAAAATTTTGCTATTAACCTCATTTGTTGAAATGAATCTATACACCCCTTTTGCTTTTGAGTTGGGTATCATATTCACTGTCGTACGGAAGTCGGAAGACATAATACTACTTAATGCTCCTGTGACAATAGCCTTTTTAGTTCCTTAAACAGGAAGTGAAGAGGAGACACCAGAAGATGCTTCTCATTTATCTATTGTTCTGAACTTTTTCTTGTCAGTCCGTTAAATGATACTCATTGATAAAAACCGACATAGGAGTTTTTTTTTTAATTTACATTGATTTTACAAAGCTGGGTTTATCAAACTGGGTTGCTTGCTAAATTCAATACACTATAATAATAAAGTTGAAAAAAAAAAGGAAATCTGTAATCTCAAATTTTTAGTTATCGCATGAGAACTTTATTATTTTTAAAGCATTGTTTGTTTTAATTAATTTAAGTCATTAAACGATGTAAACAGGTTTGAAACAATCATGTGACTACCGGAATACGCATGCGTCGTTATATCGAGAATCGGAGATATTCGTTCCATGCTATAACTTTTTGTTTGTAATTACACGCCAAATGTGACAACCATCTTTACTATTTTCTAATAACCAGAAAAACACAAAATAGGTGCCCCAAAAACGATAAATCGCCAACTTTCTTCCCGTTCATTTTGAGGTTTCAAGAACCTCAAATCAATACAATATCAAGTTCCCACATGACAAAAACATTTCAACAACAATAAAGATTGAATTGAAATCTGCCATGCATATTTCAATGTATCATGTCAGAATATCATTTCTTGAACGGCCAAGCACCACGTGCTCGTGCGAGTTAAATTATATTTTCATTCATTTGAATCGTTTCATCGAATGAGTCACTTTAGTGTATTGCAAACGATCCAAAAAAAAAAAAAAAACCTCTCGCATTCATTGTTTTAAAAAAAATTGCATTTCCTATTTATCTCATTTCATATAATCACGCGCTCAAAATGTCATTTTTCTAGTTTTTATTGTCTGTAGTCATTAAATTATTTTTTTAAAAAATCGGAGCTTTTGTAAATGGGATGACAATACGTTATTAAAAGCTTATTTTCGGAAATGCTCGTGCAGATAATAAAATTTCAATTTTTCGCTTACTTGATTTTTGTTGACGTCAATAACCTCATCCCTAAAACAACATCATTTCTGACATGATAACAAGAAGGAAAAAAAATGTAACAACGTTACCATTGACTTAAAATTTTGAATTACAAATTGAATTACTGTTTTTAAATTATTTTTGGTGATAAATCACCAAATGTTACAGTCTTCTGCATTATTTTCTAATAACCCTAAAAGCAAAAAATGGATGCCTCAAAAGCGATAATTCGCAATTTTCTGCATAATTATTTTGTAGCTTCATATACCTCTAACTAATATAGCATCATATTTTCACATGATAAAGACCTTTTTTTAAAAAAAAGTGTAACAAGGTTGATATTGGTTTAAACTTATGAATTACAAATGAAATTTCTATTTTAAAATGATTTTTTGGCGATAAATCACCAAATGTGAAAATCTGCATTATTTTCTAATAACCTTAATTGAAAAAAATTAATTCTCAACAGCGATAAATCGCCAATTTCTGTTCAACGTATTTTGAGTTTCAAAAATCTCAAACCAAAACATCCTGTTTTTACATGATAATAATCTACTTATTACATAATTTTTTTATATAAACGTTGCCTTTTATTTGCTTTGTGATTGGTGGACACCGGGTCACGTGACTCATTATATTTAAGGTTTGTTTTGCCAGTATTGTTTGAAATATTTAATGAGAAATATTATCGTTTTATATTGAATATTTGTACTGCATTTGACAGTAAAATGGAGACAAAAAAATAAAGCTTTACTTAACGCCAAATCAAAGCCAAATGAGTTTTAAACAATATTATCAGTTAATTCAATTTTTAGACACACAGTTTGTGGCAACACTAGTATTTTCCGGATTATGTATCTTTTACGAATGACTGAAAAAAGAGTTTGGTGTTCATGTTGCGTTGTGAGTGCATGATCGGAATTGTTCTGCTTGAGTCGGAAGGCGGGAATTTTTTTCGTGCATTCGAAAGTGTTTTTTGTGCTGATTTTTTGAAGCAAAAAGTATTTATTCTTGTTTCCATTGTTTATTTGGAGTTCCTTTTTCAACTGGAGGTAGACATAGGACTTTAAAATCAGGTGAGACCTGTCCATTTCTTTTTCTTTTTTTCCTTTCGACTGTTTTTGAATTTTTGTAAATCTGAGCCGTTCAAAGATTATTGCCGTAGAAGAAGATGCTAGTTTCTATCCTGTAAGCACGATGCAATCCTTAATGTCAGAAAAGTTCTTTAAGTGTGGTAAATCCACAAAAGAACTGGTTTTACGTCTTGGGCAGAGTGAATATGAATTGTAATGACAAATGCAGATCCTAAATCGAGAATTCCCCAAATGAATCCGTTTACGCTACAAAGCTTTATAAAAGAGAAAATAAATCGGCATGCAAATATATTAAACATGAAATTTACCCGCAAAGGGAAAATCATGTTTACTACACAGGATCCTGTTTGTGCAGCACAGCTACTCAGCTTAGACATATTATTAAACATTCCAGTTACGACAGACATCACATGGGAAAATATAACCTCTCGCTTTCTCCTATTTGATATCCCTACAAAAGTCTCACTGCTAGAAATTGCCGAGGAATTAAAAAATAATAATGAAATAGAAATTGTGGAAATGAGGCGATTCCTAAAACAAAATGATTCTCGGGAAACATCACCCGTCCTTATCACGAAACTAGGAACACGCTTGCCGATGGACATTAAGATTTGGTTCACAAATCAAAAAGTGCAACTTTTCATTGACAATCCGCGACAATGTACAAATTGTTACAGTTTCCTGCACCCTTCAAGGGTATGTGAAAATCAAAAGATTTGTCATCTGTGTGGTGACACTCACGCAGGCGTCTGCCAATCACAGCAAAAATGCGTAAACTGTAAAGGCGAGCATTCAGCCACATCGAGAGGATGTTCATTTTTTATTAAAGAAAAGGAAATCTTAGAGCTAAAATGTAAAAATCATATTACAACAGCTGAGGCTAGACGAATTTATATTCAGTCAAAAAAATCTAGCTACGCAGCAACTGTAAAAATAAATACACCTATAAAAAATTTCGAAGAAATAATAAATGAAAAAATGGAAAATATGCTCAATAAAATGAATGAAAGAATTGACTCAATTATCCACTCAATTCAACTCAAAATGGAAGAGCAACTAAACTCCATCCTCGGCATGTTCGAAAAATTGGTTGAAACTTTCTCGCGTAACGTAACCGTAATGAGTAATCCTGGAAGCGAAAATCTTTCTCCATCAAGAAAGAAAAAAGCTTTAGAGAAGAATCGTAAAGGATCTGCTACTCCAATGCAATTGGATACAGGTGCTCTTGGCTAATTCTTGTTTTTTTTTCTTCCCCCCCTTTCCTCTTGTGTTTTTTTGTTTGTTTTTCTTTTTTTTTTTGTACGTGTGTCTTTTTTCCTTTTTCTTTTTCACCTTTTTCCACTGTTTTTTTTGTTGTTGGTTTTCTCCATTTCAATGTCTTTTGTTCAATTTGCCACTTGTTTAAATTCGAACACTGTTTTTTGCTTTTCGTCCTTTGCATCCTAAAATGGGTGCTGTTTCCTTTTTTTTTCCCTTTTTGACTGTCTTTGTAAATGACTTTTCTACAATGGAATTGCAGAGGAATTAAAGGGAAAAAACTGTGGCTTTCAATTCCTCCCTTTTCTACCTCTTCTTTTTGGGTCTTTCAAGAGACTTTCCTTTCCGAAACTGACATTTTCTCTCATCCGAATAAAATTTTTTACCGCACACACAGAAAAAGTAGACCGGGTGGTGGTCTCCTAATTGGTATTCCTGATAACATGTCCGGAAGAATTATCCCCAGCAATATTACAGAAGATTTTAATCTTGAACTTTTGGCAGTCGAAGTACAGTTCCAGAATACCAAATTTAACATTATTAATTTATATGCTCCACAAGGTTTTGATATTAATCAAGCAAGATATTTTTTTGATTCTTTAACTCTACCTACTTTCATCTTCGGTGGTTTTAATTTGCACCACGCTCTTTGGGGAGCTACCCATTCAACGGCTCTGAGTAACGATTTTGTAGATTGGCTAACTTATTCACATTTCATGATTCTCAATACAACTATTCCCACTCACAGTTCTTTAAGAACTCAAAATATCTTAGATCTTACTCTCTGTTCATCTGATATTCATAATCAAACTTCTTGCTATGTAATGGATTCAACTTTTGATAGCGATCACAACCCAATTGTTATTTCCTGGTCGGGCATAGAAAATGTCAGTCGCAACTTAAAAACAATTAATTGGACGAGGATCAAGCAACAAACACAAGATTTTTTTAATAATACCAACCAATGTTCCATTGAAGAAATTACGGTGAACGCAACTAAGATAATAACCCAAAATACCTCAGTTAAACTATTGTCGCATAAGCCTTATCCTCCTTGGTGGAATATTTCTTGCCATAATCATGAAAAGCTCAATAAGCACTTTCAGAAAAAAGCTATCAGAACAATTTCTGAATCAGACTGGGTGAAACACAAAAAATATGCAAGTCGATTTCGTTTTCACGTTAAAAAAGCTAAAAGAGAATATTGGGAAAAAATCTGCACAATATCTCGTAACCCAAAAATGTTCTTTAAAATTATAAATAAAATTTCCAATCACACAAATCCAAACTTTAAGCATAACAACATTATTATAGAAAACAGCCGATATATATGCGATCCTGCACAACAGAGTGAATTATTTGCAAAGACTTTTTCTAATCGAAATACAAATATTGAACCTATTCCCTTGGATTTTTCTGGAATAAATTCATTTCTCAATTGCAAATTCGAAATTTGGGAACTTAAGAGAGCAATCCACAAAACTAAAAATTCTACTCCTGGAGCTGACAACATTCCGGCCATCTGGTTCAAAAATCTGAACAATGACCAACTTCAAATTATATTGAAATTGTATCAACATCAATTTGATTCAGCTGACATCCCTAAACAATGGAAACACGCCCTAATTATTCCGATTCCGAAACCTAACAAAGACAAAACCAAAATTTCTTCCTATCGGCCCATTGCTCTAACCTTTGTTTTTTGCAAAGTCTTTGAACGTATACTCACTCAACGCATTACTCACTACTTAATTTGTAACAAAAAACTGCACAATAGTTTACATGGTTTCATACCCTTCAGAGATAACCAAACTGAAGTTTACAATATTCAGGCAAAAATCACAGAAGCTTGCGAACAAATAAAATACTTCTTTGCTGTGAATCTTGATATAAAAAATGCATATGATTCTGTTCATATCGACAGCCTTATTTTTAAATGCTTACAACTTGGTATAACAGGCAACATGGCAAAGTGGTTGTTCAACTTTCTGCAAGACAGAACATTCCAGATTCGTTGGAGGCATTCCATTTCTAGAAACAGAACTCTGAAAAAAGGGCTACCTCAAGACAGTGTTCTTTCACCAATTCTTTTTATCATCTTTATGCATGATTTTCATGAAACCGTAGAAGAAGGGGTCGAATGTACTCTCTTTGCGGATGATATATTTGTCTTCTGCAGCCATCATTCCTGGGAAATCAGTATTAAAAAAATACAAAATACCATGGAAAACATATACAAATGGTGCAATTATTGGAAACTAGAAATTACTCCAGAAAAAAGTGCAATAACTGAATTGTCCAAGAAAAAAATTACAAATTATCCACGCATCTCTTATGCGGGACACCCCTTAAAATGGAATGAAACAATTAAATTTCTTGGCATTCATTTTTCTAAAAAGAATCAAAACGCAGTTATCTTTAAAAATCTTAGAAATCATGCACTTAAAAAGATAAATGGTCTCAAAATATTCGCATCAAAAAACTATGGCCCCAGAACTAAAGATATTATCAATATTACAAATAATAGTATTTTCAGCATTTTTTTCTACGGTTGCACCATAATCAACAGATTTTCCGAAACACAGTTTAAAGCATGTAACTCGATTCAAACTATAGCTCTGAGAATTGCTTTAGGCCTTCCGAAATGGACCCCGAATATTGTACTTTTGAAAATTGCTTCTCAGGAAATTCTTTCAGGAAAAATAAAGCGACTAGCTTCCCAGTTTTTTATCAAGCAAATAGCTAATGGTGTACACTCTCCACTTCTAAAAGAACACTCCCAAAATGATCGGGAAATTAATTTAACCACCAAAGACAAAACATGTACTTCCCTTATTCTCAAGAACTTTAATGCTTCTTCCAACCAATTTATCATCTTGCCGGAAAACCCTATAACTAGCTCAAATAACTTTCAAATTTTTCTCACGGATTTTAAATTCCAAAATAAAAATCTATCTTTGATAGAAATTAATAGTTACTTTAATGAATGTATTCGGAATTGCTTTCCTGATCATTTTATTATTGCTACTGATGCATCCAAAACTCTCCAGCACACTTCAATTGCTGGTTTTTCTTCTAAACAAAAATTCATGCTTCGAGTCCATCCTGTGAATTCCATTTTTACTGCTGAAAGTTTAGCCATTGCTGAAGCATTGGAGGTTCTTGTTATCCCTGGAAAAGATTGTTTGATTCTTACAGATAGCTTCTCTGCTCTCACATCGTTGAAGAACATTTCGCTTCAGTCGCCAAAAATTATCCAACGTATAGCATCCAAAGTTGAATCTTTAACCAAATTAAATCAAAAAATTGCCTTCCTGTGGGTACCTGGTCATTCGAATATAACCTGGAACGAGCTTGCAGATCGCTTAGCCAAAGAAGTTACAGAAAATACACCATGGATTGAAAGGATCTCTCCTGAAGACATTATTTCAAGCCTCAAGAAAGAGACATATCAGATCACAATCAATAATTATAGAAACAGTAAATATTTCATTTCTTTAGGTGACATTCCAAGCATTGAAGCGCTGTCTCCCTGGTCCAAAAATCGGAGGGAAGATGTTGTTTTGGCCAGACTAATCAGCAAAACAATTATAACACCTGGATTGTTAAATCGCTTTAACCTTCATAATGATCCTCTTTGTCATGAATGTAATAGCATAAATGATATTGAGCACATAATTCTCTCGTGCAAAAAGTATTCATATTATAGAGACAAATTGTGGACATTTCTCCAATTAGATAAACACGATATCTCCTTCAATAATGTTCTGGGTAAAATAACTGCAAACAAGGCCAATCTTCAAGTTTCTCTTCAAGCGTTGAAGCATTTCAACATCTACTAATTTTTTTTACCACATTAAATTGCTCTGACTTTTTGTACCGCTTCTTTCCTTTGGAACTTCTGGAAATGTTCTAAATCTCATCAGCGGACTCACTGCAGCTTCATTCAACTGATTGAACAGACTTCATTAACTGTTAACCGATTGAAACTTCAATTTGTTTTTGTGTGTGCGCGCTCTCTTGTGTTTAATTTATATTTTGTTCTAAATATTTGAAACAGGGGATAACAGCCATTGTTGCTATAAATCCCAATACCTTACTTCTTTCAGAAGACTGAAAAAATTTGTCTTTCGGGAGGTAATTGCCTGAATACACGTGTTATGTCTATATTATATTTTTAAAAAGCAATTGAGCATCCAGTGATATCAGAAGAAGAAAAAATGAGCAGAGAGAGAGAGCGAGAATCTGCCGATTTGAAAGGAAAAGCTAACCGTGAAGTTGCTCTGTTTGCAGTAAAAGATGATAATTTTAATCGATATTTAGATGCTGGAGATATGAGCAAAGTATGTTCTCATTATGGATGTGTGAATTTTGAATCGGAAGTAAGCCAATCGGAAAATGTATGTATTTTCATCATGGAAAAGTTGGGCTTCCAGCATTGAACGAATGTCTAGTGGGGTGTAAAAATTTTGCTATCTGGAATGTGTACAATATCAGACAACATTGGAAATTGGTGATCGAAAGCGAACAGGGGGATAAACTTTCCCTTATTATTAATAGGGAACAAAGCCTCCTATAATAATAATTAATTAATTAATAAATAAAATTTTTCTATCGTTTCTAATTGTTTAAAGAATTTAAACCAAGAACTAAAGTTAGAAATTATTTTCTAATTTCGAAACTAACATTACTGACAATTAATATAAATAATTTATCAAAATATTACTGATTTTCGCCAGAATTGGAGCTCGCATTCTTCACCTTCGCGTGAAAAATACTGAAACCGCATTTTCCGATCGAGCTACTGCCTGTTGAATTCAGTTTTCATTACAAACTGCTAAAACTCTATTTAAAAATATTATAAATTAATTAAATTTCATTAGTGAATCGATACTTGAAAAACTGTATTAACATCAAGTGTCCTCCACTACAAGTTTTAAAAACTTGAATTTGAGTGGTTGAATAAAAAGTAATTTTATTAACGATTGAACATTTGAACAAGATATATATATTCAGGAAGAGTGTGAACTAATAGTAGAAATTGAAAAAATAAATAAATATATATATATAATGAAATCTGCTCTGCATATTTCAATGTATCGTGTCGGAACATCATTTCCTGAACGGCCAAGCACCACGTGCTCGTGCGATTTAAATTATATTTTTATTCCTTTTAATGGTTTCATCGAATGAGTCACTTTAGTATCGCAAACGATCCAAAAAAAAAAAACTTTGTCTCGCATCTATTGTTTAAAAAAATATCACATTTGCCTATTTATTTCATTTCATCTCATATGATCACACGCTCAGAATGACTTTTTTCTAGGTTTTGTTTGCTGTAGTCATTAACTCATTTTTTTATTCAGACCTTTTGTAGATGCAATGGCAACAGGTTATTAAAAGCTGATTTTTTGAGATTCTCGTGCAGATATTAACACATTTATTTTCCACTACGGATTTTTTGTCGTCGCCACAAATCTAATTCCCAAAAGCAACATCAAGTTCTGAGATGATAAAACCCTCTCTCTCTCTCTCTATATATATATATAGACAGAGAGAGATAGATAGAGAGAGAGAGATCAAAGCAACCAAAGTAAATTGAAACAGAAATCAAAGTAAAAATGTAAGGGAACAAAACCGAAACGAAAGCAAAGTAAAGGTAATCCGGCCTGAAGACTTTCTCAAGGGTCATTCTCAGGTAGGGATTCCAAAAATAGGTACTTTTTTTCTGTCAACAGCTTTGACTGTAGTCCAGCAAGAAAATCTGCCGATTTGATTTCTGTTTTAATTTACTTTGGTTGCTTTGATCTATGTTGCTCTATATCCTTAGCAGTAGCAGCATGGGCGCTCACTAAATATATATATGTTTTATTTTATAATTAAAAAAATATTATTTTAATAATTTAAAAAAAAGGTATTAAATTTGTAATATTTTGATAGTTATAATTTTTGCCAGTTGCTATAATAATCGAAATTTCTCTTAACTTAATTTTTTTAAAAATTGATTTAAAATTAAGGGTTAAAATTATTCTATTTTGTATTTTTTGTTCTTTATATATATATATATATATATATATATATATATGTATGTATGTATGTATGTATGTATGTATGTATGTAATGAAAACCATTTAAATGATTTGTTGAGAATAAATAGCAGAGTCGTGGCCGAAATCAGGAAGAATACAGGTTGAATTTTTAGTTCTTTTTATTCCATCTCGGGAGCAGGCATTATTACAACACAGAACGACACAACACGGAATTCACGAAAGCTAAGTGTACAAAAAAAAGGGGGCGGGAAATCACTATCCCTGGTGTTAAAAACCAAACTTTGATAGGGATAAATATTTTTTATCGAGCTTATAAACTTGGACTTCAGTGGGGATTTCCATGACTCACGCATAAGAGGTAAGGGAAACACAGGGACCTTTTTAAAAGTATTTTGCTTAGGTCAGCAATTTTCATCTCTCCCACGGAGTGTGAGAAAGTAACAGGCGTTTAGATGTTTCAGCAATTTTACACAGCTTCTCTTGAGTTAATTAACTAGAGCGAGTGGAATGGATCATGAAATAAGAGAATATTTTAGAATGATATTAATATGGGCTAAATTAAGATAGGGCTTTGGAAATTAATTAGGATTCAAATTAAGAGTTTAAAAATATCATTACACAC
>JAOUZG010044942.1:4446339-4456999 GCA_026289955.1 Argiope argentata | reverse complement strand
TATTAAAAGTAATAGTTCATTTGAAAAATGGAACGAAACGTTTAGTATTTGAAAAGTGGAACGAAAAACATTTTGAACAAAAGATTAGAGTACAAATTTGATATTTTAAAAAATTAATTATTTGATTAATTATAAATAAATAATTTACAACCAATGAAGACGTAAAGAACAAATGTGTTTAATTAACGATAATAACTCAAAAACAAATGGGCTTTTTTATAGTTTTTACTTTGATTAAAATTATGGAATTAATAAAAAATTATTCAAATTATATGTGATATTTTATTATGTTATTTGTAATAATCTAGGGAACAAAGAAAAATTATTGCTAAAACTGGAATTAAAGTTTTTTAAATAAACCAAGTACCATTGTATTTTTAAACATGTATTGTAAAATTGGGTTATTTAAAAAAGATATTATAACAGTAACGACCAAGATTAATGAATTAATCAAAATGAACTGAAATTATTATTATCATGTCAGAACATGGTATTGTTTTATGAATGCGGTTTTGTGGCGTCAACAAAAACGCGTTGGCGAAAAATAAAACAATCCATAGGCGAAAAATTGAAATTTTATTATCTGCACGAGCATCTCAAAAAATCAGCTTCTAATAACATGATGCCATTCCATTTACAAAAGCTTCTCATTTAGGGTTATTAGAAAATAATGCAGAAGATTTTCACATTTGGTGCTTTATCACCAAAAAATCATTTGCAAATAGAAATTTAATTAGTAATTCAAAAGTTTAAATCAATATCAATTTTGTTATACTTTTTTTAAAGTCTTTCAAAATTCAAAAGTAATTCAAAATTTTAAGTCAATGGTAACGTTGTTATATATTTTTTTCTTGTTATCATGTCAGAACATGACTTTTTTTTAGGGATGAGGTTATTGACGTCAACAAAAATCAAGTAAGCGAAAAATAAAAATTTTATTATCTGCTCGAGCAATTCCAAAAATAAGCTTTTAATAAGGTATTGTCATCTCATTTACAAAAGCTCTGATTTTAAAAAATAAGCGAATGACTACAGCAAATAAAACTCCGAAAAAAGTCATCTTGAGCACGTGATTATATGAAATGAAATAAATTAGAAATGTGATATTTCTTTAAAACAATAGATGCGAAATAAAGTTTTTTTTAATGATCGTTTGCGATACTAAATTGACTCATTAAAATGAATTAAAATATAATTTAACTCGTACGAGTACGTGGTGCTTGGCCGTTCAAGAAATGATGTTCTGACATGATGCATTGAAATATGCATAGCTGATTTCCTTTTAATCTTTTTTTATATTTTAACATGATGTCAACTGTAAAACTGTAGGGATCAGGGGAAAAATTATTTATAATTTGTTATTAAAAATGATCAAATCAACCAAGTTTTATTGCATTTTTTTTGAAATTTTAATGTTAAAATTAAATCATTCAAAATGTATTATAACAATAATGAATTTTTTATGGGTTTCTGCTGTATTTCTGATATATAGTCCTGTAATTCAATAATTCTTTCTTCTTTTAGTAATATTAACTGTTAAATACTAGGATAAATAGAAAAATTAGTTTAATAATAATATGGAAGTAAATTGCACTTTATGAGAAAAGTTTTTTTCTTTATTATTGTTTGTAGTGCTTTTTTAAAATTCATGATCCAAAATAACAAAGACAAAAATCTTTTGAAAAAAATATTAAATTAATTTCAGTTAATTTCAAAAGGGAGAGAGATCATATTTTTATTGTCTGACTAGCCGCCTTTGGCTACCAGTCGGTTCGCCAGTATTAATGCTCACTAAAATTTTTAAATAATATTTTATGTAGTTGTGTCTCATAACAGGTTTTTCACCAAAATATTTTTAAACCAAACAAATTTTGATAATCATATGATTCATTTATAGTATTATTTTCTTCTGATGTTCTGTTCATTGTACTAACCATCTTTCTCTTTCTATCCGAGCAATGATTGTCCCGGAATTGCTATTTTACTTAAATGGTGGAGATAACAGCTTGGAAAATGCCGCGCACTGGGGAAATAATGGTGAGACACACACCCCTCTTTTTTTTCCTGCAACCCCCTTTTTTTTCTTTCTACAAACTTTTTTTTCTTTTTTTTCCTTCCCTGCCCAAACTATATTTTAGGCAGGTATAGATTAAATATTCATACAGACTAAACACTAAGAAAATAAAAAGAATCATTTAACACATAACTCCTTTCAAGAATATAATAAACACATTAAGAGCTCTTAATGCCGCATTTATATATAAAAAAGAATTTTTATCTTTAAGAACAACTACAACAAAAAAAACACAACTTTATATCAGAACACAAGCAATAGCAACATTAAAAAATGAAAAACGAACAAAATGATATTCACGTCCGTTGAGGAGAATGTTTTTAATCAGCATAATCAGCTGCATAAAAGCAAGCATTTTCTTTCTTTTTTAAACTTCCCGCTATGTATAAATGTAAACCAACTGACTTCGCGTATTTTGTTTTCTCAACAAATCATTACTTCCTGTTATCTTACTCATTTGGTGTGGGGGAAGGAAATGAAAATTTTTGGCTGGAAAGTAATAAAAGTGTCGTTGTAACTATTTTGCACGCAGTTTTTTCATTTTTTCTCTCCATAAGAACCAGCCTCGTGTCTTAACGAAAATATTTTTTTTAAAAATTAGCCGAATCGGTCGAGCCGTTTTCTAGTTTTGCGCTTAGCAACGCATTTCGCGGTCCATTTTTATTAATATAGATTATGCATTTCTTATTGTAAGATAATGCGAGTAAGCATTTAATAAAAAATAATTTAAATCATGATCAAATGCACTGATTACCTATAAAGAGGTGTAGGATGAATGGAATTAATTTTATTGAATGTTTTTTTTTTCGTTGGTATTTAAACAAAGCAAAAAAAAAGTTTGAAGTTTTTCTTTAGAGTCCATTTTAATGTCCATATTCAAAGGAAAGTGGAAAACCTTCATAAATAAAATCTTAACAATAGACAAGTTTTAGACAAAGTTGATTTGAAAGTTGAGTCTTAAAATAAATTTTTTACAAAATAATGTTTTATTACAATTTACTATTTCTTACTTTGCACAGAATTTTAAAGCAAAATGTTAAAGACTTAAAAAATTTTTAAAGAAAGATTAAAATCTGCCATGCGTATTTCAATGTATCATGCCAGAACATCATCTCTAGAACGGCCAAGCACCACGCGCTCGTGCGAGTTAAATTATATTTTTATTCATTTTAATAGTTTCATCGAATAAGTCACTTTAGTACTACAAACTATCATAAAAAAACTTTGTCTCGCATTTATTGTTTAAAAAAATAACACATTTCCTAGTTATTTCATTTCATCCAATCACGTGCTCAAAATGACATTTTTCCAGGTGTTATTTGCCGTAGTCATTAATTTATTTTTTTTCAAAAGTCAGAGCTTTTATAAATGCAATGGCAACGCTTATTAAAAGTAGATTTTTTGAGATGCTCGTGCAGATAATAACATTTTTATTTTTCACCTACGGATTTTTGTTGACACCAGAAAACCTTATTCCCAAAACAATATCATGTTCTGATATGATAAAAAGAAATACTTTGCAGAGCTGCTAGTCGATATTTATTTTAATTGTTTCAATGAGTGAGTAACTTTAGTATTGCTAACGATCCAAAAAACTTTGTCTCGCATTCATTGTTAAAAAAAATATATCGCATTTCTTATTTATTTCATTTCATATAATCATGTGCTCAAAATGACATTTTTCTAGGTTGTATTTGGTGTAATCATTAACTTATTTTTTTAGTCAGAGCTTTCGTAAATGCAATTGCAGCACGTTATTAAAAGCTGATTTTTTGTGATGCTCGTGCAGATAATAGAATTTCAATTTTTCGCCTACAGATTTTTGTTGACGCCACAAACCTCATCCCATAAACAACATCATGTTCTGACATGATAAAAAATCACTCAAATAACTAAACTGCCTGTTTAAAAAAAATTCAATCACTTATTTTTTTTTTCATCAACCTAATATATTAAATTAAAAAAATAGAATTCCTGGTTCGTAATACAATTTTCATCGACGCATCAGTTCTGTCAAATAATTCGACGATCCCATAATTCCTGGAAGTGTTGTCCAGAAAGATATTGACTGCCTAACCTTGAAATGAAGATACGTTTTATAAACAAACTTATCTCTGCGGGCCACTTAGCGCTCTCTCGCCTCCGAGTCAACTCAACTCGCCCGTTTTTATCAAAAGACAAAGCCCTGCTAATCTCGGGGAGCATCGAGAGACCGAGGCGTTCATGAAGTTCGTTCCGGAGACGTCGCTTCCGCCAATTGGCGTCGATGGTCTATTAGAGGGCGGTTTCCTTCCTGTCGTTGTCTTCCTCCGTCCACTTTAATTGTTGTTGAAAAACGGAGTGTCACTTTTTGTCTGGGAAGTTTCTAAGAATGGAGTGGGTTTGGCGGTTTTTTAAAGTGAAATATCAATTATAGGTGATAATGTGTTTTCTGAAAATTTTCTTGATCATTAAAATATCGCCAAGTAGAATGTTAAATTCAGTGAAAATTATCACAAAAGATAAATATAGGAAGACTATCTATTCCATTGTTTCTTATGGCAAGTTCATCATGCTTTCTGGAGGCAAAAATCACTATATATATAGTACGAAAAATAGCCGAATAATATAGAATTCCGCCAAATGTCTTTGAGTGATTTTAAAGCAAAAAAATAGCCAACTATTGTAGAATTCCGCCAAATTTCTTCGAGTGATTTTAAAGTAAAAAATTGCCAAATAATATAGAACTCCGCCAAATTTCTTCGAGTGATTTTAAAGCAAAAAATAGCCAACTATTGTAGAATTCCGCCAAATTTCTTCGAGTGATTTTAAAGCAAAAAATTGCCAAATAATATAGAACTCCGCCAAATTTTTATAGCTCTTTTTCACTGCCGCCCGGCTATCAGAAAAGTACCATATATATATGGCTTCCTTTGGCTTCCAGTCGGTTCGCCAATCTTAATGCTCGTTAAAATTACAATTATTAAATAATTTATGTAACTTCTATATTAATAGCTTCTTCATCAAAATATTTTAAAGCTTAAAATTCTAATAGTCATATAATTCATTCAAAATATTATAAAGGCCTTCAGCCACTACGTAATATGTATCTCACTAGTTTTTCACGTAATATGTATCTCACTGTATCTCACTAGCTCCCGTAGAATTAAAATAGAAATGATTAAACTCTAAATAATTTTGCATTTTTTACTGAAACAAAACGTTTTCTCTATTAATAAGAGTACTGAAAATAGTATCGCTGAGCATTTAAGTCTTACGGCCGCTAAAGAATACCTTTCTTAATTTATGTAATATCTCGAGAATATTTCAAAAAAATCCTGGGTAGATTGATTAATTAACAATGTTTAATTTGAAATTTATCAAAATCTAAGAAAATAAACAGAACCCTAACCACATTAGCGGGGGGGGACTGATTAAAAAAAACTATTTACTTTAAAATATAAGGTTAAAATTTTCTTTTGTCTATTGCTTTCTTAGTATTAAAGCTTTTAAAAAATCCAATGAACTAAATTTCGTGCATCACTAAGACGGACAACTTTTGCTTTTCTTTTGCGATAATTGCTTTATTTTAATCCTTTAACCACTGAATTATAATGCCATCAGTTTCCCAACTTCATTTTTGTATCAATAGTTAAGTTTCCTTGCAGAATAATCCCAGAGAACCCAAGAGAAAAAATTTTATTAATAGAAATATAATTAATTTAATTATTAATTAAATATTTTTCATTCCTACATTTAGCTTACATTAACTTCTTGCTGTTTGGACTACCATCGGCAAAAATAGTCAGATTGCGAATATATAATCCAGATTTAAATGGTACTTATTAGTACCGTCAGTAGATAAAGAGTTAAATATTAGGGGGTGAAAAACGATCTTCAAGTTTTAATTTTGAATATTACTACTATTATCAATAATTTATGTTGCCATATAACAACTAAGATGTAAAGAAGCCTTTGCCTTAAAGCTTGCCAACAGGAATATTTTATAGTGTTTCATGAATTTTCTAGAAAGATTAATTTAGGCTAGTTTTCTAGGGAAATATAACTTAGAAAAGATAAAGATCAATCATCAATAATTTTTACATTGACTTTAATAAATAAATAAATAAAACCCCCACAGAATTTGAATCTATAACGATTTTATGTTTATGGAAGGCTGGATATGCAAATTTTTCCAGAAAATATCAATTAAGAGGCAGAATAATAACAATCATCTCGGAAAAGAGAAAATTCGATTTTTAATGATATTTATATATTTTAGTAAAACTTGTTGATGATTTTTATATATTCAAATATGCTTTTTTCCCTCCCGACAACGTTTCGGAAAATGTTATTTATCAACAATAAAACTTCCATTATTACCACGAATTAATATTCTGGCAAATTTTTTAAATAATTATCAAACCACATTGAAAGACTGAGTATTTATGTATTTTTCTCATTAAGTTTGAACGGGTTTTCCGAGCCTCCGTGGCGCAATCGGCTAGCGCGTTCGGCTGTTAACCGAAAGGTTGGTGGTTCGAGCCCACCCGGGGGCGTGTCCTTTTTAGCACATGTAACCAAAATAGCTTTGAAAAAGCCAAATGCAAGTGGCATCTAAGCCAAATAAACATGTATGTCTACCTAGTCTATTTTTTAAAGAAAAAATATTATTACACTTCTCTTTAGTTTATCCAAATTAAAGCAAAACTTTCGCTTTTTTTATTCTTGTATATTTCTCATTTTAAAATCAGAAACAAATGTAAAATTCTAAAATTAAAACATTTAAAATGAAACTAATATTTGTTGTGTTGTTGTTATTACTTATGGCACTTGCCTATGGACAGGTTCACTGCTGATGCAGCAGCAGATTTAAGCCGAAAGGAGCGTCTCTTGTTTTTGAAACAGCGCCAACTAGGGCCAAGAGCACGATTTAACTACACACTCGCCACATTTGCTTGTACAGCCCCTTTTTACAAGGGGGGCACAGGCACGCATCTCACAGATAGTACACAGAAGAACAACCACGCCCGAACCGGGACTCCCAGAACACGATTAAAATTTCTTCATTCTTTTTCAAAACCTAACTAACGACAATAGCAAAAACTGATTTAGAAATAAATTTAAATAATAATAATTCGTAATTCATTAATAAACTAGTTAAACAATAAATAAAATGAATAATACCGCAATAAAATCTTTGGAAGCTTAAATGACCGCTAGTATCTGTAAGTAAATAGCTTACAGTCGGTAAGTTCAAAGAAATCCGTGAGCAAACAGCTTCTATTGAAATAGCAGACAATTACTATAACTTCATATACCCGCCCATAAAATAATTTATAACAATTGTTTTAATTGACACCCTCATATTCAACTTTATTACTAGCAGATATATATGTTATAGTTTATCATTCACAATACTCATTATTAACACTTCGAAACAAATGAAAAAAGCAATTAAAAAAGATTAAAATGAAATTTGCTATGCATATTTCAATGTATCATGTCAGATCATCATTTCTTGAGCGGCCAAGCACCACGTGCTCGTGCGAGTTGAATTATAATTTAATACATTTCAATGGTTTCATTGAATGAGTCACTTCAGTATTGTAAACGACCCAAAAAACTTTGTCTGGCTTTTATTGTTTAAAAAAAATATCCCATTTACAGTTTACTTAATTTCATACAATCACGTGCTCAAAATGACATTTTTCTAGGTTTTATTTGCTGTAGTCATTAACTTATTGTTTTAATCAGAGCTTTTTTAAAGGCGGTGACAACGCGTTATTAAAAGCTGATTTTTTGAGATGCTCGTGCAGATAATAAAATTTCAATTTTTTGACTACAGATTTTTGTTGATGCCAAAAACTTCATCCCCAAAACAATATCATGTTCTGAGATGATTATAAAGAAAATTAGAAATTTCTAATCTGTATTGCGCACCCCAGCTGATATAGAAATTTTTGTTTTGCGCGCATTTTGCTTTGACTCATTTGACTTTGAATCTAAAATCTCTTGAAATTTAAATTGCCATCTAAAATTCAAGACTAGTATAATTTTTTGATCAATTATTTATAGTAATTGTACTTGTCATGCCGGGATATTCTGGTTGGTATGGCGTTGGATTCGCGTCCCTTGGGCTGCAAGTTCGAACATCATGTATAGAAACAAGAATGGAAATTGCCAGGAAATTCGCATTTTGTTTTGCCGCTTAATACTGCGATTCTGCCCTATTTATATGCATATTTATATTAATTGTAATTGCTTAATAAAAAGTAACCAATAGAAAAAAAATTCTCTGTTAATCTAAGTAGGAATGGATTTTTAAAAATTGTTTTTTTTTATTACTTGTTTTGGGGCCAAACGTTCCCCCGCTAGTTTGGCGTGGTGTGGAGAGGGGAGTGCCAGCTCAAGTGTCGTCCTTTTACTCTGACCATGGCTCAAAATTGCGTGGTCCGTCCCAAAATAGCCCTAGTGTTGCTTTAAAACGAGGTGTTAATATTACTAAACTAAACTAAACCTGGAACGGAGAGAATTGTTTCAATTTAGTTGTGTTATGAATCTAGAAATTGTGGAATATTGTGATTCTGCCCTATTTACATACATATTTATATTAATTGTAATTATTAATAAAAATAACTAATAGAAAATTTTTCTCTGTTAATCTAAGTAGTAATTGATTAAAAAAAAAATTTTTTTATATTACTGGGTTTTATTCAAGCGTTCTCCCGCTGGTTTGGCGTGGTGTGGAGAGGGTAGTGCCAGCTCAAGTGTCGTCCTTTTCCTCTGACCATGGCTCAAAATTGTGTGTTCCGTCCTAAAATGGCCCTAGTGTTGCTTTAAAACGGGGTGTTAATATTACTTAACTAAACTAAACCTGGAACGGAGAGAATTATTTCAATTCAATTGTGTTATGCACCTAGAAATAATTTTGCATCACTTTGTATACAGCCCCCCGCGATAGCGACAGCGCACGGACCGATACAGCGCAGATATTACGAGACGACAGGCCACGAATAAACTAATGATGAAACATCGGCTTATATAAAGGCGGGAGACTGATTTTTCGTTTAATAACCTACTCGCTATTATTAGGAATGGAAGAATGGATATCCCTCAGAGCAGGCGGCATTCTTTCTTATTTCAGGATGCATCCTTTATTCCTTCCTCCCTTCGGAGACAAGAAAGAAAGAAGGAAGGAAAAAGGGGGGGGAGGCAGAGAAGAAGATGGCTTGCTTCATTTCCTTCGTTTTGAATCCATTTTAACTGTCAATAAATTAGGGGAGTGTGTATTAAGATCAATTTTTACGAGCCTCGCAAATATGGCGTCGTCATTAGAATGTCGGCATTCCGCGGAGATATAAAGTTGGAATAAATATGACGGGATATATGAAGTGGGTGTTCCGTGGATTTTTAAATTAAACTTTGCTTCTTGAAGTTAATCTTTTCTTCTTCTTTTCTCTCTCTCTCTCTCTCTCCCATTCTTCGTAGCATTTAGTTTTCTATTCGGGTCCGGCTTTCCGAAGTGCATTTAATAAATTGGTATTTAATGGTTCAACTTTTTTTTTTGTCTCTATAAATATGAAAACTATTGCTTTATGGAGTGCATGGAAAAGCACTGAAGTGAATGAAAAATCAGTGGGGTGAATAGAAAGCATGGAACAAATATTGAAGCAAATGGAGTGTGCTGAAATAATTGTTTAAATGGAGGTAACGAATGGAATGAACATGAAATATATGATTAATTAATTTTTTTAAAGTATGAGCTAGCAATTTTTGGCGATCAATTGGCTTTTCGAGGACATTAGTTGTGTTCATTTCCAATAATATTCTTATGCATAATTTGGCTTTGTTGTTGTTCTCGCGTTTCGCTTTACAGCGGAAAGAGGGGTGCAGTAGCTTCTGAGGGCATGGATTCCCGAGTAAACGAAGGCAGAAGTCTTAAATTCTAGCTCACACATGTCGCAAACCTTTTTTACGGGGTGGAATTCATTAATAATTTAGATCTGGAACAGAGAACGATCACCTTTGATCCAGTACTCCCTTTGGTATTACTCACAACTGGGAGGACTTTGTGACTACGTCATATTAAACTCTCAACAGCCATCAAACACACACACGGAGAGTCTTTGGCTGGTGGGTTCGAACTCGCAGCCTAAGGAATGCGAACTCTCTACCAACCAGGCTATCGTGGCCTCTATGATTACTTAAAAAAAGTATTAGGAAATATCCAATGGTGATAGACATCGCAATTGTGTTATTTCAATTACTTTACAATGATCCATCAGGTAATAGAGTGTGCAATGGAATAAATGAAGACGTGCGGTAGTTGATGCAAATCTGTCAATAGTAATGAAAAACGAATATATGTATGTGCGTGTGTGAGAGAAAAAGAAAGACAAAGAGAGAGAGAGAGAGAGAATGGTTAGTGAAAGAGAAAAAGAAAGCCACAATGAAGTGTAGGAGAGGAAAAGGAAGACAGACAGAATGATGTGTGAGAGAGGAGAAAAAAGACAAAGAGAGATAGAATGATGTGTGTGAGAGGAAAAGAAAGGCAAAGAGAGAGAGAATGATGTGTGTGAGAGAAAAAGAAAGACAAAGGGAGAG
>JAOUZG010044942.1:4432392-4442468 GCA_026289955.1 Argiope argentata | reverse complement strand
TATATATATAACGCACAGCCAATACCGCTGAAGCCTCAGACTTGAAATTTGGCAGGCATGTCCATATGAAAATATCAATTCCATATGAAATATCATGTCCAACTGAAATATCAATTAGTTCTTGAGAAATTAATTAAAATCCCTTAATTTCTGTGAAATTAAAACCTGTAATGCTACTTTCCGAGTGAAACATGGCCTTCAGGAGAAGCGATCGTTGATGCGTTCCGTTTCGTCCCGTGAAACCGCGTTTTAAAAATTGCCATCGTTACGTGTCCGTTCAACTTATGCTCAATATCGCAGTGGAATCGGATGGACTGTCTATCGTAGACCACGGAGTTATAATTTATTTTACGAAATATCGACGCAAAAATTAAATATCGATTTTTTAAAGTCCCTTTTGATGTGTCTATTTCTTGAACGACCCTGTAAAATAAATGCTTAGCTGGAAAAATACAGAAAATCTGTTTCTTGAAAGACAATACGATATAGTATGCTGCAATACAATTTAAAAAATCGAATTTCTAAAACTGAATTTTTGGCGAATTTTTTAACGAAGAGGCGAAATTTCGCTTTAATATTTAATTGTGCCGAAACCTTTCAAGGTATCTTTATCATTTTTTTTCTTCATAAAATTGGATAGATTTTTCAAAATCGCGTGAAAGAATGTAAAAATCTGATGAAAAATTGCGCATTAATTAATTTATTTTTTCTGTTATTTATTGGGTTTTCCTCTTTACAAATCTAATCCATTGATGAATAAAAATGAGACTATTAATGAAAACTTTTTAGGTAATAAGTCATTATTATTTAAAAAGTAATTATTACTTAAGTAATTATTACCTAACTAGCCGCCTTTGGCGACCAGTTGGTTCGCCAGTATTAATGCTCGCTAAAATTTTCATATAATATTTTATGTAGCTGTGTCTCATAACAGGTTTTTCACCAAAATATATTTAAACCAAACAAATTTTGATAATCATATAATTCATTTATAGTATTATTTAGCATAATTTTCTTCAGATGTTCTGTTAATTGTAATACTCATCTTTCTCTTTCTATCCGAGCAATGACTCCCGGAATTGATATTTTACTTAAATGGTGGAGGGAAAGGTCTAAAATTTTACGTTTTTATAGAATAATGAGATTCAAATTTTCATAAATGTAAACACACTAAACAAATAAAGACACAATTGGTTTTCAAGCGATGCGAAAGTTTAAAAACAGCTTGGAAAATGCCTCGCACAGATGAAATAATGGTGACACACTCACCCTTCTTTTCTTTTCTTTACTTTTCTTTCTATAAACACTTTTTTCCCTTTGTTATTATTTTTTTTCTTCCCTTCCCAGACTTTATTTTGAGCAGGCATAGATTAAATATTCATACCAATTAATAATAAAAGCAACTATTATCTTTCTTTTTTAAACATCCCGTTATCTATGAATGAAAACCAACTGACTTCGCGTATTTCTTTCTAAACAAATCATAATTTATTACTTCCTGCTATATAACTCAGTTGGTGTGGGGGAAGGAAATGAAGATTTTTGGCGGGAAAGTAATAATAGTGTCGTTTTAACTATTTTCCTCGCAGTTTTTTCATTTTTTCTCTCCATAAAAACCATCCTCGTGTCTTAACGAAGATATTTTTTTAAAAAATTAGCCGAATCTGTCGAGCCGTTCTCCAGTTTTGCGCTTAGCAACGCATTCCGAGCTGCATTTTTATTAATATAGATTAAGTGAACCAAACACTGTTATCCCCTGCTAATTCCATTACCTGAGCAATGTCGGGTAATGCTAGTAAAGACATAAAAGCTTCCAGAAGGTTTATTGTATCTAGGATATTCTTACATTTATTTTATTTTTTATTTAGTTAGTGACTTTGGGCGAGATACCTTTTAAGGGTGGTAACAAGACTCATTCGCTTATTCATTCTATCTCAAGACCTGTTGAAACGTCTGCCATTGTGCGGACACTTTAAACTAATGATCGAAATGATGGATTTCTAGGGGATTAGAATGGTATCCCCTCGAGAGAGACAAGTAGACGATGCTCTCTACCCTTTCCTTTGTCCATCCACAATAACAGGGGTCGTGCCGCTCAATTTGCTACACCCGGGGAGTGATGGGGTGGGTTGAAAGCATCGTAAATTTGACCATCCCCAAAAGTTTGGAAGTCTTTTTTTTTTTTTTTTCAATGAAAAAATGTTTGGTTAACATTTTTGTTCTATTTTCAACATTTGAATATTTGACTCAATTTTCTATTTTAGTATTTTTTTTCAAGCCTATTGCTCCATAGTTTTTGTTAAGTATTGACCTCCTCTGAACAATTTTCTGGAACAATTCACTTATGTTAACCCTTCTTTGCATGATGATGGAAATTTCCATCATAATATTTAGTCAACAAGAAAAGGTACTCAAAACCCTTGTACTGTAAATTTGTTGTTGCTGGCAACTTTTTAAGCGACTATTGCGTACAAAAAAACGCAGTTGTCAAAAAATAGCAAACGTCACTGTCAATTACCAGGCCTACAACTTGTCATTCCGCTGTTTGTTGTGACTGGAAGCAATGAGCGAGATTTTAAATTGTTTTATGGAAATTAATTTATTATTAATAATTATTAATTAATTAAATTATCATACAGAATAAAGAAGATTTAGTAAAGAATTTTTTTTTATTTATTTAGTACTGAGCTAAATATGTGACAATGCATGATGATGTAAATTTCCATCATATTGTTTTTTACATAATACATATTTTTATTTACACCAAGATTTTTTTAAATATTTTTCCTTTAATCTAGAGCATTAATTACATCACCCTGATTTTTTTAAAAAAAATCATGCAAAGAAGGGTTAATTATATTTGGTTCGCTTTTAATGATTTTCTAAAATTTTAATTACTTTATTGATAATTCATACTTCCGTATTGGACTCTCTATACTATCCTTTATATTATTATTATCATTATTATCATCATCATTAACACTAGAACTATGAACCGGTCAAAATGACCGGTTGCATCATTTTTTATACCATTTCCCCTTTAAGTCTTATTTAATATTTTACTATAATGTCATGTTTTTTTAATTAAATTTGTGTATAGAATACTATTATAAATTATTCTGTTCTTACGCTTCTAATTTTCAGAAATAACTATGTGTTATACCTAAATATACGAACCGGTCATTTTGATCGGTCATGAAAATATCATGAATACATGTTATGCATTCCCGGAATTTTTTATGTTTATATGGAAAATTCCTGGAATTCAAAAATTCTAAGCTTTTTATATATTATGTATATGTAATATATTGGTAAATATTAAATCTGTAATATGAAGACACTTTTTACAGTCAATCTGTAACCTCTATACTGATCAGTTATCAGAAATCGTAACCTCTATAAAATTTCAATTTAGAATCTCACATTATTCTTGCACACATTGTAAGTGGTTTGTGATTGAATATTTTTTTCATTATTAGAAAGGGAAAATGAAATTTTAAGATTTTTCAGTTAGAAGTTTTTATCCTGAAAGTGCCGAGACGTTCGAAAAGAACGATATTTCTTGGAGATATAGCAAATATATGCGAAGATATATCCGAAGTTGACTGTAAATCAACAAATATTTCAGAGGTCCAGTTTGAGAAAGGGAAAGTCTATGTATCCTTAAAACTAAATTATCTTATGAATTTATAGTTTTGTTTCTTGAATTCTACTATTTAGTTTACTTAAACAAACAAACCGGTCAAAATGACCGGTTGGTAGAAATAGGTATATGGTAGATCTTCTTTGTGCTAGTGTTAAACACGATCCTTTTCCCTTGAGTTTTAAGCATTAATCGATTGTTTTCACTTTTCTGATTGCCGTCTTTACATTGATTTTAGTAGAATCTTATTCGCCCCCCCCAAACCCTCCCTCCAAATTTTGTTGATTTTGACCCTTCTCAAATGAATTTGTGATATTCGTACATCTTTTGATTGCTCTTAAAACTAAATACTTTCAAGGAAGTGGATGTTACGATCGAGTTAAAGCGTTGATTACATTTGGCTGTTGTTTTTGAGAAGCGGAGATATTCCCACCGTTTCAAATAGTGTATAAAATAATTAACATCAAACTGTTGTTTATAAAATTACTAATTGCCTCCGGCGACCAGCTATTCCAATTAGTAAATTTAGTATTGCAAACGATCCAAAAAACTTTGTCACGCATTGATTGTTTAATAAAATATCCCATTTCCTGTTTATTTCATTTCATATAATCACGCGCTCAAAATAACATTTTTCTAGATTTTATTAGCTGTAATTAACTTATTTTTTTTAATCATAGTTTTTGTAAATGCAATGGGAAAGCGCTATTAAAAGCTGAATTTTTGAGATGCTCGTGCAGATAATAAAATTTTTATTTTTTGCCTACGATTTTTTGTTGACACCAAAAACCTCATCCCAGAAGCAATATCATGTCCTCACATGATAAAAATGTTCCAAAAGTACACATTCCCTCTCACCAAAGTATATATGAGACACATTTGGTATTTAGTGAAACGCCCCTGAATGCAGAGCACCAACACATATATACAATCATCTTCATTAGCAGTAGAGACTAAGTTCTGAAATTATCGTAAAATTGTTTAAATCAGATTTTTTTTAAAAATTAAATCAGAATTTTTTTAAATGCGATGACAACACGTAATTAAAAAATGATTTTTTGAGATGTTAAAATTTTTATTAATTGAGATGCTAAAATTTTTATTAAATATTATTATTTCAGATAATAAAATTTTTATTTTTCGCCTACGGATTTTTTTTTTCGCTTACGGGTTTTTGTTGACGCCAAAAAACCTCATTTCTAAAACAATATCATGTTCTGATGTGATAATAGTAATTTATCAGCTTTTAAAAAGTTTCTTTAAACCATTTCTTCTTGTGAATGCAGAAGAATCTGGGATAAGAAGGGACGTATCTTTCAAAATCGAGGACCATCCGACGTAAAGTGACTCATATTGCGTCGGGGTGTGTCCAGATTTTAGACTTACTTAAAGTTGGGTTTGCCATCATTACAGAGGGGTGACCAGCGTTTCCAATAGAGGAATTCAAAAGACCCCCCTTGGATTTGAAGTTTTTCAGATTCGTAAGTGAATAGCAAAGTTCATTTATCACAAGTATAAAGGAAACGTGGTCCATTGTAAAACTCTGAGGCTAGTCCAGGAAAAGAGGACAACTGCGTTAAGGAAATACCACGTGTCTAACGGACAGCACAGACTGATGCAGTGACTAAAGTACTGACAGATTTTAGTAAATAATGACTGTTGCCAGCCGTAAAGGGTGAAATAATCCTCCCTTCCAGACGACTGATTCTTCGAATCAGGGCCTGCCTAAGGCAGGGGCATAAAGGGCAGTCCCCCCCCCACACACAAGTGAGGGCTTCAAATTTGAATAGAAATTTTATTTTACATTTCCTTCTTTAATGAATGTTCTTCATTATTAAAGTAGTAAAGCAGAAGGGCCCAAAAAGATTTTGCCCCGGGCCCCAACTAGGCTAAATCGGGCCCTGATTAGAATAGGACTGCTTTTACTAATAAAATCATTTTCAGGTTTTTATTATTTTTTTTCAAATAAAATAAATATATATATATATTTTCAATTTTTACTATTAACTCACATTTTTCCTGTATGTATATATTTATATATTAACACTTTGCTGACCGGTGACGAGTTAACTCGTCTTTTCATGTCCAAACGTTGTTGACCGGTGACGAGTTAACTCGTCATTGCACTTGCATTATCTGCTTCAATTTATAACACCGAGGGCGATATAGAACATTGCAAAAACTTGGCGTATCGTGTTTAGTCTTGTCCGCTCTGTAACAGAAAAATTACCTTTCCTAGTATTTACATTTTCATTAGAATTTTAGTAAAATTCCAAAAATTTCAACCATGACGGAACGTATCGGCGAAGAACTTTTTGTTGTTCCAATTCAACAAAATTCATTGGAGTTTTTTTTAGAACGTTTTACTTTCATATTCAATTACAAAAAAGTAGCCGGTGACATGACATAGTTTCTGTGTAAAATTGCCGGTCACCAAAGTGTAAAAAATAATAATCGTTAAATACTTGTTATTAATCTATTCATTATAATTTCTAATACATTTATCTTATATAGCAGAATATTGCACATTAAACAAATATCTTGGATGAGGGGAGGGCATAGTAATCAAAAAGTACCTTCTTCTTTTGCAATTCCTACTGTTCGTTCACACTCTCACTATACACATATATATCTTGTTCGAATTTTCATTCGATAATAAAATGCTTTTTATTCATCCACTCAAGCTCAAGTAATTTTTTTAAACGTGTAGTGGATGACATTTGCTGTTAATACAGTTTTTTTTTACAAATTCATTAATTTTTAATTAATTAAATAAAAACTAACTTTCACGCCAAAAACTCTTCATTTCCCCATCTCCAAATGAGTAACGAATTCAGTTTGTTTGATCCTCACGCTAATAAGGTTAGGCCTAATATGTTTTCGGCCGATTTTTTCAAACAATTCTGTTTATTTTTTAAAAAAGTTTGATGCATTTAAAACTAAACATTGTTAATGAATCGAATTTTTCAAATTCATTCTGAAGTATTTTCGAATTAAAATAATGCAGAATAAAGTAAATTATTGCGTTACCCCTACTGCCGTATCAACGCCAATGGAGTGTGTTCTGATTTATTTTCGCAGGATGCGAACTTGATTTTCTTTTGGCCAGGTTTAATTTTTTGATAAATTTTTTATATTAAGTTTAATTTTTTAATAAAAAGTAACCAAAATAAAATTATTCTTTGTAAACCTAAGTAGGTATTATAATAAAAAGATATTATAATAAAAAGAATAAAATCGTGGGTATTCACCTAAATGATCCCTAAACTAGAATTTTAAATTCGTTCATAATACAGAATCAACATTCTTCTTATAATGTGAAAAAATTATAAAGAATGTGCCATCCAATATACCGTAACATTTTTACTACGGCATTAACATGTACAAATTATTTTTTTAGCTTAATCGATTGTGCAATTAACGCAGAATTAATGACTTAATATTCGATTGCTATCAAAAATGGCGTTAAGAGAGTAAAAAATAGAATATGTTGTCTGGTTCCATGAATTCAATTTGGTCATTACTGTTTAACATTCCAGTTGATTATCCCGCCATTTCTGTGAGTTGACAATCGGTCTATTTTCTATTGCATCCCAAGTTTTTCGTTGTTTAGTGTGTTTATTTTTACGATTACTGATTTTTTTTATTATATCTTATTATTATGGTCTAACATTTAGTATCTGTTCATATTTAGTTTGTTTTAAAAGTATTTGAACGTTTTTTTAAACATAACCATTTAATAGTTTTTTAAAAATTATACAGGCAGAAGGTTAATGTCTATTTTGAGGTTCCATAAAAGACAGAGCATTTTGCAATATCAATAGAGGTTATTGATACATTCGAAATTAGGATAACAGATTCTGGGTGTAATGGGATAGCCAAAATTCTGTACGAGAAAATTAGAATATCTCTTTAATATTCTTTCTGTTACCGTAGGTATATTTCACTGATGTAAATGATTTTATTATTAATAATAATTATTATTTATTATAGGTATTATCATATCAGATTATGATGTTGTTTTTGGGATGAAGTTTTTGGCGTCAACAAAAATCCGTAGGGAAAAAATAAAAATTTTATTATCTGCACGACCTTCTCAAAAAAATCACTTTTTAATAACGTGATGTCATCCCATTTACAAAAGCTCTGATTAAAAAATATAAGTGAATGACTACAGCCAATAAAATCTAGAAAAGTGTCATTTTGAGCGCGTGATTATATGAAACGAAATAAATAGGGAATGTGATATATATTTTTTCAACAAATAAATGCGAGACAAAGTGTTTTTTGGATCGTTTGCAGTACTGAAGTGACTCATTCAAATAAAACAATTAAAATGAATAAAAATATAATTTAACTTGCACGAGCACGTGGTCCTTGGCCGTTCAAGAAATGATGTTTCGACATGATGCATTGAAATATGCAGAGCAGATTTCATTTTAATCTTTATTTATTATCATTTTATTATTTACTAATGTAAATGATTTTTTAAGGATTTTATTAAATGATTATTATTAGATTTTATTTATTATTCACTGATGTAAATTATTTTATTGTCATTATTATTAATAGATTGATTTTATTGATGTTTATGACTTTATTTATTTTTATAAACGTCTTTAAAATATACCGAAACAATCATAAGTCAGATTATGATATATTTTAAAATAATTTTCTGTAATCAAATACCGACTTTGTTATCAACTTAAATATTTCAATTTTAAAATATTATTTGATAATAGTAGCTTTTTGTCTCACTGTGGCTTTGTTTTTAATTGATATTGTTTTTGAACTCTTGTGTTTTTACAATTTTTGCTACCCCTTTTATATACTTTTGTTTTTTAAAAAAACTACCGATATTTCGATGTATTAATAAAAGAATAATTTTTAATAATTTTATTATTTTCTACTATTTTTCAGTCTTTAATGTGTATCATAATATATTATTATTATTACTATGGGGCACTCTAATTAGATCTCCAATTCACTACCAGATGGCGCCTCTTGTTACAAAGTGGTCTAATAATAAAAATAAATATAATTAATCGATTGATTGATAATTAAATAGTCATCGCGAACACACAGCTGCAAATAATTTCAATTCCCAATGTTCATCTACACAATTCCAGTTGAGGCTTGATGTCATCAAAGTTTTATAATAGAATACAATTTTCTCAGAAAGTAAATATATTCTTGGAAACAATCGTAATCGTAAATATATTTGTGCATCTTAATTATGATAATAATTGTTACTGTTCTACATATTTTTTTTTTATTTATGCGTGTGTGTGTGGAAATGTATTAAAGAACGGGAACAATATACTCCTTCAGAATTTAACAAATTTTTATGCAATGTTTATGTTATTTTCATTATTTTTATATTTATAATTGATACCACTCTCTCATGCACGCAGAAAAAGGGGGTTAGGATAGGAAAAAAAAAAAAAATATGATAAAATTTTAAAAAATTGCGAATTCTATAAGAAATTCTATAAGAAACACAGGAAAAAATAATGTTTCAAAAAAGATGTAAATAACAATTATATATTTCTATTCTATGGTTTTTCTTTTCTTTTTTCTTCGAAATTTGATTTTCGAGATTACAATACTGAATTTGCGTATCATGAAATTGTATATAATAAGAGTATAATAATAATTTTAAATAATTTTTTTAAAAAGAAGAAAATATAATTTTTGAGGTGGGGTGAATTTTTTTTATAATTTATAATTCATTATGAGAAAATGGAGATTACAGAATATAAAATTAGGAAAAGTTTTGAAAAATTTAAAGTGTTAATTTAAAAAAAATCATTAATTAAAACAGTTGTTATAAATAAACAATTTACAGAGAATCAACATTCCTCAAATGCGTGAATATTTCAGAAGATTTCTATGTACCGCGGAACTTAACTAACTTAACTAAATTTGAAGACGAATGTAGTTAGTTAACTATTATATTTAGTTTATAATTCATTTCAAACCGGTTTGTGAATTAAATTAATTAAGATAAATAATGACAAAAATAATAACATTCTCATATGATAACTTGAAATTTATTTACTACCACACAGTATATACACACACATATACTTACATACGCATACATACAAACATACACCCACACACATATATACACGCACACGCATACATACAGACACCCACCCACACGCAATACACTTACAGACAAACACCCATACAGAATACACGCACTCATACAGACACACACACACAATACACATACAGTCATACACACACACAATACACGTACAAACAAACACACACAGAATACACACACACATACAGACACACCTACACACAATACGCATACGCACATATATATACACGCGCATATATAGACACACCCACGCACAATACGCGTACGCCTTCATACACACACAGTCGTGTATGTATATATATATACACACACATATAT
>JAOUZG010044942.1:4382411-4429675 GCA_026289955.1 Argiope argentata | reverse complement strand
ACTAGCGGTGTTTGATCTTTACGTTTATTTAAAAAAAGGCTGGATACTTGAAAATATACGTATTAGTATTTTCTCGTAATTAAATTATCAACATATTTGCAATCTTTTAAAGTTTGTGACATTAAAAAAAATAGCAATTATATGAAATCTTTCCTTTTTTTTTTCTTGGTTTCAGCTTTCAGTTCAATTTTGAACCAAAAACATTTGAACTTTCGCTCTTATTTGCTAAATTTTAAAATAAGCTGAGAAATATCTAACTTTCTTGTTAATTAATTATTTGAAATTATTTTTTATTTTAAATTATTAGGAACGTTTGAGCTTTTCATCATTAAAATGCGTGATTCCTGAAAATCTGTATTTTCTCATAATTAAATTGCCCATTATCAACATAATAATTAGAATCTTTAAATAATTATTTTATGAAATCTTGATATTTTTCCTTGATTTTGGTTTCCAATTTGAAGTCAAAGACATTTAAAATTTTTATTAGCAAAGAAAGAATTTCCGATACTTAATTTATATTTTGTTTACAAATGATCGGAACAAAATCAGATCGTTTTCAGAATTCCGATGGCTATATGATATAAAATACTGATTTTGTTTATCTGTTTTTGATCTGTTCTTTATATAATAATTCGCATTCTACTTTAGTTCTAATAGAAAATGTTATCATTTCATCATTTTTGGGGGGAGGAAAAAATTGCGAGTAGATTGTTTGCTGGCATTTTTTCGATTATTTAAAAACAAATTTCTTCAAAATGTTAAAATGCATGTCTTTTTTAACAAGATAAATAATAAGATCTGAGAATTCAACTTAAGTTATGTAAATACTATTTTACCTTGCTTTTTTTCTTCTATTTCATAATATACATTCATCTAGAATATAAGTGATATTCATTTATATTGGTTTCAACTTAATTTTAAAAACAAATGTATAAATCATTTTAGACGGTAATTCATTTCCATCAAATGTTTTGTTTGAGTTGTATTTTGTTCCCGTTTAATTTTTATATTATCTATATTTATGCAACTAGCTTTTGTATAAACTCCCCCTTCCCAGCATATTTCCCTTTGATTATAAATCGAAAATAAAATATAAAGGATGTTATCCGCTGTATTATTATAAAAATGTTATTTCATGTTTTATAAAAAAAAATGCATATTTGGTTAATTCCTGAAATTTTAAATTTTGCATACGAAGATATGAAATACAAATGAAATTTCTTTTCTAATAATTTTGATCATATATATATTTTTCTCCCTTCTCTTTCCGTATAAATGTTTTCTTGCAAAGCTTTGTTTAGACTGAATGTTTTAAAAATGTATAGCATAATATATCTCTTATGCTGAAATAAATTTTATGCAATGGATGCATAATTGCATGCAAAATTTTTGGGTAATTATGTCTTAAAATTATTGCGATTATTAAAGATCGACCAATTAAAGTTTGATATGCAAGCAGGTATAGAAATTTTTATTTTTGTTTTTTGTCTAATAATAATAAAAACATTTAGAAAAAATTAAATGCTATGTTAACGTAACACGTTAATCTAAACTATGCATTCTTCTAAAATCCTTAAAATGCTTTAAAAATTGTCTACCTTATAACTATTTCAAACGTTAAACTTCATTTTAATAAAACGTTAACGTATCATTAAATATAACACTATTTTTTCTATGAGAAGTCGTATTTCTTCTGATGTTTCTAGTATTTTTAAATCTTTAATTTTAAATTGCAAGCATTAATTGATTTGTAAGCCTTTTTAGTAGTAGTAGTAGCTTGTTTAACAAACTGTAATTTTAAGTAATATTGTTTTAAAGTATTGATGTATATTTTTATTCAAAATTTCTGAAATAAGTTATTCATGATATGATTTCATAGATCAAGAGCTTTACATATTTTAGAATAATCTAATAACACCACGAAAAAAGAACACTTAACTATTAGAAAACTATTTTGATAATATTTAAGTTGCTATTGCTAATAAAGCCTGTTTAATCAAAATTTTGAATCATAATGTTGGATCATGTATATTTTTATTTATCTAAATTTTAATTATTATCTATGCTTCATAAATTATATGCGGATTCTATTAGAGCTCTGTTGATTGATCTTCAAATATCCAATAAAGGCATAAAGCGCATCTGTTTAAGCTTTTTCTGACATTGAAACACTTTTTATATTCTATTTATACTTTCTTTTTTTCCAAGGTTTAAATATTTCACGCTAGGAAATAAAAAGAAAATAGTAAAATAAAGACTTTTTTTTTTTTACAAATCTATTTCTAAAATGCATTTAGATTTTTCGTATCGATATGATTTTTCATAATATTGTTTTTAAAAGCGAATTCAACAAAATCGTTTGCTGTTTTATTAATTTCAATTTTCAATTGCCAGTTTCCAATCCAAGATATTTCAAAATAAAATCCAAAAATAAAGTTCTAAATTGTTCTTTCTCTTGTTTTTATGTCATCTTTTGCTTCTCATTTCTTGTTACTTTTTTTTTTCTTCAAAAAAATCAAGATAACAAAATAGATTGCGTCGTAATTGGAATATTAGCCTGAAATTTCTTGATAATTTCCTTTTTTTCCCCGCTTAATATATATAAACAAATATGAGAACAATCAACAAAAGCTGTAACAAACTTATATGTATTCTTATTAGAATGCGATCTATAATTTTCTATGCTTAGGACATATTTTAGACGGGTTAATAAGGTTTGAAATATCGTTTCTTGACTTTTGATTGAAAAGCGGAAACAACTTACGGCAATAAGAATAGCCACATAATAAGGATAGCAAACCAAAGCTGAATAGCAACAAATACAAGTATTGTATTCTAAAAGGGTCGACTATAAAAGAATCTAGAGGCCTTAAGCACAGGTGCAAATCCTTCCCCTGACTTCCCCAACCCTTTATTTTCTTTACTGGGGTGTAAATCTTCTGTTAATCTCCTGTTTTACTTGGGTAAAGTGTTACAGATGACTTGCTTGTTTTTGTCCCTTTACCAGCGTTCGACAATAGTCCTCTGTACCCTATTTTCAAAGTCAAGATTTTCATGTTAAGATATAGTATTTAACTCTTTGCGGTCCGATGTCGAGTGTGACTCGCCATTCAAGACTTTGCATCATTTCGCCGTTTTATTTATTTATTTTTCAAATTTAATTGTTAAAAACGCCTACATAATTGTTGAGAGATGTAGATTAATTTTTCAAAGAAATTCGACTTAAAAGAATTATGTATATTTATTTTCCATAACAATAAACACATCTTTGTATTAGGTGAATGATTTTGCATCTAATTATTTGTCGGACTGCAAAGGGTTAAGCAATGCTAATTGTAAAAGAAAATTGTTTTCAAAGTTCTTCAGAAAGGGTGAGAAGAAGTGGTACACTTCCACCCCCCCGCCTCTAAAAAAGTAACATACAGTTATTTTTCAATGCAGCAATTTATTAACTCAATCCATTATCATCTGACATCGTATTTATAGAATTTATAAATTATTTACATCTAAGACTAAACTGTGCATTTTCCCAAAAACATAAAGAGTTTTCAATTATCATACAATATCTATTATTATTGTAGTAACTATCGTTATTTTAGCGTGTTTTTTTTTCTCTAATAATTCAAAGAATTCAAAAATACCCTTTTCTTTTTTTGTTAATTTATGATATTAATATTTTAAAAAAGTATACCAAGCTTTTAAAAAATAATGGCTTATATTAAATTTGACATAAACCACTTATAAGTATATTACTCCAATAAAATAAATATTTTCATACTAACTAAAGTGAGAAATAATTCTCGAATTGAAATAATAAAAATGAATTGTCCTACATTTATTAATCTATAATAAATTTTAAAATTATGCTTTTTAATGAATTTAGAAGCTAATTCACAAGTGAAAATTAAAATTTAGACCCTGTAATGAAACCTTTAGCATAAAAATTTCCGAGTATAGTCTTATATCAAACCAAATAATATAAGAATGTAATCTGAATGCACAATATAGGAATATAATCAGAATGCATAATATAAGAATGTAATCAGAATGCTTAATATATAAAAAAATGTAATATCAATATATTCATAAATCAAACCAAATTCGACAAACAAAATAGTTCTTATAATTAAATAACAGAAAAATATATATAAATAAGATATGCAGTTTTTATTTATTCAAAGCTTATGAACAATTGCTACATAATAAGAAATTGTTATCGAAATTCATTTAAATATTTATCAAAGAATGAATTTTCTTTCATTTAAACAATCTAGAAAAGTATCGATTTTGGATTTGGTATTTCATCTTCATTGTGATTCAGCGATCTTTATTCCAAAAGCAACTATCTCAGATTGAGGTTCTTCATTTATGATTGATCTTTATGTTTTCAACTTCTTTAATTTTGTTGGAAGTATTTTTGTTGAAAAATTGATTTAAAGACTATTTATTTGTAATTGAATTTTCTTTTTGTAGTCAATTAATATTCTTAATTTTCTATTTACTTTTTCGCCAATTTTAACGCTACGATATACTTTTTTAAATTTTAACGCTACAATATATATATTTTTAATTTTAATGCTCCGATTAATTTTTTTCCCAATTTTAATGCTACAATAATTTTCTTTCCCAATTTTAATGCTACCATAATTTTTTTTCTCAATTTTAAGAAGCCTCGCCGTAATTAGAGGAAATACAGCTGAGTTATTCTGATATAAAATATTATAATGTATTATTTATGTCATATATATTGGAACTTTTTTGGGATTGGATAATGGGGATTGAACAACAAAACCTTCACTAAATGCTGTAAAGAAGAATAGCTCAAATAGAAATTCTTAAAACTGATGTGTTCAGTTTAAATAATTTTTGATATAAAGGAAATAAAATTTAAAGATTTTGTATAAAAAAAAACAAGTAATAATATATTTCGAATCTATGCCCAGAATGTTAGATGTTGCATAGAAAAAAATGATTGGGTTTTTATTATTTTTAACCATTTCAGGTTAACTAACTTTGAAAGAATAGAAATGGCTTTGATATAATAATAAAAAAATGTATTCAAAACACACAAGCGTTTTGTCTGGTTTGAGAGTAAAATTACTAGAAAAAATACAAAAATAAAAACTGCTTTTGACATTTAAGATGCAGATAAATATCTTTATAGAGTGATAGTTTATTTTGTAGGTGCATCAAAAACTTATAAACGCCAATAACGTTATATATATATATATTTAAAGCATGGCAAGAAAAGTGAAAAAAATATATGAAATATGCTTAAAATTATATTTGAAATTATTCGTGTTTTCCTTTGCTTCCTTTTCTTCGATTTCTTCAGACAGAAATGACACCTAGTGTTTTATTCTTCCGATTACGTCGATTATTACGATAAAGACAGTGAAGGTAATAATTAGAAAATTGTTGCTCTTTGTAAATATAGCGGATCATTTAAAGCTGGAGATTTACCATAACCCAGTTAAAAGGCTTTGTTTTATCTAAATGTTCTATAAAATAAAGTTACATATTGCTGGAATTTAGTTTTAATTATTTTGAAATTCAGTTTTCTATGTAATGAAACTTGCACATTTCAATTTCTGTTCAGAATTTTTTTATGGGTTTTTTTGATGCATTGAAAAACGCATTTTATAATTTCTTGGTGACGTAGAATCTGCTAATTTGATTTGCTACTCATCATAGAATAGTTGTTAAAATAAACAAGAATATCGCTTTCAAAATAAAAATAGGACATTTTAGATTTTTTGAAGAGATTTATGTTTTTTGTCATTTGGAAAATATTTGAGCCCCTGGAATAAAATAGTTCTTATATCATTGTGTTTAAACTAAGCGGGTGCAAGACAAATGCATTTTTTTCAATGCCCCATGTTTCATACAACAATTCGTGTTTAAAAAAATGAAATTTTTGATTTATTTTTCATTTTTTCTTACTTTATTATCCGATAATGATGTGCACTTCAAATACATCAGGTAACTGAATTATTACCATTCAAATTTTAAAATAATGGGAATTATAAAAGCAAATAATCCATTGAGCCGCTGCAATAACTTAAGTACCCTTTGTTTTTACAGATATCGAAATAAGAATAAAAGCTCCAAATAAAAGGTCATCTAATTAGAAAATTTAGCAAATTCATAGATCAAAAAGTTAAAGCACTATAGAGTACTGATAACTTACATTATTCTTCTCCACGCTAAAACAATTTTGTTAAAATATTTTCAGAATGTATTTATTAGCTATTTGATTAATTTTGATTGAAGTTGCTTCAATATTATGCATCTTGCAGTAAATTCTTAAAAATATTATTGCAATATTCTTCAATATAAATAACAATGAATTATGAGCTTTTTTTAAAAAAAATTAACAAAAGCAGAAAACGATTTTTAATAAATTAAGGAAAGTAAGTTTCTTTTTTTTATAACTTAGAAAATAATATTTTTAGGTATGAAAATGAGGGGAAAAATAGCAATTATTAATCCTCCGAGTGTTTATATTATAATTGAAAGTTTTTTTGTTTTTTTTTGCCGCCTTCCTAAATTTTTTCAGATAACATTTCCTTTTATATATAAATTATGTAATTATTTACATTATGATATAGTAGATTAGCATTACTTTAGCACTTGAATAATCGTTTGAAAAATATTTCAACTTTTAAAAACTTTGCATCTAAATATTGATTCTAAGAATCAATTATTAGAAGGTTAAGGTATAGGCTTAAGAGCCTGGAAAAAATATAAGAAATTTAGTTCGTTAAAAATATAATTACTTGTATTCGTTAAAATTTCAATCGTTTCACAGGTAATATTTTTTAAAAATTTATTCAATGTTTCTATCTTGATCTTGTAGTCTTATGATTATTGAAAGAAGAAATAATCTTTTTACAGTCTTTTTATAATAAAACTTCAATAATATTATAGAGCTATAATTAATATTATTTACCATATCATAGTATTTATTTTGAACAACTTAACTAACTTAACTCTGCTGACTTACTTGAACTACTTATCACTACGCGTCCCTGTTCGAGCTTTACTGTTCTATGGTAAGCTTTATTGTTCTATGGTTCGAGCTTTACTGTTCTATGGTTCTGTAAGGTGTGTGAATGTACCCCCCCCCTGTAAAAAGGGGTTGTGCAAACGACTGTGATGATTGAGTTGTAAATCGCTGACTACCTCAGCGAGCTTCTCCATGGTAAATGCCATAAGTAACAACAACAACAAGTCTTAATTATATTCTTACTTTCCTTCCGATTACTATTTTAAAATGAAACATGTTTACTTATTGTTTGGCGCTGCATAGTCAATATAAAGGTTCTTGTGCCAGAAAAAACCAGCCAATCAAATCGAATCAAATTAAGTCACTAAAAGCAAAAATTTCGACTTTCGACAACAAAGGCACTTTGACTTTGCAAAAGAGGCCTTCTTTTTTCAAGTAAGTAATACCTATTCCTTTTTTTCCTTTACCTAATTTTTCTATATTACAAACGCGAGTTGAATCGGAGGGGAGGGGATAAAAAATATTTCAATCTGAAACATCTAGATCAACAATAAACAATATGACACTTCCTCAAAATCTACAAGCAGTTCACTTCTGTATTGAAAAAACCACCCGAATCCCGGGTACCCAAGAAAAAGTCATTCATATCAACCATCGCAATATAGATTGTCAGATTGGGAATCTATTATTCCCTGACATCCCCCAAGCATTTAGTATGTTTTCGGCCCCTTGCACGAGAGGAGCGAGCCCTGTCAACGTCCATATAGCTTGTCAAAACACTTGACTCCAATATCAGGGTTTTGACAAATTGCCCCTCTTGGAGGGCCGGCAGACGTCAACCGGTGTTATTATCGCCAGGGTTACCGGAACGAATCAGGCCCTGCTCGCATCAATCGAATTGCGTCGCCAATGGGCCGTTAGGAGCACTTTTTTATGTACTTAACTCGTATTTTGGCGAGTTTTTTTTTCTTTACTTCGAAAAATATGTTCTTGAATATATCGATCATAATTCTCTGAAATAAATGTGGCAGAAAATTGTACCCTTTTTCCTTTTCCTACTATTAGTTTACATTCTTCCTATGTATATATATCTTGTTCAAATTTTCAATAGTAAATAATATACTCAGGGCCTGACTAAGGTAGAAGCATAAGGGACAGCTGCCCCGAGCCCCCGCTTTTGTGGGGCCTCCCAAATTAATTAGAAATTGTACTTTGTTTTTTCATACAGCAACTTGTCCGTTCATGTGCAGTTTGTCAATATAAATAGACGCAACTATAAATTAATGAGACTTAGACAGGGCCTGAACAAGGTAGGGGCAGTTGCCCGGGCCCCCGCTTTTGTGGGGACCCCCAAATTGAATAGAAATTTTATTTTGTTTTTCCATACAGCAATTTGTCCGTTCATGTGCAGTTTGTCAATATAAATAGACACAACTATAAATTGATGAGACTTAGACAGGGCCTGAACAAGGTAGGGGGAGTTGCCCAGGCCTTTGCTTATGTGGGGATTACCAAATTAGATAGAAATTTAACTTTGTATTTTCATACAGCAACTTGTTCGTTCATTTTCAATTTGCCAATATAAATTCAATATAAATATACACAACAATAAATTGATGAGACTTTAGACAGGGCCTTAACAAGGCATGGGGCAATTGCCCGGGCCCTCGCTTATGTGGGGACCCCCAAAAAGAATAAAAATTTTACTTTGTTTTTTCATACAGTAACTTGTCCGTTCATGTGCAATTTGTCAATATAAATTCAATATAAATTGACACAACTATAAATTGATGAGACCTAGACAGGGCCTGAACAAGGTAGGAACAGTTGCCCGGGCCCCCGCTTATGAGGGGCCCCCAAATTGAAATGAAATTTTACTTTGTTTTTTTTTTCTTTAATGAATGTTCTTTATTACTAAAATATTGAAGCAGAGGGGGTCCGAAAGAAAATTTTGCCTCGGGCCCCAACTAGATTTAGAAGGGCCCTGAAAATACTTTTCATTCATCCATTCAAGTTCAAGTAAATTTTTTAAAACTTTTAATAGATGGCACTTGATGGTAATACAGTTTTTTTCAAATATTATTTCATTAATTAAATTTAATTAATTTTTAATAATTTAAATAGTGTTAGTAGTTTTCAATGAAAATTGAAATCAAGAGGCAGTAATCTCAATCGGTAAAATGCGTGAATTTCAGCATTTTTCGCGTGAAGGTGAAGAATGCGAGTTCAATTCTTGCAAAAATCAATCATTTTTTGATAAATTATTTATATTAATTGTCATTACTTAATAAAAAGTAACTAAAATAACATTTTTCTTTGTCGGTCTTAATAGGAATTGACATAATATTTTATATTACTTTATTGCTTTTCGTATTCAGAGACAAAGAATAGTAAACATCAAAATTTCTAATTCGATATTTTAAACCTTGAGTTGGAAAAAACTCATTTTTATAAAAGCCTGTCTGTCCGTCTGTCTGGCCAAGATATCTCAAAAATTCTTTGATCTGGATGGATGATAGTGTGGAAACGTATCAAATTCAGTGAAGAATTGATTGTCTGTCTGTCTTATTCTCATAAACACGTAAAAAAAGGGGGTTTGAATTTGAGGAATGGAAGTGTTCGTTGAAGGTTGAATTTGTTTGTGTCCGGCAAATCAAGTTTGCTGAATCTTCATTTATTTTGTTAAATATATATAGATGAGTTATTATTGAAAGTATAAAGTTATAAAATAACGAGAAAAAGTTAATCTGCGATATTTTTCCTTATAGCTAGTTAAAAGTTTAAAATAAATAAAAAGGCCAAATTATGAAGGGGAAAAAAATCCCCAATAGGGCGATTCCATTGCTATTCTGGACACCCTTCCACTTATATCCCACTTGAGAAAGGATAGATTGTCAACGCCCCATTCTCTATGTATCGGGGGTAGGGGGGATGATCGAACAGCGTAGAAATTTTCCGCGCGTGCTCCAAAGCTCCTTTGTTGGCAAGCGATAATAGGGGGTTGGGGGCGGTAAATCCTTTCGAAATCAATGAAAAAACTACGCTCAACACAAGAATGCGTGTAAATCGCTTAATAGGGACGATCGGTTGTTATAGGACAGCTAGACAGACAGAAAAGGATAAATTTTATGAGCATTACGTGGCATCGCACCCCGACTATCCTTTTTGGGTGATCCTTTCTAAAATGAACAATAGGATGGACACGTGCGCCAATTATCAGAGATATAAAAAATGGGTCCTGCGTTTGCTCGGTTAGTTATGGTAGTTAGCGAGAAGTTTTGTAACCCTTTTTTCTATAAAAGTACATTTTCGTCGACTGAAGATTTTCTCGGGTAATATAGTTTTGTCCCATTAAATGAGGTCTGAGCAAGTCATTGAATGGTTATAGCTGATTTTAATTTTTTAGATCCTCGTGTATCGATTGGTAAATTTAAATATCGAAAATAGTTAAAGCTACAGTTAATTTTAAAGATAAGAATGATAAATTAAATATCCTTTTACGTTCATACACAGTTAATTGAAATTACAATAAATGCGCGAATTAAATGCGTAATTTAATTCTAAAGCTACATACTTTTTTGGGTAAAATTTAAGCAATAAGATTCAATGAAAATATCAATTTATTTTACTGTCTTCTCTAAAATGTATTATTAACAAGTAATATAAAATAATTTAGTCGATTCTTACTTAGGTCAACAAAGTTTTTTTTTATTTTAGTCCCTTTTTATTAAATAATTACAATTAATATAAATAATTTATCAAAAAAATGATTGATTTTCGCAAAAACCGAAGGTTTTTCACCTTCAAGTGAGAAATACTGAAATCTTCGCATTTTTACTGATTGAGCTACCGCCTGTTGATTTCAATTTTCATTACAGACTGCTAAAACTCTATTTAAAAAAATTAAAAGAGGAGGGATTGGGAAGGGGTGAAAATTTTCATTTCTCTATAACTTTATATTGAAGATATAAAAATAAATCCCAACTCGCCAAGCGAGCACCTTATTAAGACGAACAACTTATTGAAAGATACAACCGTATTGAAAGATAGAAATGTGATATTTTTTTAAACAATGAATGCGAGAAGTTTTTGGATCGTTTGCAATGGTAAAGTGACTCATTCGATGAAACAATTAAAAGGAATAAAAATATAATTTAACTTGCACGAGCAAGTGGTGCTTGGCGGTTCAAGAAATGATGTTCTGACACGATACATTGAAATATGCACAGCAGATTTCAATTTAATCTTTTTTTAATTATATTAACAAGTTTAGAGAGTTGTATCCATCAGAATCCTAATACATTTCTTCCTCTTTTACAGAATCCAAATGCCGATCGCACCACTTAACGAGCACCAGCGAAGATTCGGATGCCGACGGCCGATACACCATGCTGCAAAAGGCCAGTTCCAGTGTCAAACCTTCGAGTTCCCAAAAGTCCCCACCCCACGGAACGGGCAAGATGAAACGAATCAGGACTATCTTCACCCCCGAGCAACTGGAACGACTAGAGACTGAATTCGAACGCCAGCAGTACATGGTCGGACCGGAACGGTTGTTTCTCGCCTCAAATCTGAATCTGACCGAAAGCCAGGTCAAGATTTGGTTCCAGAACCGTCGCATCAAGTGGAGGAAGCAGCACCTGGAGATGCAGCAGGCCCAGCTGGCGCACCTCAGAGAAGCAGAGGCTGCTGGGAGCGAGAGCGAACCGGATCAAACCAGTTCCACCCAGGATTGCTCACCAGCTCAATGCTGGGAAGAAGATAGAAATTGAAGAGAATCGTTGGCCTAAAATCTATACCTTAAAAGTTCATCATTAATGGCCATGCCAGTTCGTCTGCTGTCCAGGATCACACTTACCAAAATGTTTTGTAAGTCTGGTAGACATAGATGGCGGATGATACAAGCAGAATTTTAGTAGATTTGAATTGTAAGATGGCAACACCTTGAGCTCATTCCTTGAATAAAACTATAGGAATATTCTTCGCTTCGATTGGATCCAGAAAAAATCGTCCAAGAAGATGGCTCTTGGAGGATTTGGAATCCCATCATAAGATAGAGCCGACTTTGGACTAATATGTACACTTTGTTGACTTTCTTGGAGCTAAACCATGTAAAAGAGGACTCTCTAGCATGGGTTGGACCATTTAGCCAAGCTTTGATTTTAAAGATGGACTAAACTGCATTGGGTTGAACTTAAATGCTTTTATTCATATCACCATTGGATTGAATGTTAAATGCATTGTGTGTACGTTTAGATAACATTGTCGAATGAGTAAGACCACGCATGCGCAAAAAATAGTGGGCTACATTGAACTTTTTGTAAACCCACCTTTTATGCAATTTAAAATTTAATCTGCTCTATTATTATTTCATTATAATTTTCTTTGAATGAAACCTGGAGAATGAAACATACATAAGAGGCCAAAAAATAAACCTAGAACCAAATATGAATTCTCTTTTTAAAATTTTGTGTAATTTTAATTTATAATTCATTTTATTTGCTTTTAAATCACCAAATTAAATGAGGCGATATTTTTATTAAAAAATTTTTAACTTATTTTTTAACTCCTTACCTTAAATATTAATTAAAACTGCAAAAAAGGTCTTTTTTCCAGACAATTCAAAATATACAGCAACAGTTACATATTAAAATTGTATACCTAGCATAAATACATTATTGTTCTTTTTATTGAATATTTTGGAATACATATATATGTTAGATTAGGGGAGCTAAATTCGAAATTTTCTAGACCCTTTATTTACCGACGGTAAGAAATCCGGCGGATATCTTCACAGTTTGACTATTTTTTTCTCGTAGCATTTCGAAAGAACACGAAGAACGTATTTCCGATAAAGAGTAGTTGATATCAACTAAAAATAACTATAGAAATCTTTAATGAAAATTTAATTAATTAAATAATCAAAGTTTTCTTTTTCACGTGTTTATTCTGTACAAAAACTCAACTAACGGTCCAAAAGGAATTTTTAAAAAAATTGACGATAAAACAATTCGGTTAATAAAGAGTTAATACTATTCAATATCGTCAATATTTAACCCATCAAAGTTTCTAACAGTCAAATTTCGTTAATTTTAAATAAACTATAAATACTTTATTTTTTATTAGTAATTACTAGAAATTAAAAAAAGGAAAGAATAAAATGAATTTCTATGCATATTTCAATGTATCATGTCAGAACATCATTTCTTGAACGGCCAAACATCACGTGCTTGTGCGAGTTTATTATTATTTTTTTAGTTCATTTTAATTGTTTCATTAAATGTCCCAAACATGATGTTCTGACATGATAACAATTCGTGAATTGTAAAAAAAGTATTGGCACTATTGATCTTAAAAAAATGCCTGATTTTTATTGCCATATTTCATTTCGCATTTCTAATAGTTTTTAGCTGTACACGGACTTAAATGAGAGTTTTTACAGACTTAACTTATAAAGCGCACAGTGCCAGACAAAGTAAAAATAAAAAAAATCTTATCCCTAACTTCTGCATAAAAAGCTTATAAGTAAGCTACTCCGAGAAACTTTCATGGTGCTTTGGCTGTTGAAAAAAGACAAAAATAATAATAAAGAAAAATCTACGGCGTAGAACATCATTGTACAAAGTCATTTGTGCGCATTCCATTCTAGTCAATTTCCATTGTGATAAATTCTCGGTATCTCTTTTAACCTTTAGGGAGATCGTGTATTGTATATAGATGAAAATTGTTCAATAAAAAAATTTTTTTTTTCTAATTACTGATGGAATCATGTGTGAATATTTATTTAGATATACGTAGTATGTATAACAGTTGTATTTTGAAATTTTTTTTAATTTTTATGGCTATTTAGCACAATATAAATCTAAAGGATGAAAATCTATATTAATGTTCGTGTCTACGAGGAATCTATGCTTATTTCAGAATTGTTGTTATAATAATTTTTAAAAAACAAACTAAATCACAATAAAAAATATTAATATTTTTCAACATAGAATTGCTTAGAGTTGGTAATGAATGCTGAATAATCTTTATTGGCAGATTTGCACCGTCTTTATTAACATGTGGAAAATTGATCGATAATGCTAAATAATTTTTAATGGCAAATTTGCACTGTCTTAATTAACATGTGGCAAATTGATTGATAATGCTGAGTAATCTTTAATGGCTAATTTGCACTGTCTTTATTAACATATGGCAAAATGTTTGATAATGAATGCTAAATAATCTTTAATGGCAAATTTGCACTTCTTGTGGTCTGACGACCACCCCTGAACGTAGCAGTATCGACAGGATTTGTTGTGGCCGACTGTGGACTGTAGCAATGTCCATCCTTACATTGACCGAATCTGTCAAACTGATATCCTCTTCGAGATCATTGGACCCAACGTGGCCAAATACTGACCACCTCCTCCTCTACAAACTTTCAAATAGTTGGCGGAAAAAAACTGACAATTTTAGACATCATGTCCTTCAGAGTCCCAAGATTACCTGGCACTATCAGTACTGAACTCAAGTCATTATTTTCAACTTGCAGATGTTTTCTATGTCCGGAGATTTCTGTGTGTTCCCAAGATTACTTGGTATCAGTACTGAGACAAATTTGCACTGTTTTCATTAACATGTGGAAAATTGATTGATAATGCTAAATAATTTTTAATGGCAAAGTTGCTCCGCCTATATTAACATTAAGCAGGTTAAAATTGATTCTATTATTTTAAACTTAGGAGACTAAATATTAATATGGTAGATAAACTGTCGTGCTAATCAATTTTGATGAATCGCATTTAATTAAAAAAAATTATAATAATCTTGGACAATAAGCATAGTCTTCTTTAATTGTTAAGCTGGACACGAAAAATGGCGAAAATAATCGATGATATTAGCAAAATCTGTCTGCTCGATGAGACTGGAAAATGTTATTTTGTTAATTTTTTTTAAAATGGATAGAAATCATTGATGTACTTTATCGTATATAATTATAATAAACTTATTAATAGATGATCATTAAAAAAATTCCTTCAGTTTTCTTATTCAAATCACAAAAAAATTTAAAGGATATGAAAATCTAGAAAATATCCAACACATAATATAATTGTAGATAGTATGAAGATGCTAGAATAAACCATATTTTGAAAACGGCGTAGTTTATATGAATAATATAGTGTGCTTTCTTTTATTTTCTTTTTTCATTGTGTTTACCAACAGATTTGGATCTACGAATTTATTTAATCTTCTAATTGAATGAAATATCCAATTTGAAAATTGAATTATTTCAAGCAGTATAAAAATACACATTTGAATGGTTTACAATTCTTCGAATAAAATTTATAACTCGATAAATATCGTTTTATCATTGTATATGAAAAGCGTTAGTACTTAAATGAAATTACTTTCTTCTAAAGGATAGTCGATGCCATTTCTTTCCTCGCTTGATTCTTTTTATTTTACTTTCTTTCATTTTAATTTTTTTATTTTTCAATTACTACTATTAGTTCTCTCTCTCTCTTACACACATTATATATATCGTTCAAATTTTCAATCGTTAATAATATACTTTTTCAGCATCCTCCCAAATTCAAATACATTTTTTTATAAATATGTAGAGGATGACACTTGATGTTAATGCAGGTTTTTTTTTTTCATTTATTAATTCATTTACTAACTTTAAATCGAGTTTTAGCAGTTTGTAATGAAAATTGAAATCGACAGGTAGTAGATCAATCGGTAAAATGCGAGGATTTCAGTATTTTTCACGTGAAGATGAGGAACGCGAGATCGATTCTTGCAAAATCAATAATTTTTTGCTTTAAGTATGCGTTTTATCCAAATGATTTTCGAGAGTGAGTTAGGATTAGTGGTTAAAATGAAGAATTTTTCTTAAAAAATAATATTGAAGAAATTATAAGCTGTAGGTTCAATTCCGATTTCTCACCTTAAAATTTTTGTATACATTGTTAATCACTTCTTCTACCTAACCCTAAGATTGAGCATAGAAGGAGATTGGAAAATTGCGAGGAAATTTGCTTTCTATTTTACCACTTAATATTGTGATTATTACATTATTTCATATGTATATATGCATTTATATTATTTGTAATTTTATAAAAAGCAACTAAAGTAAAAAAATGAACTTAGTAGGAATTGACTAAAATATATTTATATATATTTTATAATACTTTTTTTGTTAGAACTAACGCATGTGGTTTTTTTTTCGAATAGCTGATCAATTACATTCAATTATTGAAGGATGCCATATAATATTAGTAGTCCACAATGTGTTAACTCCCTGACTGAAAAAAAAACACCTTAAAATATTTACTTAACACTGCATAATAGTATTAATGATGACCAATTTTCCAGTCAAAAGTTATTATTAAATCATTTAGACATTAATTTACATGATGTAATCAAGACTATACATTGTGAAAAACCCTGATTTTTTTAATATAAATATTAGATCTTTGAAAAGATAGTAAAAATAACATTTGAAATCCGATTTAATATATTTTTAGTTAGTTATATATTAATTAATAATTTTAAAGAAAAAGCTTGTTCGATACATTTAATTTTAGATAAATTATTTATCACAGCTCTAAGTCCATAATTCCATCAAATTGTCAAATATTAAATCTGTTTAATTTAAATCATCTTGCTTCTGTTTTGTTTATTGCATACATGAACATTTCTAATGAAGCCTAGTCCCATGACATTCAGAAAGTCATTTTCATTCTACAATATTTATTCACATTAAAAACTACCCCGAAACTAAACAGAATCCTTCTTTAGCTTTCATTAGTGGAATAAAATCACGTGATTCAGTATTTGATAAAACAATGAAAACAGATCGCCGGCGTATGGTATAGAGGTAGAGAGTGTTTCCCATGATCTGAGCGTCCCGGTTCGTGTATGGTTGTTCTTCTTTGTTCTATCTGTAAAGTGTGTGAATGTGACCCCTGTTAAAAGGGTTGTGTAAATGAATGTGACGTATAAAGTAGCTAAGTCGTGCTCTTGGCGCTACTGAAAAAACAAGAGACACTCACTCGCCTTAAATCGCTGACAGATTTATAAGTGGGCTTGGAAAATGCCGTGAGTAACAATAACAACAATATTAAAAGCTTGACTTATATGTTTCTAATATAACAACAACAACAAAAAGTTTAGGGCTTGTTATATCCGATTAATCAAAATTGGCATTGTTTAACCCTTTGCGGTCCGATGTCGAGTGTGAATCGACATTCAAGATTGTGCATCATTTTGACGTCTTATTTATTTATTTTTCAAAATTAATTGTTAAAAACGCCTACATAATGGTTAAGAGATGTAGATTCATTTTTCAAAGAAATTCGACTTAAAAGAATTATGTATATTTATTTTTCATAGCTATAAACAAATATTTGTATTAGGTGAATGATTTTGCATCTAATTATTTGTCGACGGGCAAAGGATTAATTGTGGGTGGCTTTTTTATTGGTGGACAAGCATAAGAACTTTGTGGACATAAAGTCTATTGCATTTTAATTTGCTTAAATATTAGGGAGCAATAATTGTGCTGAAAATCAATTCCTTAAGTTCCATACGTAAGAAGATGAAATTCAGAGCAACGATGTAATTTACTGATAGAGAACAAAGTGCAAAAGTATTAATAATAAATAACGATTTTAAATAGATGCAGAACTTTTAAACTTTTTTATTTCATTAAAATTTTAAAGGTAAAAAAATCGCACCAAGGTGTACATTTCCAAGGCTTTAGCTTTCAATAGTGGAGAATATGACCCCCCTCCTCCCCTGTAAAAATCGTTTGTGCCAACGAATGTGATGCGCAAAGTAACTAAGTCACACTATTAGCCCTAATTGGCGCTATTGAAAAAAAAAAGAGGCGCTTACTCGGCTTAAATATAAACGGATTTGACTGTGGGCTTATAAATGCCATAAGTCACAACTACATGAAAGCAGTTCGCAATTCATACTGACAATGCAACTTACTGTTCGAAATGTGACAAAAATACTAAAAATTGATAACAATTTAAAAAATTTGCATAAATTTTAAATTGCTAGGACTAAAACGACAATTTTTTAAAACGTTTAAAATTCCTTTCTTTTTTCTTCTCCTTTTTGCTATAATTTTTTCTAAAGTTATTAGGGAGAGTTTTACTAAGTTAAATATTTTTAAAAATCGCACTAAATTGCAATTTTTAATTCTAAAATAGATTTGTGCCAAATTTGTTAACTGTAAGTCAACCCATCTGGACTTAGAACAGCTACACACTCGTCTTTATAAGTATTTGAGATACTTGATATGAAATATGTTGAATGGCAGCTTTGTCTTCTGTACAGTCGACCACCCCGCCACCACTGAACGTAGCAGTATCGATGGGATTTGTTGCAGCCGACTGTGGACTGTAGCAGTGTCCCTCCTTACATTGACCGAATCTGTCAAACTGGTAATCTCTTCGAGATACTTGACCCCAAAGTGGTCATAAGCTGACCACTTTCTACTCTACAAACTTTCAAACAGTTGACAGAAAACTGACAATTTTAGTCATCATGTCCTTCAGAGTCCCAAGATTACTTGGAACCGTCAGTACTGAACTCAGGTCATTATTTTCAACCTGCAGATGTTTTCTAGGTTCGGAGATTTCTGTGCATTCCTTTAAATAGTGGTAAGCAGCGCCGATTCCTCCAAATAATGCAGGGAATATCCCATGTACTGGTATAATTTGGATTACCAGTGGATGGTATCTTCGTATTTTTATTTCTGGATTAGGAATAAAATCGTAAGTGACTCTCAATTCCCATTTTAAGACACCATCTGATTTGGGGACAATTATATCCACACTCTTTGTCTGTGCCGCAATCTTTGCATATTGATCCGCTTTTTCGTTACCATATATCCCAATTCTGAATGGCAGCTAAACACCCAATTGGACGAATAAAAAAGCTAAATCGGTCGGGGGGCTTCATGACCTTTCTAGAAAATGGAGGACAGGCGATCTTTGACATATTAAAAATATGTGGGCTCACAAATAAAATACAACCAATTTTTCTTGAAAGTAGGCGATAGACATCGCTGAGTCTTCATATGAAACAAGTTATATATATATATATATTAAAATCAATTCCTACTTAGGTCAGCGAAATTTTTTATTTTATTTTGGTTACTTTTTATTAAATAATTACAATTAATATGAATAATTTATCAAAAAATTATAGATTTTCGCAAATTGGACTATTATTCTTCACCTTCGCGTGAAAAATAAATGAAATGATCGCATTTTATTGATTGAGTTATTGTTGTTGATTTCAGCTTTCATTACAAACAGCTAAAACTCTATTAAAAGTATTAAAAATTAATTAAATCTGATGAATTAAATAATATTTGAAAAAAAAAAATGTTAACATCAAGTGTCAACCACTACAAATTTTAAAAAAATGTATTTGAACTTGAGTGCATGAATAGAAAGTATTTTATTAATGACTGAAAATTTGAATAGTTAATGAATTAATAGTTGGAAAAACTGTATCAACCTCAAGTGTCATCCACTACAAATTTCTACAAAATGTACGTGAACTTGAATGGATGAATAAAAAGTATTTTATTAACGATTCAAAGTTTGAGCAAGATGGAAGAAAGAGTAGGAACTAGGTAAGAATTAAAAAAATAATAATAAATTTAAAAAAAAAGGCCTTCGGAAATTTAAGTTTGAGTTTTTGGATTTAATTGTTTGGTATTAATAACCATTTTACTTATATAGACTTCACGTCTTTAGTTATATAGACTTCACGTCTTTAGTTATACCAACGTCTCGTTTTGAAGCAAAGCAAGGATTATTTTGGGGTGGAGTTCTTAATTTAATTAATTGCCTGATTGTGGTTTAGTTATTATGATTGTGAAATCATTCAAAGGCCATTGGTAGATAGATTTCCAAATTTTGAAAAATAATTAGGCATCCTCTCAAAGTTTCATTATGAAAATATTTTTCAGATTAAGTGAGATGTCGTCTGAACTAAGAAGATTTCGGTTCTCAAATTTTTTCTAAAACTACAATTTCTTAAAAACTGTTGTCTGAAAAACAATTTCTCGACCTTAATTTATTTTTAATCTTTGTACTTGATCTAGTTACAAAGCTTTCTTCATATACGTTGCCTTCTATAATTCCAACTTTTATGAAATTAAAAAAAAAAAAAACATAATAAAGAAGAGAAGTGAAATCTTCGCTTGCCAAAAGGAATATATATATATATATATTTCAAAATTGAGAAAACTGAAATATTCACACATTACCTTTCTTAGACTCAAAATAATAACTTGTTATTTGTCTTGAACCGAACTATATAAGAGATGATAGAGAAAACACTTAATCACTTTTTAATACTCGCTTCAGTTGTTGCTGTTATTAGTGGCACTTGTTGTGTATTTGTTGTTGTTATTACTAGTGGATTTGTCATTACTGTTGTTATTAGTGGATTTGTTGTTGTTTCTTATGGCACTTGCCATGGACAAGCTCGCTGAGGTAGTCAGCGATTTAAGCCTAATCAGTGTCTCTTGTTTTGAAGTAGCACCAACTAGGGCCAAGTGTACTCACTCATTAGCTACTCACTCATCTCAGTCGTCTGCTTTGCACTTTTTACAGGGGGGGGGGAGTCACACACCTTAGAGCAGAGAAGAACAACAATACTCGAACTCTGGACGCCCAGATTACGGGGAAGACGCGTCTACCTCTATGCCAGGACACCGGCATTTAGAATTTTACTTTTTAAATACGCCTTTTGGGAGACTGAGTTGATAACTTCGGTACTTTTCCGTTAGCCAGGCGCCAAAAAAAGATAGCCAAAGAAATTTGACGGAATTTTAATTAGTTGGTGATTTTTTTTCCTTGAAATTTACCAAGAAATTTGGCAGAATTCTACATTATTTGACGATTTTTCGCTTCTGTTGTTGCTGTTATTAGTGGATTTGTTGCTGTTTTTGTGTTTGTTTCTTATGGCGCCATGGAGAAGCTTGTTGAGGTAGTCAGTGATTCAAGCCTAATCAGCGTCTCTTGTTTTGTAGTAGCGTCAACTAGGGCCAAGAGTAAGACTTAGCTATTCACTCACCACATTCACTTTCACAGCCCTTTTTTACTGGAGGCCACATTCATACATCTTACAGATGGAACAGAAAAGAACAACCATGCCCAGATCACGGGGAAGACGCGCTACCCCCATGCCAGGACACCGACTTTTTTTTTCTTCTCAAATTTTAATTCCTGGTAAATATAATTAACATATCATAAAATTTTTAATCTTTCTGAGAAGTTCGAATCAGAAAGCAAAATGCATAAGATAAATAGAAAATTCTCTGAATATCCAGGTTTTCAGATAGTTTATTGAACAGCCTAACAAAGTATCTATTTTTTTTCAATAAATCTTTTCCTTCTCGATTCTTAACATCTGGAAATACATATTTTTCATATTATAATTTAATATTTAAAGGAATAAACGAACAACCGTTGACTACTTTGTTATAACTCTCTCTTATCAAATTGAAGATCTAGAAAAGAAAAACAAAAATCCTCTTTCCAAGCTAGGAGGTAAAGGAAGCAACTCCTTTACATCTGAATTATCATCTGGTAACACAAATTGTGATGTTCGAAAAGGTCAAAGTTAAGGTTTGGAAATCACTTGTCAGTTCCTAACTTTTAAGATGTTGCAGTTATCCAAAAACTACAAATATTAATGTTGTTTGTCTTAATGAGGCGCTGATTTAGCTTGCTGAATTTATTTTTCTATCTCTGAAATTAAGAAAGTTATTATGGAATGAAAATTTCACCCCCCCCCATTTCTAACAACATATTCCAAGCCAGTTAAAGGCCATGGAAAATTCCTCTATTCCGGTTTGTTCGATAACTTGGGCAAAGTGGTGCACTTTCAGAAACATATATAATTTAATCAATTTAATTTAATCGATATAGGTAATTTTAAGTAACAAATTCAGTTTAATTGCAGTTATTTTATAAAATTTTCTTTAGCATTTTGAATATAATAAATTCACCCATTTAAATTGAAAAAAATAATTCTAAATAAAAGATTAAAATGAAATCTGCTGTGCATATTTCAGTGTATCATGTCAGAACATCATTTTTTGAACGGTCAAGCACCACGTGCTCGTGCGAGTTGAATTATATTTTCACTCATTTTAATGGTTTCATCGAATGAGTCACTTTAGCATTAAAACGATCCAATAAAAAACTTTGTCTCGCATTGATTGTTTAAAAACATATCACATTTCCTATTTGATTAATTTCATATAATCACGAGTTCACAATGACATTTTTCTAGGTTTTATTTGCTGTAATCATTAACTTATTTCTTTGAATCAGAGCTTTTGTAAATGCAATGGCAATGCATTATTAAAGGCTGATTTTTAAAAATTACTCGTGCAGATAGTAAAATATTTATTTTTCGTCTACGGAATAAAATGTTTATTTTTCGCCAACTGGTTTTTGTTAACGCCAGAAAACCTCATTCCCAAAAACAGTATCATGTTTTGACAATGATAAATAAACAAGCAAAAATCGGGAAATTTTTTTAACACAATTTATATGATTCTATTTCATTATAGCTTCAATTATTAAAAAATATGCTTTGAAAAAAATTAATATCTTAATATAAAATGTCAGTAAAATAATTCATTAAGAGTGTTAGTATAATTCTAATACTCTTAACATTACACTTAAATATTCGATTTCTGTGAAATATAAGCAATGCTATGTTTAAATTTGAATCAGTTCAATTCTTGTAAATGAAATGAAAGTGTAACATTAAATCACTTCAAAAATGTCAATAACACACACACACACACAAATCTTCCTCAATGTTTTAAGGATTACAAAATTGTAGTATCTCTGCAGTTACCTTTTTTTATTTACCAGATAATACGCTTTTTTCATAACTGAATAACTGTTTTGATGTCTCGTCTTTTTTATATTCTTGTTTAATCAGAAAAAAAAAATCAAATATTTTTGATTAAAAATTTTTTTTTCTTTCTCTAATATGCTCAAAAATGTCCCCTAAAATTTTTAAGAACTTTATTATAGAGTTTTCCTTTAATAGTTTCTGTGATTTTTTCAATGGAATTTCAATTCTCACTGTATCTAATCAATTTCTAATATATATGAGCATAAATGCTAGAATTTTCACTCCTTGAAAACAATAAATTCTCAAAATTGTTCGAACTTTCAATTATGTTCGTCTCTTTCCAAGATATTTTTTATGAACAAAAATAAAGTAAGAAAAGCAATTACAGAGAATGAAGAAAGGACAAAAGGGGGATTTAAATTTGATGATCTAGTATACTTTAAAAACATACAAGCATTACACTTCATACCTTTTAAGATTTTTTTTAAATAAGTCTTCATTTTGAGAAGGGAGGTATTAAGTTAATTAATGAAGACTTTTTTTGGATAAGAAGATTAATTTCTTTCTGGAAGAATAATTAATTTCCTTAATGATAATGATAATAATTATGAATGAGAACGAATTACGAACACAATTATTTTAATCCCTTAAATGCCCTTTCAAAATTCGGAATTATATCTTCATTTAAAGGAGAGAGAGAAAAAAATGTTAAGAGAATTATTTAAGAAAAACATCTCATTAAGATTTTTTAAATAAATATATATATATATATATATTCGCTGATTATTTCATTTGTTTAACTGAAACTTTAAACGAAAAGTCATTTAAACAACACATTTTTTATTCTTTATGAAATGAATAAGATAATTAAAAAAGCATAAACGGGAATGAACATATCCCTTTTAACGACAAAAGAAAACTATCTCTTAGTACGGAACGATGAAGGAAAAAGAGAAAAGAAAAAGAAAGAACAACCGAAATTTTGCAGCGAGGCTCAATTACCGAAAAAGAATAGGAAAATAAATGCAACGATAAAAGAAAATAAGACCAAACGAATAAAAATCCAAAAAAGAATCGAAGTGAAAAAAAATCCGAATTCTCCTATTGGCTGCCATAGTAATCGTATCAACCTACCACCATCGCTTCATTGGTCAGGGAGAGGAGATGGCGTCGCGTTGCGTTGCCATGGGAACGCGAGAATGATTCTTGAATATACAAGATCATTGAAGATACAAAAGGCAATTAAAGTAACGTAATGCCATTTGATTTGATGCTCGCATGACTGCCTTGAACATGGCGATGGGTTTGCTACCTCGCAATATTTATAGAACTTGATCAAGGCAGTAATTACTGGGGACGGTCGCGAAGTAAAATATTGGTGTCTAACTGCCTTCCGTTAATTAGCTGTAAATTAAGCCTGCCTTGGAAGCTGGAACGTTCGAGCTGTCGCGGCCCTTAAAGCGGTTATTGGGATGCAGCAAAAGTTTCGCAAGCGTAACGCCCTTTGTCGTAAAATTTTAAATTCGAATGATGCCTCCTCTGAAAGTCGTAAATAAGGATTTAGCTCGAATAGGAAGAGTTGGAATTCTGAAAAGCCAGGGCAGGATCTTTTAGAATTACTTGCAGTTCGAATTAAAGTCGTTATGATGTTCTAAAGCGGTATTAATCTTGGAATGATTCGTCCACTTAATTCTGCAGGGCTTATTGTTATTTGCTTCGCCATTTTCCCTCTCGGATTCTTTCGGCTTTAATTGGATCGCGAGTAATAATTGAACCCTTAGGAATGTGGGAGTAAATTCCTCGATTTCTGGTGGATGTTGATTCCTTTTATCGGTTGTTTTTTTGGGGAAAATCAATTAATTTTTCATCAAAACAACATTTGACGTATTTTATTATTTTTTATCATGTGAGAACATGATGTTGTTTTGGTTAGGAGGTTTTCATGTCTCCGAAAATTGCGAGCAAGAAATAAAGATTATGGGCGGCCAGAAATTATCGTTTGCAGAATTTTTTTTACCTGTTTTTACCAATATTACATTATTATTATGTATGCTTCCTTGAAAGCAGATGCGTTTTTAAAAGTTTGATTTGCTTTTACCGCTATTGCCTTATTAATTATGTATTCTTTTTCACAAAAGATGTGTTTTTAAAAGTTTGATTTGCTTTTACCGCTATTGCTTTATTAAATTACGTATGCTTTTTCGCAAAAGATACGTTTTTAAAAGAGTGACGAAGAACTATGACATCATAGCTGTTATTTCATCACAAAATCGGTCGAGCACCAAAACTTTGTTTCCCAGCTAGAAAAATTGAAGAGGAAAGTTTTTTTAAAAAAATTATCATTATAATGACTTAAATAAATTAAGACAAATAATGACTTTAAAAATATTAATGTTCTTACGTGATAACATAACATTCCTTTTATAAGTTGTTTTTGAGAGGAAAAATCGATTAATATTTCATCAAAACAATAATTGATGTATTTTATATATTTTTTTATCATGTGAGTACATGATGTTGTTTTCGTTAGGAGGTTTTGATGTATCCGAAATTTGCGATCAAAAAATAAAGATTATCGATTGCAAATTTTTTAAACCCGTTTTTACCAATATTCCATTATTATTATGTATGCTTCCTTGAAAGTAGATGCGTTTTTAAAAGTTTGACTTGCTTTTACCGCTATTGCTTTGTTAATTACGTATGTTTTTTTCACAAATGATGCCTTTTTTAAAAGAGTGACGTAGAACTATGACATCATAGCTGTTATTTCCTCTCAAAATCGGTCGAGTATCAAAACTTTGTTTACCTGCTAGAAAAATTGAAAATGAAAGTTAAAAAAAAATATCATTTTTTATATATACCTATGCATAGAGAGAGCAATAGACACCGATAGAGAAGTCTCGTGATTGTTTCAAACCAGTTTAACCTGATTAATGACTTAAATTAATTAAGACAAATAATGACTTTAAAAACATTAATGTTCTAATCAGATAATATAAAATTTTAGACTATAGATAACATTTTTTTTTTTTTTTGGTTGCCTCTAAAGTTACCTTAAAGACAAATTGATCCTTCTGATTGACATTTTTGAAGGTAACTTTAAGAAGAAAAAAAATATCAGCTTTTAGTCAAAACAACAAATATTGTTGAATATTATTGCAATAATTTCTGTTATTACTTTAAATGCAAAGGGATTTTTTAAAATTCAAAATAAGTAATTCTTCTAGATCTAATTTAAGGAAAAATTAATTACTTCATCAGCAAAATAATAAATTTTAATGCATATTGTCGGATTTTTTTCGTATTAAATTAACCATATGCTATATTGATCTGGATTATATATTCTTTTAAAGGCAATTTTTCATCATAATAACAAATGCCATTCATCATCATATTTTTTTTTCTGAAAGTACGGGAATGACCTAGAATTCCAAAAGATCTTTTTAATCGAAAATAATAAAGAGAAAAATCAGAAATATTTCAGAATTTTGTATTTATAATTTTAAGAGAAAAATTAAATAATTTTTTATTACAACAAAAAATTGTTAATGAATAATTATATTCTGAATTAACCCTATATATATACATATAAAATCTTGAAATTAACTAAAATACTAAATGATTGTTTGTTATAGATAATTCGATGGATCCTTTCATTAGATAATTATTTATAATCTTTTTGACTGAAAATAATAGTTCTTTTTAAAGGTAATTTTCCAAGGAGAAAAATCAAAATTTTGACCAAAACAACAAATGTTGATGAACATTATCACCTTTTTTTCTCCTGAAATAACCTTCAACGCCAAATATGCTTTTTGGTAATTTTTCATAGATTATTTTTCATTTGAACAACAGATGCTGACGGATATTATCGCATTTTTTTACGAATGTATCCAAAATTCCAAGCGATTCATTTTAAAATGATTGATCCGTCTTCAAGATAATTTAAAAGAAAAATTAATTAATGTATCAGTTAAAGAACAAATAAAGAACATTGCCGCATTTATTCCTAAAATAACCTTAAATGGAAAATGATCATTTTAATCGAACTGAAATTCTTTTAAAGGAATATGAATTAATTTTTTCTGTAAAACTTTAATTTCATTTCATATAATCACGCTCTCAAAGTAACATTTTTCTAGGTTTTATTTGCTGTAGTCATTAACTTATTTTTTTAAATCAGAGCTTTTGTAAATGGAATGGCATCGCGTTATTAAAAGCTGATTTTTTTTAGATGCTCTTGCAGATAATAATTTTTTTATTTTTTGTCTACGGATTTTTCTTTACTCCAGAAAACCTCATTCCCAAAATAATATGTTCTGACATGATAATAAATAAAATAAAATAAGTAAATAAATATTAGAATTTTGAAATTTATTGCACGAAATTAAATGAATATCATTAAAAAGATAATTTTTTAAAATTTTAAATGCTATAAAAGTAGTTTTTGTGCAATTATATTTTCGGAAGTTATTGTGGAAAAATATTATAATGTCGATAGTTTTTAATTAATTAAAATTTTAATGGATATTTTAAAAAAATAAATTCTCTTAGGTATATTTTAATTTTTTTCTAAAATTTTTTGAAAAAAAAAATACTAAATAAGTACTACATTTAATTCCGCAATACTATGGAGCAATACTAAACGATTCTGCAATACTATGTACGATTCTGCATTACTAACTAAATGATAAAAAGTACTAAATTTGATTCTGCAATAGTAACTAAATAATAATATTAAAAAAATTTGATTCTGTAATGCTAACTAAATATTAATAATAATAAAAAATTTTGATTCTGCAATACTAACTAAATGCTGAATAGTAATAAATTTGATTCTGCAATACTAACTAAATGCTTAAAAGTAATACATTTGATTCTGCATTACTAACTAAATACTAAAAAGTACTAAATTTGATTTTGCAATACTAACTAAATACTAAAAAAAGTTTTAAATTTGATTCTACAATACTAACTAAATACTAAAAAAAGTTTTAAATTTGATTCTACAATACTAACTAAATACTAAAATAGTTCTAAATTTGATTCTGAAATACTAATTAAATACTAAAAAGTATTAAATTTGATTATGAAATACTAACTAAATGCTTAAAAGTAATAAATTTGATTCTACATTACTAGCAAAATACTAAAAAGTATTAAATTTGATTCTGCAATACTAACTAAATGCTTAAAAGTAATAAATTTGATTCTACATTACTAGCAAAATACTAAAAAGTACTAAATTTGATCCTGAAATACTAACTAAACACTAAAAAAATACTAAATTTGATTCTTCAATACAAAATAAATATTAAAAAGTACTAAATTTGATTCTGCAATACTAACTAAACACTAAAAAGTATTAAATTTAATTCTTCAAAATCGAAAAAAACATGTTCTGCAGAGCGTTATCACACGCACATGTATTTATATTCATTATTAGTAGATCATTCAATTTCTGTAAAAAAATAAAAACAAATAAATCGCGCCTTCTTGGCTGTTATTTCGTTAATCTCTTGAGTTAAGCATAAAAATCTTACGAACATTTTTGGAAAACTACAATTTAGTTCCGAAAATTTGCGATGTTTTAGTAAAACCTCAGCTTAACTCAAAAAGAATCTTTCTTACAAGAACTTAGGGCAGTTCAAATTAGTGTTTGTGATAATAGTAAGGATTTCCGTGCTCTTTAAGGACTTCTGTAAGGATTAATGTGCTCTCATGAGGGTTGTAGAACCAACAATCTATTAAAAGTGAGGTTTAAAAAAAATCGGGGAATTAATATCTTTCAAATACGTCCACACCTATCCCCATCTCTTAAATTATTTTAGTTGATTTTAGTTTTTGATTTTTTCATTTAATATTCGCGTGAAAAATACATTCCTTACTTCATTCGAACATATTTTTAGTTTTATTTATTCTGTTGTATACTAGCCACTTTTAGCGAACTGGGTTCACCGGAATTATCATATGTATTTAATTTAAGTGAAATCGTTTAGGTATATTTTCATATCCAAGATTCCGCCAAATTCTCAAACATTTAATCAAGAGTGTTAATTTTATTGCCTTAACATTATACTCTTTTTTCTTGTGGGCATGAGCCTTTTTAAACGAGACCAGTCCCATGACGTCATAAGTATATTTTAGTATTAAATTGTTTTATATTTTCTTATCCATGATTACGCTAAATCCTCAAACTTTAAATTAAATTTGTTATTTTAATTATCTTACTTATTCTCTTCATTGTGTGCATGGATCTTTCCAATGGAGACCAGTCCCATTACGTCACAGGACTATTAAGAAGAGGGTTAAGAAGGGATTATTAAATTGGGGGGGGGAGATTTAACTGTATTTTTGAAATAATATTGGGAAAGATAAAGTAATTTTAATGAAATTTCTAATTTACTGAAGAAACAATTTGAAAGTACATCAGCATATTAATATCACTTCAATATTCTGACTTATTCAAATTTATTTACATTTATTATCATGTCAGAACATTTATTAACATGTTATTTTTGGATGAGGTTTTTGGCATCAACAAAAATCTTTAGGCGAAAAATAAAAAATCCGGAGGCAAAAAATAAAAATTTTATTATCTGCTCGAGCATCTCAAAAAAAGTCAGCTTTTAATAACGTGTTGCTATAAAATTTACAAAAGCTCTGATTTTAAAAAAAATAACTTAATGACTACAGCAAATAAAACCTAGGAAAATGCCATTTTGAGAACGTGATTATATGAAATGAAATAAATAGGAAATGTGATATATTTTTTAAACAATAAATGCGAGATAAAGTTTTTTTAGATATTTTATACATTAAAATGAATAAAAATTTAATTTAATTCGCATGAGCACGTAGTGCTTGGCCGTTCAAGAAATGATGTTTTGACACGATACATTGAAATATGCATAGCAGATTTCATTTTCATCTTTATATGAAATTTTAATCACTGTAAGTTCAATATTGCAATCAAACCAGTAATACATTGATTACTTTCTTCTTAAATGAAACATTCAATTTTGTTTTATTGCCAAGATTAATTGGAAATCTAGTCTAAGTTACCATTCATAATTCCTGATAATTTAAATTTATTTCTAGGAATTTCTTAAAATGTTAATCAACATGTATTCATTTATTTCAGTTTCAAAGAATAATGAAAAAGAAAAGGAAATAATAGACGTTTCTCTTTTTACAAATAATTGCCGAAAAAAATAAAAGATATCTTTTTAATGAAATACATGAACCAAGTTCTTTTTCTCATTTTTACCAGATAAATTCATTTTTTTTCTCATTTCAAATTAAAGTGAAAATTAATATTGAATTATAGAAATAACTGGAATTTCATCCTTTTCTTTCATTACACTTTTATAAACATGAACCAAGTTCTATCTCTCCTTTTTACCAGATAATTGCATTTTTTATTTTACCTCATTTCAAATTAAATCGAAAATTAATATTCAAACATAGAAATACCTGGAATTTCATCCTTTTCTTTCATTAAACATGTATAAATTCCAGAAATTATAAATTTAGTAGCATTAATTTACAGCGAAAATTAAAGTCAGAATAATTTCTGCATCCAAGATTCAGTATACAGTAAAATGGTTTTTGATTTTTAATTTTAGTAGCTAAAGTGAAAGTTGACATTTTCGTTTTATTTCTTCGAAATCGGATATTTAAACTCGATTGGAATCGGAATATCCGGAAACTAATTATTTTTTTAAACTTTGAACTTTATTCTTTTTCAATCCATATCAAACTCGAAATTTAATTCCATTTTTCCTTAATCTGCGATTTCCAGGAACGGAGTGTCGTTAGAGAGAGAGAGAGATCGACTTGATTTGATTCGCTATTCTCTTTCAGATTCCATTTCTCCGTATTCCAAGCGGCGGTTCTGATTGGCTGGAGCTTCGATTTGATCGAAGCGTTCCGGTTCTTCAAATAAATCTCTATAAAGACTTCTCGGAAGGTAATTTTTAATGCAACGCTACACTTCCATTTTGATTGGATTTAGGTTTTGGGAGGATCGGGTTTCGACGTTTTTCATTTTATTCAATCGTGCTAAAATATTAAGCTACATGAAATAATCTGATGGTAATCATACATTTTCGGAGAATATAATACGATGGAATATTGAATCTGGGTTCTGAGAATGGGAAATAAGGGGGGGGGGGGGGAATTTAAAATGGCGAATTCCTGGAACTGAATTATTGAAGAACGAAATGTCATTTATCTTCTTTTCTGACAAAGAATCTTTCATCTTTTTTTTTTTTTTGTATTTTGCATTTGAATTTTCATATTTACGGGTTTTTTGTTAATATATGATTTCTTTATAGGCGTTTAATGTTATCAACGAAAACGTGGGCGAATGTATCTCATAACTTTTGATGCTTTCTTTTAAAATACTCACCAAGTTGAAGTGAACTCATAATAAAATTTATTAAGTATTCAAGGACAAATTGGGTGGTGGACCGTATACATCATTCATTTTAATTAGAAACAGAAAAAAAACCCGATAAAATGAACAACAGTATTGAAAAATGTTCATGCATTATTAATTTTATATTTATTCTTAACTAAAGAGTTTGGTCTCTCTTAAACTTTCTCGCATGTTCTCCTTCTAATGTACTATATTAGAGAACGCCTTGTACGACATTGGCGTACAATAGTTGAAATATTAACCTTTGGCTTGAATACAATATTTTTTGAGAACCTATCATGTCATTCTTGGCGAGTTATTTGGCGATTACTTCTTAGAATTCATAATAAAATTCATTAAGTATACAAGGACAATAGGAAAGGGGGAAAAGACCCATAAAACATCAAAATTGAAAAATATTCATACATTTTAAGTTTTATACATATTTTTAATTAGAGGGATTAGTCTCCCCAAAACTTTCTCGCTTATTTTCTTTTTAAGATGCTACCTAGGAGAACGCTTTCAGGATATTGACGTACAACAGTCAAGAAATATTAACATTTGGCTTGAATATAATATTTTTTGTGAATCTGTCGTGTTATTCTTGGCGAGATATTTGGCGATTAATTCTTAGAATTCGTCATAAAATGCATTAAGTATAGAAGGACAATAGGAAGGGAGGACCCATTCATCATTCATTTTAATAAGAAACAGAACAAAATTGACGAACAGTAGTGAAATATATTTATACATTTTAAATTTAAAACGGGTCATCCTTGGCGAGTTATTTGGCGGTTAGAATTCCTAATTCGGCTGATAGAGATTTCAAGTGATCAGTCAGCTAAGGTAACTTTTAACATAGCTTCATATCGACGAATTTTGGGTACGTATTAAAAAGGAATAACCCGAACTGTCCACAACAGCATTAAAAACTTATATGCCATTTTCTACATCTTGCAACTGTGAACAAGGATTCTCCATAATGATAAATTTAAAAGCAAAACCAAGAAATCGTTTGACAATGGAAAATGACATTGTTTTGTGTGTTACATGTTAAATGGTTGATTCCAAACAGCTCATGTATCTTATTAACTAATAGAACACACAAACCAACTTGTATGTGTATTAAAATCTTTATGTGTATTCTTTTTTAATGAAAACTACAGCAATAAATTAATTTTCTTTAAAGTTTTCTTCCACTTCTCGCGACCCCCCAGGGGGTCGCTAACCACCTTTTGAGAATCCCTGTTCTAAAGTATATAAAAATTTCAAACTTATTTCAATATCTGAATTTTTTTAGTTCATTTACAGAAATTCGAATATATCTTCACGTGTTAATAAATTTGAATCTCGTCGCCCTAAACCTTGAACTGCTAGACGAATTATTACGAAGACGTTATAAAGTTCTAAAAGTTTAGGGTATTCAGTTTCTTTCCACATATAAGAAGAACCAATATCACACAATAATATTCGTTATAATATGAATTCTTTAAACCGGTTTTCAAATGAGACAAATTTACTTTTACCCCCCCCCCCCCGTTTTTTAAAACCGTCAAACCCTATCTAGTATAAAGACCGTATATCAAATATATAATCTAAAATTTAGGAGAATCTCTTTAATATAATATGAATGAAAACAAATTTTATAAGGAAGTTTTATTCATTTAAAATTTATTAAGGCAAAATTCTTTTTTTTTAAAATTTTATGCGAAATTTTTCACAAGTGTTTCATACTATCCGCTGTTTTCCTCAAGCATTTTAAGGCAACTAAAATGTTTCGGGATTTGATAAACCTTCTCAAAATGATGTGTTTTCGGAGATTATTATGCTATCAAAAATGCGTTGCGTCGACATTTGCAAGCTCAAGTGATGTTATTTTTAACCCAGAGAAAATTTTCAAAATATGTTGTTGACAAAAGATTTAAAATGTGAAATATTCAGTCTTCTTGTCTTTCGCATATAATGTGTCTTGTATGTTAAATATTCAGAGAAACAGAATTGAATACTGAACGTTAAATATCAAAAATGAATATTCATTTACCCCTCTCCCTCCCCCTTTTTTGATATTTTACTTTTAAGCTATTTTTTTTTAATGTAAAAAGGGTTTGTGATGTATGTGAGCTAGAAGTCAGACTTCTGCCCTCGGGTGCTTAGGGATCCATACCCTCAGAAGTTACTGAATACCTCCTTCCGTTGTAAAGCGGAACACGAGACATCAGCAACAAGACCTTTATCTCAAGCAATGTAAAAGTATTAGATCAACACAGGCTGCCTTGTTTTTGTTTTATCAAAAGTCAGGAAATTTGGAATTCGATGCATTTCAATTAAGTTCGATTTTTATTTGAATGCACTTTTATATAAAATTCAGAAGAAGACATTAAACTAAATTAACTTTTCTTATTAACTTCAGGAGTCAAATATAAATTTCCATAAAAGTATTCAATAATCAAATACAAATATTCCGGAATCAAATACAAATGTTGGACATTGAATGTTGTCAAATAAAAATGCTGAACATTGAATACTATCAATTACAAGTATTAAATATTGAGTCAAATACAAGTATTAAATATTGAGTCAAATACAAGTAATCATACAGATATTCTGGAGTTAAATGCTCATGCAAGTTTCAAAAATAGAATACAAAGACACACTATTCGAGAATTAAATGCAAGTACTCGACAGATTTCAGCTCGATGCGAGATTTATATGAATACACTTTATGTATAAAATTCATTAGAATGTTTCGAATCAGTTTTCTTTATTGACTCTAAGAGTCAAATACAAGCATTCACACATGTATTCAGGAGTCAAATACAAGTACTCATACAAATATTATGGAGTCAAATGCTCATGCAAGTAGTCAAAAATCAAATACAAAGACACGCAAGTATTCGATAAATTTCAGTTCGATGCGAGATTCATTTCAATGCATTTATGTATAAAATTCATAGGAATGTTTAAAATAAGTTTTCTTTATTAACTTTGAGTCAAATACAAGTACTCATACAAGTATTCAGGAGTCAAATAATGTTGAAGAGTCACATGCAAGTACTCACACAGATATTCTAGTGTCAAATGCTCATGGAAGTATTCAAAAATCAAATACAAAGATATACAAGTATTCGAGAATCAAATACAAGTACTCGATAAATTTTAGTTCGACGAGAGATTTATATAAATGCACTTTAAGTATAAAATTCATAGGAAAGCTTTAAATCAGTTATCTTTGCTGACTTTAAGACTGAAATACAAGAACTCACTCAAGTATTCTGGAGTCAATTACAAATGTTGAAGAGTCAAATATAAGTACTCATACAGGTATTCTAGAGTCAAATGCTCAAACTAATATTCAAAAATCAAAAACAAAGATACACAAGTATTCGAGAATCAAATACAAGTGCTCGATAAATTTCAGTTGGGCTCGAGATTTATGTGAAAGCACTTTATGTGTAAATTTCAGGGAGTGTTTTAAATCAATTTTCTTTATTGACATTAAGAGTTAAATACAAGTACTTACACAAGTATTCAGGAATCAAATGCAAATATTCATTCAGATATTCAAGAGTCAAATACAAATACTCATTCAGATATTCAGGAGTCAAATGCAAATACTCATTCAGATATTCAGGAGTCAAATGCAAATAGTCATTCAGATATTCAAGAGTCAAATACAAATCCTCATTCAGATATTCAACAGTCAAATATAAATACTCATTCAGGTATTCAAGAGTCAAATACAAATACTCATTCAGATATTCAGGAGTCAAATGCAAATACTAATTCAGATATTCAGGAGTCAAATGCAAATAGTCATTCAGATATTCAAGAGTCAAATACAAATACTCATTCAGATATTCAAGAGTCAAATATAAATACTCATTCAGATATTCAGGAGTCAAATATAAATACTCATTCAGATATTCAAGAATCAAATGCATAGAATCACCATGCTAGATAAAATGTCACTACCAGTTTTCACGAATGCCTTTCTCATAGTGTTGTTCGACTTATAAAAAAAATAATCCCCAAGCCATAAACGATTTTTCGCATAAAAATGATCCACCACGATCTGATGAGACATATTTGAATTTTTGTTTTGTTATAGAAAATTGAATATTTTTATCCATTTGATTATTCTAAAATAGCCTAATATGTCTTATGTGATACTAAAACGATGCTTCTTGCAACTAAAATACTAAGTACAATAAAAACAGTATGACAGAAAAATTAATATTTTATGTCTTAGTTTAGGTTTTGCTATATTTACATTTGGATAACACTTTATCCATATCAAAAACTGCAAGGAGATCATAATGTTGATTTATTCAGTTAGATTTCACAGTTCTTTTTAAGTTAAACTTTAGATTAAAATGAAACGACATTCTAATTTTGAATGACTTCGTAAAGACTTATGCTATAGTTACAAGCGTGTTACTGAGATCCTTGTATTGAAAATGAATAATATTTTGTTCCAAGTCCAATATTTATACCAATTTGCTCGAGATTAAACCAAACCAGAATATTTTATTTTAAACACCAACCTAAATTTCGTTTTATTTCCTTCGAATAAATCATTGCGCTTATCTCAAATAATTCTAATTATTTTACATTTTGTAATTGGAAGGCATCATGCATAATAATTCATTTACCAAAACCCACCAAAAAACTAAAACGCGTGAAGATTACCTTCATTCTCTTAAAGGGCTAATGAACGCAATTAAAAACCAATGACGTGAACTTATCTCGTTGAAAATATCTAATTTAAAGTCATTATTAAACATCTCCTAAGCACACAAAAGCAAAAATATGACATCTTTACACAGTATAAAGCAACAACAACTACAACAAAACCCCTCGTTTTTCCTGGAAGACACTAACAAACAAATAACGATTTTAATCATTCTAATGACACTAGCAGGCAATCCAGTTTTAATTTAAACCAACATAATTAATTCCTCCTTGCGTCCGGCTCTGTAAAAACAAACCAGCTGCAGCGACCAACGGCAGCTGAAATAACAATTAAAAGAACACGGAACAGAACAGAAAAGCGCGGGAAATAAATGAGAGAGAGAGAGACAGAATAAAAAAAAAAGAACAACAAAATTGAAACGTTTATATTATTAACAGCATTTTTATCCACGTCCAAACCTTCAGCGGAGTAATTCGCTGACGTTTCCGGGACAACTAATGCCTCAGGAGAGAAAGGACAACAACAGCAACAACGACAACAAAAAAAAAGCCAAACTAAAATCCTCTCTTCTCAGTAGAGAAAAAGTAGAGACAGCAGCGGCGTTTTAATTTGATGTTCGACGACTGTGTTCAGGAAACCGTGTAGTACTTTAATTGAGATCGCGACAAGCACCTAATCCGTACATGTTCCCGTGTTCTGTTATTAACCTTTGATACAGCGGCTGGTAGGGCTCTTCCGTATGATTGCCCCCGCTCCAAGCTCCTTTATTAGCTAGCTCTCGAGCTGGAAGAAGACCCCCCCTCTACATCCCTCCCCCTCTCGACCCCCTTTCAGCTCCGTCTCGCTCACTCTTTTCGAGCGGAGATATTTGGACCGCTTTAGCGTTTTCTATCGGAGATGGAACGTTTGGAATGCAATTATACGGAGATGCCGGGGCGCAAGGGAAAGCCCCTAGCCGCCCTAGGGTCTACGGATGCTTCGTAAACGGATATAGTTTGGCGTTATGGGGCTTGCTGTACCGGTGACAACGGGTTTTACGGCGAGCTTTGAGTCTGTCTTCAATTTTAGGATTTTTTTTTCTCCTTTGTCCTACTGAGAATGGCTCGGAGGACAGTTCTTTTCCCTTTTTCTTTACTTTTTTGGCAAACTAGTTTTTAAAAAGGAATGTTTTTTCGGTCCTTAAGGGCACGTATAAGTTGCTATGGGTATTTATATTTAGCTTCTTAGAATTTAAAGATCGGAAATCAAATGTCCAGAGAATGGAAATGTTGCCATACAGCGTTTCTTCGCCAACCCCCGTTCAGAAAAAAAAGTAAATGGCGGTGTTTATTTTGAACTGTTACTATTTTTTCATCTTCATTTTGTGAAATCGTAAAATGGAATTTAGGTGTTTTTGAATGATTTGGGAAGCTTTGAATTTGAAAGCTTTAATTCAAGAAATTCTGAGAGACTTCGGTATTCAAAACGAAATGGAATTTGATGCTTATTCTGCTACTTCTAGCTAGACCAATATAGGTCATGAAAAAAAAAAGCTATATTTTCATTTTGAATTATTATAATTATTATCATGTGAGAATATGACGTTAATTCGGTTAGGAGGTTTTGATATCTCCGAAATTTACTGGTAAAAATATTTTTACCTGCTTTTACCAGTATTGCATTATTATGCATGCTTCTTTGACAGCAGATGTGTCTATAATAGGATGAACTGCTTTTACCAATACTGCTTTATTATTATGTATTCTCCTTTGAGAGCACATGCGTATTTAAAAAGTTAACCTGCTTTTAACAATATGGATTTTTTATTACGTTTACTTCTTTGACAGCAGAAGCCTTTTGATAAGGATGACGAAGAATTATGGCATTATAGTTGTTATTTTTCCTCAAAATCGGTCGAGCTTCATCATCATTTTTTCTCCTCTTCTGTACAAAAGTTTAGAACTATTTAAACGAAGAAAAATTCTGTTGAATTTGCATCATAATTTTCATTTGTTCAAATCACAGTAATGAATTTATGAGATGCAGAAAATCAAAATACCTCAAAAATTGGAGAATTGATTTCGACAAAATTTGAGTCTCTTTTTTTCTCTCTTTTACCAAAAATTGTAAGAGCCGAAACGAAGGTAAATACTGTTGAATTTGAATAGTAATTTTCATCTCTTCAAGTCAAAGAATTGTGTTTACAGTAATGCAGAAAGTTTACCAATCGGAGGACTGGTCTTAATACCATTAGGATTTTTGAAATCATTGTATGTTATTGTATAATATATCCTTCTTAAATTATCATCTGGAGTAAATTAAAAATAAAGATAATAAGGGTATACGTCAAAGGAGGAATAAAAAAAAGTGTTTAGAGGTATTTGTTGTAAATGAAGGATAGATCTTTTTTAACATGTTTTGCTTTTCCCTTTTTGTTCCAATGTTTTATGTCAGACGATAATGATGGTATCGTTGACAGATGGTTTTTAGCTAATACATTCTGATAAATGGTCGCAGATAAAATTTATCATTTTCATTTATGAAAAAAAAAACAATAATAATTAGATTTAAAGATTTTTTCATACTTTGAAATAATGTATATAGTTTAATGTTTTTTAGATAATTAAAAAATAATTGATTTGATTTACAAACAGAGAAACATATTCGAAGCCGAAAAGACCAGGTTGAGAATTTTATATATCCAAAAATTTGAATTTAGAAAATTGAATCTAAAACTGATAACCTCCATATTTGATACTCAATGTGATCATTAAAATTGGTAATTAACTTTTATTTTTATTATTTAACAAGTTTAGTAAATAATATATAATAAATAAACTAGAGGTAAATTCGCTAAATACCGTGATGATAGTTTCAATCGAAAAGACGATAATTGTAAATACAATAAGTAAAAAAGTTATTTCAATAAAAGAAACAGTATAAAGAACTCCAATAATACAATTATACGATATGAATTCAAAAAAAAAAAAAGAAAAAAAAAAAAGAAGATTAAAACGAAATCTGCTATGCATGTTTCAATGCATAATGTCAGAACATAAATTTCTTCAACGGCCAAGCACCGCGTGCTCGAGCGAGTTAAATTACATTTTTATTCATTTTAATAATTTCATTGAATGAGTCACTTTAGTATTGCAAACGATCCAAAGAAACTTTTGTCTCGTATTTAATGTTTTAAAAAAATATCGCATTTCCTACTTATTTCATTTCATATAATCATGTGCTGAAAATGACATTTTTCTAGATTTTATTTGATGTAGTCATTAGTTAATTTTTTTTAAATCAGAGCTTTTGTAAATGCGATGGCAATGCATTATTAAAAGCTGATTTTTTTAAGATGCTCATGCAGATAATAAAATTTTTATTGTTCACTGCAGATTTTTGTTGACACCATAAACCTCATCCCAAACTTAACATCATGTTCTGCCATGATAAAAAAAAGCAATGGAATAAAGTTTTAAGATGTTTCGTTTTATGTTCCTTCGAGTACATATATATAATTTTGTTTGATATCGTATAATTTACTGTCTTTTATTTTTGTGATAGTTTTTTTAAAGCCTCAATTTCTGGGGATTTTCAGGTCACAAGACGTCAATATTTTTGGACGAAAGTCAGACCTTTACAGAAAAATATGTCTTGTTTGAATTTCTGCTCGAGGGTCACCCTTGAGAAAGACTTGAAGTCGGATTAATCATTTTTAAAAAATTTCTTTCATTTATATGAACTTAATATTTTACTAATATGGTTAAACACAAACGCACATATGAATATGTGTGTATACACTTATGTATTTGGGTGTGTAAAATAGTATTGTAAATATATATTTTTTAAAAAATACTTGTAATATACCATTTTTATTTTCGGTAGCTAGTCTATCTTCACTAATCGTTATTTCAGCAAGCAATTATTTCTATATGTATATTTGCTAAATTTCAAAAATGCGCAGTAAAGGCGTGGCGCCGTGGCTTAGTTGGTTAAAGCGCCTGTCTAGTAAACAGGAGATCGTGAGTTCGAATCTCGCCGGTGCCTAATTGTAGCTAAGTGGGTTTTTTTTTTAACTTTGTCGTATACACCTTTCTAAATATTAAAGATTTCTTCTTATTTTTCAACATAGATAAAGTATTGCAATCATCAGAAAATTCGAACCCCAGGTTTCGACTTATCTCTATGTTTTGGAATTGCCTGAGTTCAAAAAACAAATTTTTGGAAACTAACACTTCTTTTGTCTGTGACGAAGATTATTCAAAAACGTTTTAAGCAAGACAGATAAAATTTGATATATAGTCTGGAAATCAAATTTGTATATTTCTATCGAATTTTGAGCGAAATACATTCAGAGAAAGTCTGTCTGTCCAGATAATCCAATATAAGTTAACTAAATAACTACGAAACGAAGAGAGCTAGATGTATAAAATTTCGTATGAAGACGTATTTAACATCTATGGTGTAAAAAACCTATCAAATTTTAACCATATCGAGCAAGGTAAGTCTTAGAACAGACTCCCCGACCCACCGAAAAGACACACGGATTAACCATCAGCACTGAATGACCGGACCAGCGCAACAGCAACACTGACGGGAACTGTGGTTGAGTCCTAATGGCCGTCACCGGCCACAGTACAACCCACCCCGAAGGTAGTACGTCCCGTCATCAATGGCAGGAGCCTAACCCCCACCTATTAGTGTACCCACCGGGTTGGTGAGATCCAATCGCCATACCGTAAGCCTCTCATCCCCATTACGTGGTGCTCCCGGGGGGGGGGATGCCGCAAGGTAATAATCGTCGATCGGTTTGTATTTTCAAAAGCATGTAAATGCAATAACTTAAAAACGTAATGACTGAAATATATCAAACTGGGCGTGCATTTTGGTGACGACAAGTGTAGTTCAAAATCCAATTTTGGTTTCAATCGACTGATAAAAACGCGCTTTAAACACCAATCCGATTGCCAGATGCTTTTGACCACAAGCGCCGGGTTAACCGCCAAAACACTCGCCAAGAGTTCAATTTTAAGACAATTTTTAAAAGCTTTTTTAAAAAAATGATAGCCTTCGTTTTATCAATATTAATTCGAATATTAATTCATTTTGTAAGGCATGTTTCGAGTTTAGGCATATACTTCTGTAAAAGAAAAAGCTTTTGTGCAGTCGTTTGACCTTGGGCGAGGATGGCCGTGTTGTCAGCTTATGCTAAGTGTTATGGCACATTACTGGAGAATGTCATTCATGAAAAGTAAGAACATTACTTGGCCTTTTCTAAATATTTCAGCACTGCTGTATAATCTCTATGCTGCAAATATCTAGCCCGATCGGCTGTTAACTGAAAGAGGTACATGGTTCGAATCCACATAGGTTTAGTTTAGTTATAGTGACGTCCCTTGTTAAGCATCGCTAGGGCTATTTAGGGATTTTGAACCGCGGTCAGACGACAAGGAAGGCACCTGAACTGGCACCCCTCCACACCACACCAGATAGAGGACGTTTGACCCTGACGAATTCAAAGTACAACAGACCCCCTCACACGACGATTCTTCGGCAAAATCGGATCTCAAATTTGAAACCGTATGGCTCACGAGCAGTGTCCTTACCACCAGGCCATCGCAGTTTTATGCCCATCAAGAGGCTGTGCCTTTATTATTATTACGCGCTATTCTCCAAAATTCATTTAACACTTCGTCATATAAACTGACTATCTTATCACTTTTTTATTTGAAGTTTCATCAAATTCATAAAATTAGGAGCATTGTTTATTGGATCTTTAACATATTTATTATATTTCCCATTCAGAGGCGGTGACCCTGAAATTTTACTACTACGCGTTATTCTCAGCATTGTTGTTGTTTCTTATGGCACTTGCCATGGAACAAACTCGTTGAGGTAGTCAGCGATTTAAGCCTAATCAGCGTCTCTTGTTTTGTAGTAGCGCCAACTAGAATCAGGGTACGACTTTTGCTACTCACTCATCCCATTCGCTTGCATGGACCCTTTTTACGCGGTTTGGGGGGCGGCAAATTCACATTCCTTACTGATAGAACGCAGAACAACCACACCCTAACCGGGACGTCCAGATCACGGGGAAGACGCGCTACCTCTATGCCAGGACTCCGGTTCATAGCGCATTAAATCCAATAAACTGAGTATGGTAACAGTTTTTTAAATGAGGCTTCATCAAATTAGGAGAATTATTGAATGGAATTATAACATATTTATATTTCTTCCTTCACAAGGGTAATTAAGCTAATCGCATTGATTTATAAAGATAATTATATGCAAAAATTTTAAGTTATTTTCTGCCCTCGTAGTGAAACAACTCAACACTCCTCAACTTTAATATCATTAGTACATTCGTTACCAATGCCGGCTTGCTGGCACAGAGGTAGCGCGTCTGCCTCGTGTTCTGGAGGTCCCGGGTTCGAGTCCCGGTTCGGGCATGGTTGTTATTCTGTTTGCTATCTGTGCGATGGGTGAATGTGCCCCCCTGTAAAAAGGGGCTGTGCAAGCGTATGTGTGTGTGTTTCATCTTCATATGAGCTAGAAGTCAGACTTCTGCCCTCGGGTGCTCAGGGGTTCATACCCTCAGAAGCTACTGCACCCCTCTTTCCGCGGTAAAAAGCGGACACGACATCATCATCATTCGTTACCAATAAGCATGACTATGACTCGGACCACTATCTAATAAGATGCTTACTTCTTTGCTATCTCTTATTTTCAGTAAAAAAAGAATGCCGGCATCCTGGCATAGGGGTAGTGCATCTTCCCTGTGGTGAGGGAGTCCCGGGTTCGAATCCCTGCATGGTGATTCTTCTTTATTCTATCTGGAATGTGTGTTAATGATGCTGTGCAAGCGAATGCGATGCGTGAGTAGCAAACATCGTACTCTTGGCCCTGGCTTCTTCTTGTGTACAGCCGACCACCCCGCCACCACTGAACGTAGCAGTATCGACAGGATTTGTTGCAGCCGACTGTGGACTGCAGCAATGTCCATCCTTACATTGACCGAATCTGTCAAACTGATATTCTATTCGAGGTAACTGGCCCCAGAGTGGTCAAATACTGACCACCTCCTCCTCGACAAACTTTCAAACTGTTGGTAGAAAAAAACTGACATCTTGGTCCTGGCCCTGGCTAGCGCTACTGCAAAACAAGAGACGCTGATTAGGCTTAAGTCGCTGACCACCTCAGCGAGTTTGTCCATGGCAAGTGCCATAAGAAACAGCAACAGAAGAGAGAATATATAATTAGTCAGCAAATGGGAATCACAGGTGATTCATACAGTTAAGAAGGGTAAATCAAAGAGATAGAATCGGAACGTAGTCGTGTTCAACTTACATTAAATTTTACACCGAATGAAAACTTTAGCCGTCAACCAAATATGGCTGACATGTTGTTCAACTTGTTAGTTCAAATAATCCTCACGTAATATAACATTTTTGATTTTGAGATCGAATGATAATGAACTATTGATGAGCGATAATGATAACAAATGATTTCATTTTTGATAATGAAGTCTGCAATATTTGAAACAGAAAACGCAACTGGCTATTCGCAAGCACATTGGAGGTTTGGTAATTATAGATTTTATAAATGTGAATTCATTGGTAATTCGAATACTTTATCTTGTGCCTTGGATTTCCTATTAGTGTAATATAAAAGCATCACTGCATAATTCAACTTATTTTAATTAATTAGAAATAACAAATTGGATTTTTTTCCTATTTCTGATTTGTTTTTATTCGTTAAAAACGCCACCGTCTTGCATCAACTGTATCTATTTAATTTTATTTCATACTAGCCGCCTTTGGCGACCAGTCGGTTCGCCAATATTAATCCTCGCTAAAATTTTCATATAATATTTTATGTAGCTGTGTCTCATAACAGGTTTTTCACCAAAATATTTTTAAACCAAACAAATTTTGTTTATCATATAATTCATTTATAGTATCATTTTCTTCAGATGTTCTGTTCATTGTACTACTCATCTTTCTCTTTCTGTCCGAGCAATGATTGTCCCAGAATTGATATTTTACTTAAATGGTGGAGGGAAAGGTCAAAAATTCTACGTTATCATAGAAGAATAAGATTCAAATTTTCATAAATGCAAACACACTAAACAAATAAAGACACAATTGGTTTTCAAGAGATGCCGCGCACAGAGGAAATAATGGTGACACACACACACCCTACGTTATTCTTTTTTTCCCCCTTCCCAGCCCATACTTTATTTTAAGCAAGCGTAGATTAAATATCCATACAGACTAATAATAAAAGCAACTATTTTCTTTCTTTTTTAAACATCCCGTTATCTATGAATGAAAACCAACTGACTTCGCGTATGTCTTTCTAAACAAATCATAATTTATTACTTCCTGCTATCTTACTCAGCTGGTGTGGGGGAAGGAAATGAAGATTTTTGGCGAGAAAGTAAGAAAAGTGTCATTTTGACTATTTTCCTGGCGGTTGTTTCATTTTTTTCTCTCCATAAGAACCATCCCTGTGTCTTAACGAAAATATTTTTTTTAAAAATTAGCCGAATTGGTCGAGCCGTTCTCTAGTTTTGCCCTTAGCAACGCATTTCGAGATCTATTTTTATTAATATAGAATATTTCCAATTGAGGAAAATAATAACTAAATTGTTATTTTATTGACAATGAATATTTAAATGGGATTCGAACCTCTAATCCAGTTTATTGATAAATGACGATTAGATTTGATTTACCTGTCATTATTTTTTAAATTCTGTGTCATCTATATGGCAGCGATAGCGTACTCGCAAAAAATGTATTTAATACTTCACAAATATAACTGTAATAGTTTTATTTAAAGAATTGCTTTCAGTTGGTTCGTTTTTTACTTTGAAATTGGTGTAAAATTAGTTTTTGAATTAAAATATGCTCCAAAGATACTAATAAAAAATGTTGAAATGTCTTAAAAAATAAGAATAATTATAATTTTGAAAAACTTTCTTTTTAGTTAGCACTTACTTTCCAAAATTAACTGTACTGTAAATTTTTCAGTTTAACGGTCTGCAAAATGAATATTTTCGAAGAAAATACATCTTTGAACAAATTAGATGCGGATTACATTATTTATTTTGAAGCTTCTTAGTTAAAAATCAGTGATATGCTAATTTATTATTGCTGCATAATTCATTCATAATTTTAATTTAAAAATTATTAAATTATTGAGATATAATTGCAGTAATTTTTTTTGAATTACTTTTATTTGTCATGTTTATATTTATTTAAAACTATTCAGTTTAAAAAAATGAAACTTGTTTGATAATTTTAATCTGAAAGTAGTCATTCTTAGTTTCCACTACTCATTTTTTATTCGTAGTCAGGCTTAATTAGGAATGAATAAGCCGGATTTGCTGCCCCAAATTCCATTTTATTTTAAGTATCCTTCATAGATAGTATATATACTTGTAAAGATTGTGCATTAAAAAAATGTACGAACCATTTTTCGTCCCTTATACAAATTTGTAGATCAAGATCTGAAATATCATCAGAATTAAATTTATCGAATAAATCGGTGATCTGAAGAATCGAATTTGTCTTCCAAACCAGCTACAATGTTAAACTAACATTTTTTGTGTCCAAAACTGATTTGCTAGTCTTTGAAACAAACTTCATCAAAATGTAAACTTATTTCATTTTCTTATTATATTGCATAGATTGTAATAATAGTGATTTTTGAGAAAAATAACAAATTAATTTTTATACATAAGTTTAAAGCATAAGATTACGTTGTTTCTAATGGTACTTGGTAGTCAGCGATTTAAGCCTAATCAGAATCTCTTGTTTTGTTGTAGTGCCAACTAGGGTTAAGAGTAAGACTTCTGCTACTCACTCATCACATTCGCTTGAACAGCGCCTTTTTACAGGGGGGCACAATTACACATCACGCAAATAGAACACAGAAGAACAACCAGGTTTGAATCCGGGACGTTCAGATCATGGGGAAGACACGTTACCCCTGTGCCACGCCGGTAAAGCATAAAATAATATTCTCTAATGAATAAATAAAAAATTGATTCAATATTGCTTTACATTTTTATAAAACAATTTTGAAGTTTGTTTGTTTTTTAATACGATTTGCAGCAAATTCATTGATAATATATTTCAACTCAATTTTTTAAAATTTAATTTAAACATGATAATTAATATATAAGGCGCTAAATCGTTTTTGACTATATTTATTAATTTCAAACTTGAGAATGAATCTTTCAGCTGATAATTATTTAATAATATATTATATAGTTAAGAATATTTTATAACAGCAATTGAGTTAAAATAATTTTCAATGAAATAACTCAATATAAACGGAATTCAAATATTTTTAAGTAAGTATTAAAATAGCATGCAATTGGGAAACAGAACTAGACTACAAATATTTATTTATCAAATAAATCGGTAAAATGAATATCATATTTGAAATTCAAGTTTATAACTTCGCAATATTTGAATACAATAGTTTTTTTTTTTTTTTGGCATGAATTTAGTATTTTTACTTATTCTATCGAGTCATTTTTGGTGAGTGACCCGACGATTAATCTTGGTATGCATCCAAAAATTAAATTCATATTTTAGACACATTTTTCTCAATAGATTGGCTAAAAGATTTGACATAAATCTTCACTTGTAATCAAAAAATTCTCATATCAAATTTGAGACATTTAAATCATTACGTTTTTAAATTTTTGCATTTTTATGTTTCTGGAAGTACAAACGGACAGACGGTCAATACTTGATGGATTTGGCTAAAAAATTTGTTTGCAGTTATCGTGTTTACTTATTTTCGAACTGGTGGACAGACTGACTTCCACTGCATGGAGTTTTCTCGAAATTTGATGGAAATCTGAAAATTTAGGTGAAAAATCGTAGACAAAATGTCATCTGTTCCAAATAGTGTTTTTCTAACTCGTAGAGGTTTGAGGTATGGAGATTTGTCAATATCTCAAGTCAAGAGCTTGTTGATGATTAACAATCCTTTCTCTGTATGATGAAGTAAAAAATAACTACAACAATTAGGCACCGGCGAGATTCGAACTCACGATCTCCTGTTTACTAGACAGGCGCTTTAACCAACTAAGCCACGGCGCCACAAAATTCGCATTATTTTCTTTTCTAAGTGGGAGAGTTCGCCAACGAGGAGAATCGCCAAAAGGATTAATACACTTCATCTATCTATCTATCTATCTATCTATCTATCTATCTATCTATCTATCTATCTATCTATCTATC
>JAOUZG010044942.1:4338652-4356726 GCA_026289955.1 Argiope argentata | reverse complement strand
GATTAAAATGAATAAAAATGTAATTTAACTTGCACGAGCACGTGGTGCTTGGCCGTTCAAGAAATGATGTTCTGACACGATACATTGAGATATGCAGAGCAGATTTCATTTTAATCTTCATTATATTTGTTTACAACATATTTGGGCTATAAAAAAAGAAGTCATTAACACTTATAAGCCTCTAGCGTTTGATTTGGTGCATAATATAAAGCGAGCAGCTATTATGATCCGTTACAACATAATTTCACGAACACCTGCTCCCCCATCCAACGCGAACTTTGAACTCTGACCTCTGAAAGGTCTTCCATTAATTTCATTCAGCAGTATCTGTTGATGTTTACATCAAATCTCCAATTACTTAACAGAATTGATGCAAGAAAAAGACATCAACGGACATTGATTTCACCGTAGGCTGTAATTCGATCCTTTTCGCCAAAGAATAGAACGGGGATAAAGAGGGGGGGTTAGCGTAGAGGGGTCTACATCGGGGAGGTAAAGATCTTTTCTCGATTTATTTGCTGCTAATGGCTTGCCGGCAGACGAACTTTGAGATTTTTTTTTATCGTTTTACTATCAGCTAATTGGATCGGAAATTGGAAATCAAGATTTTCCCACGTTTATGCTAAAAAAAGCCCTCCCCCCCCTCTTTTTTTAATAAAGCGGCGTCTCTCTGTTCCCCAAACGGGAGATAAGATGCTGTAACTACTGTGTCGCCATCTATTGTCGCCGTTAGTCGCACCTATTGTCCACTTTGCTTTTCATCGCCGTATTTTGTAAATTAACTATAAAGTGTTGATGTGAACCGACTTTATATGCCAAGCATTATCTCTGTAAATTACATGTTGTGAACATCGTTGCTCATAAAATATCTTGATTTAATGTAGTCGGAACTAAAATATTATCAACTAGCCTCCTTTGGCCAGTCGGTTCGCCAGTATTAATACTCGCTAAAATTTTCATATAATATTTTATGTAGCTGTGTCTCATAACAGGTTTATCACCAAAATATTTTTAAACCAAACAAACTTTGATTGTCTTATAATTCATTTATAGTATTATTTAGTATTATTTTCTTCTGATGATCTGTTCTCTGTACTACTCATCTTTCTCTTTCTATCCGAGCAATGATTGTCCCGGAATTGATATTTTACTTAAATGGCGGAGGGAAAGGTCTAAAATTCTACGTTTTTATAGAATAATGAGATTCAAATTTTCATAAATGTAAACACACTAAACAAACTATTGGTTTTCAAGAGATGCGAAAGTTTAAAAACAGCTTGGAAAATGCCGCGCACAGAGGAAATAATGGTGACACACACATCCTTCTTTTCTTTTTCTTCGCTACTTTTCTGTCTACAAACCCTTTTTTCTTTTGTTATTCTTTTTTTCTTCCCTGCCCAGACTATTTTGAGCAGGCATCGTTTAAATATTCATACAGACCAATAATAAAAGCAACTATTTTCTTTCTTTTTTAAACATCCCGTTATCTATGAATGAAAACCAACTGACTTCGCGCATTTCTTTCTAAGCAAATCATAATTTATTACTTCCTGCTATCTTACTCAGTTGGTGTGTGTGTGGGAGGGAAGGAATGCAGATTTTTGGCGGGAAAGCAAGAGAAGTGTCGTTATAACCATTTTCCTCGTAGTTTTTTCATTTTTTCTCTCTATAAGAACCATCCTCGTGCCTTAACGAAAATATTAAAAAAAATTAGCCGAATCGGTCGAGCCGTTCTCCAGTTTTGCGCTTAGCAACGCATTTCGCGATCCATTTTTATTAATATAGATATACGATTAGAATTCCATTTAGAGGTTCAAGTTTTCTATTTATATTCGTCATTTGTTGTAAAAATTGTAATGAAAAAAAAAAAACTTTGTGTAGAAGTATAATAATTTATTTTCAGAAATATTTTGGAAGAAGCAAGGATGAAATGTTTTGTTTATTAACCTCAAAAGTGCTTATTTACAAACTTGGCTGTTGGCTTGTTTGTTTTAATTTTTAACCGAAAAATTTATCGGGAAATATTGCTTGATTTCTTTTTGCTGTACAATAGTGTAATTGGCTAGAATCTTTCTCATTAAACCTTCTCGTAACCTTGTCTGATATGATTCGTATTTTGCTAAGATTCGTATCATTAATCAGAAAGCACAGTATTCATTTTTTTTTAAATATTCCGTTTGAGAAGTGGCATTCAAAGTTAGATTCAAATTTATTGTAAAACCATCGATCAATCTCATTTTTGTAGTTCGATGAGTTTTTGAATTATAAATATATTAATAGAAAGACAAAGTTTAAAATGAAATCTGCAATGCATATCTCAATGTATCATGACAGAACATCATTTCTTGAACGGCCAAGCACCACGTGCTCGTGTAAACTAAATTATATTTTTATTCATTTTAATCGTTTCATTGAATGAGTCACTTTAGTATTGCAAACGATCCGAAAAAACTTTGTCTCGCATTTATTGTTTTAAAAAATATCCCATTTCCTGTTTATTTCATTTCATATAATCCCGTGCCCAAAATGACATTTTTCTAGGTTTTAGTTACTGTAATCATTAATTTATTTTTATAAATCAGAGCTTTTGTAAATGCATTGGCAAAACTTTATTAAAAGCTGGATTTTTAAGATGCTCGTGCAGATAAAAAAAATCTATTTTTCACTTACGGATTTTTGTTCGCTTTTGTCAAAAACCTCAGCCCCAAAACAATATCATATTCTGAGATGATAAAAAATAATAATAAGGGAGAAAAATTAAAAATCAACATTGGGACTTGGAACCGGGAAACACATATTATTATTATTATTTATTTAAGAATCACAAGATCTGAAAGGTGATGGCTATTGTCATTTCTATTTCTATATTTTATACTCTATTCCACCCTAATTTGGCTGGATTATAAATAGCAGAAAATGTGGCGCTCCGTGTTGGGAAAGAGTTCACCATCAATTTTGAATTTGAAATAATTGAAATGTGCAGATATTTATCAATTAATATAATTAAAGAAATCGTTTTTCATTAACAGGTATTTAATATTATTCTCGAGTTAAAAGTGCTTACCTTTTAAATATTTTGTAAATAAAGTGAACAAATAAAGCCAAAAGATTGAAATGATTAATTCCATTTTGGCTAGAGCCGGTCTTTAAAGTCAAATAGTTGGCTCGTTTTTCTGATACACAACATGTCTAGGCGTTGTACAGACTGTATTGCATCGTATGGGGAACATACTATGTATTAATCATCATAGCAACCATGTAATATTTGTTTTTGTAAATAAGTTTTTCTTTGTTTGTGTTTGTGTGTGTAATTTTCTTCAGGGAGCTAAAATTGTAATTTTTATTAATGACCAATAATATAAAATATAATATTTTTTTAATCTTTATGTTTAATAAAGATTCTTTATAAATAAGTCGCATTTGTTTTGCTTCTGTCTCTTTCTCTTCCTGAACTTGCATTATCCTTAATTGATTTGGCGAATATTTGATTTGGCGAAAAAAATTGCAAGATAAAATTTCGCCAGCTATCTGCATTTCTAGTAATACTTTGTACTTAAAAGTAACCCAGTTTCCCTGACAACGACTGCGATTCGGCTTACGTAGAATTTACTCTGCTCCCAAGTTACGTTGGAACAGACCACAAACGAGGGGAAGTAAAAAAGGCAGCTGACTTTTATCTCTGAAACATTTGATGAAATGATGTCAAGATAAGTGACAAAGACATCCTTGATAAAAGAACGCCATCTATTATCTTGAAAGCGAAGTCACGATAATAGATCTGAAATGCCGCCTGGGTATTGGCGAAGGTTACGGAACGAAAAAAAGATGGAATGGTCATAAAAATGTCCGACTTCTAAGGAGAATGCTCTGTAAAGAAAAGTCAACTTTGCATACTTAAAAATTTCTGGAATTTGGCTTTTGGGAGAAATTTTGGACTGTGGAAATCTAAAGTAAAAAGATTTATTGAGCTTGATAGCTATGATTTATTACTTTAAATGCGAGCAAATTAGATGGGTGTCATTCCTTTGTCCGTGAAGCGCCAAGACTGAACACAATAGAGCAGCTGATAAAAAAAAGCAGCTGATAAAGAAAGTGCCGCCATCTATTGTCCTTTAAAAGAAATCTTTTGTTTAGCCTTGTCTGCTTTTGCGGAAGATCGCGCAGTATTGTTGGAAGATGCATCAAATTAACATATAAAAGAATAATATGTAAGGTCAAGGCGTTGGTGAGAAAAGTCAGCTTTTAAAAGTTGAATTCCTCGAATAATCGAAAACTCCCTGAATGAAGTTTTCAGGAAACTTGACGTAGAGTTCTAAGATCAAAAATACCGACATTCCACAGGACACCAGGTGTAATCACATAAGAGTCAGAACAACAGACAAAAGGTCGCCCAAGACTCCAGGTGCATTGTAAAGTGTTTTTGAATGTTAAACATTTGGGGACATTTTGAGACCGCCAAGCTTGTATTGCAGTGTGAGAAAACACCTGTTGTAATGGTATGAAAAATATGTCTTATCACATGTATAAACAGGAAATATAGCAATCCCATTGTACATGATTTTTATGATAAATATTTTCAATGGATATTTTGGAGAGACAAAAATGGTCTGATAATTTTATGAATAAATTTATTTATATAGGAAAATTACTGACGTGACTAAACTATTTTTTGATATATGAATGTAGAAAGTGATAGAATAAATTAGACTTAACAATAACAATGGTTTTTATTGCCATCATAACCATCTTTGTATTCCTAACTAGTCGAATATGTACCAAAAAAATTCTTGTGAAATTCAAAAAGTTCTTTCTCGACATTATAATGAATACTAAAGTTTTAATTATTGTTTTATTTTTTGTATCATCTAATTAGATGATACCTTCCGTATCACGAATAAGACAGTTAATAATCGATTAAGCACTTAAGGCGTTTTTAAATTATAAATTATATATATAATTTTTATATCGCATTATAGCATCGTTGACTGATTTATTTTCAAGTTTTAAATTTGAAATGTCATAATGTGATTATCGTATGCGTACAGAGGACGATGATGTGTGACGATTAAAGAATTAAAACACATCAGTACAAAAACACAAAGATTTGTTCAACTAACTTTGGAAAAATTCATTTACAAATTTTACTTTTTTAATCGTAACGATTAAGACGCTAAACCTTTTCGATGGAGTAAACAATAATTTGTTCATCTAATGTTGGAACAATAATTTTATTAATCCATTCTTTAAAGTATACGTTTTTTTTTTTAATGATTATCACATTTTTCAAGACAGTTTTGATTTTTACAAGAAATAAAAAGATTTTTTTATCAAATCAAGTTAAATTTTGGTGAAATAGAAACGATGTATAGTTAGTTTTAATTTAGTTATTTACCGCATTACAACAGTTTACTAACTCTGAACTTTGTAAAATCATTTTTAATTCATCTCAATTTGTATCCTTTTTAAGACCGCCAAATTTGGCAATTATTGCTCTCTGTCTAGAACAAAAATTCTCTAATAATCTTTTTCTTAACCAATCAACAAACACACAGGGGGTCTTTTTGACCCCATCCTTTCTAAAAATTTAGAAATTCTAAGAATTAATAAAAATTAATATTTGTTACTTCCTCACAGAGAAGTTGGAAGATCAGATCTACAGAAATCAATGAAACGCATTTTATTATTTTTTTTAACTGAGAGTTTGGATAAATTGACATGTGCTATTTCAGATTCTTTTAATGTAATGAGTATGTTATAACAATAAAGATTTTTTTAGTGTTATTGAGTGTATTATAACATTAAAGATTATTTTAATGCAATGAGTATGTTATGACATTAAAGATTCTTTTAATGCAATGAGATGTTATAACATTAGATATTCTTTTAATGTTATGAGTATGTTATAACATTAGAGATTCTTTTAATATTATGAGTATGTTATAACAACATTAAAGATTCTTATAATGCAATGAGTATGTTATAACAGCATTAAAGATTCTTTTAATGCAATGAATATGTTATAACAACATTAAAAATTCTTTTAATGTTATGAGTATGTTATAACATTAAAGATTCTTTTTATGTTATTCAGATTTTTTTTTAATGTTATGAGTCAGATTCAGAGATCTTCTCGCAAATCTTTCTACTTATAAACAGAATGATGATAGCTCAGATTTTTCATATATTCACGAATTTCTGGAAAGTAACCATGATTCAGATTCAAAACAAAAACTCAGATTCTAAATTTTCCAGTAAATCTGATCGAATCCTCCCCAGCTCGGGAAAAATGTTACAAATCTTTATATAAAATGTCTTCCTTTATAATATGAGTAAGTTATCTTTAAATTTATATTAATAATTCCTTTTATTCTGAAATAGAAGTGATACGCGTATTTTTTGAGTATGTATAGAAAAAGAAATAAAAAAAAGTTTTGAATTTTCAAAGTTGTATGTTTAAGCATCTTTTTCAAAGGGAAAAAAAGTAAACTATATGCAAAATATAGATTTTCTTATTCTCTCAATATTTTTATACTGGAAAAAAAAACCCCACTTGCATTGAAAATAATAAGTTTTATATGAATGCAGTTAAACATGTTAATAAATATTTATTCTGAATGAGAAGTAGTTAAAGTATTTTTTGCGTATGTATAAGAAAATGAGATGTAAAATTTCAAAGAATTTTCAAAGTTGCCTCTTTAAGCTTCTTTTTTCCAAAAAAATTACAAATGTAAATTATATGTGAAATATAGATTTTCTCATTCTTTTCATACTTATATACAGGGAAAAAAACTGCTAACATTAAAAATATTAAGTTTTATGTAAATGGAATTATTTTTGGCAACAGATATTTATTTTGAATAGGAAGTAATTAAAGTGTTTTTTGAGTATGTATAAGAAAATGGATGACAAAACTTCAAAGAATTTTCAAAGTTATATGTTAAAGCTTCTTTTTCCAAAAAAATTTCAAATGTAAATTGTATGTAAAAAATATATTGTCTTATTATTTTAATATTTATATAGGTAAAAACAAAACAAAACAAAACGCTTATAAAATTTTAAATGTAAACCATATGTAAAATATAGATTTTCTTATTCTTTCAAATTTTATATAGAGGGTTAAAAAAACTGCTGACAAAATTTCAATTGTAAACTTTATGTAAAATATATTTTCTTATTCTTTTAATATTTATATATAGAGGAAAAAACTGCTTACATTAAAAATAGTGTTTAATATATATGAATAGTATTGGGAAAAAGGAAATGACTTATGGAATGGTATGAAAAAAAAAAAGAGCTAAATTCAGTCCTGGTTTTTCACATTAAAAATCGCATTTGTATTCTAAATAAGAACATATTTCCAGGGGAAAAATATTAATATATTTTGAAAAGAAAATCAAAAATATAAACGTTATGGCATTTTTAATTAAAATTTATTTCTGAATCAAAATTAAAAAAAAACCAAAAATATTTCTGAATCAAAACAATAAAGATAAAATTGCATTAAGAGAGCGTTGAAGCCACTATTACTAAACCAAAGGTGAACTTAACCAAAATCGTAGAAAGAATTCTTTGAGTCCCTGGCTGAGGATGGCCCTAGAGAATAACCTCCAGGTCGTATTCATTATCCCTTTTTTATTCTTTTTGCTTATATTGACTTCATGATTTCCCTAATTTGGTTATATATTCTGAACATATTTCATTTTTATGCAAATAGCTGTTATCATAATAAGTAAGGGCCTAATGGTTAAGGTTTCCTTCTGTTTGAAGTAATTTTAGAATGGTCGTAATTTTGACCAGGGTTCAGGTTCACTAAGCACATACCCCCTTATTCTTTTTCTCACAGGCGAACATGCCTCACACGTCGAAAGTCAGTTTCATACAATAGCTGACGTTTATTGCCGCCAGATGCGACCAGCCCATTCGAAATGGAAGACAAAGAAATACACATCAAGCTATCTTGGGCTGGGGAGAGAACAATTGTGGGTGCCCCCCGTCTCCCCTGGAAGTAAACTGAAGGTCTTTTCCAGGAAAACAAAAAATAACTTTCAGTTAAATAGGGTGACGTCAAAGATAGAGTGATCACGTGATTTTTTTTCTCACACTTCTTCAATTCCACTAATGTTGAGAGAATATTAGTTAATGAAAATTAATTGTTCTTCTATGCGGAGACATTTCTAATTAGTTTACAGCAAAGATATCGGATTTTTTAGTTTCCTATCCAGTTAGTCAAAGATATCAAATTCACGGCAACCATAAAGAGTTATTTTTTAAGCCCATGCGAGTCGCTTGCTACTTGAAACGAGTATTTATGAAAATCAATACATATAATATAAGAAATTTTTTCATATACCAATTTTTTGTTACATTTGAAGACCATATACCAATACAATTCAATTCATATTCAATATAATTCATATACCAATTATTTGTGAATTTTGTGAAATTGTTAATGACTAGATGATTAGAATTTTAATTAATTAAAAATTAAACAACATTTTGACGTCTTTTTCAAGAAAATATTTGTGTTAAAAGCTGAGTTTAGCACTTTTTAAGAATATTAATTCATAACAGGCATAATTTTTGTTCCATTTAAAAATTTTAAAAAATTATCTATTTAATGGCCTCAATTCACAAGTTCTGTTTTTTCTAAATTTTGATAGGCTGGATTTAAAAAAAAAGTTTTTACTGCATATTTCATCGTTAAAAAACACTTTTAGAAACAACAACAACAAACTACATTTAAGAAACAAAATTTATTGAATTTTACATTTTTGTAAGAAAATAAACTATAAAATTGAATTTTTGAATTATTTCTTCACGTTTCATTACAAAGCAAAATTCCACTGTGAAACCAAATTAAAACCTTTTAAATTGTTTAATCAAATATTCAGTTGCCTGATTTTCTTCTAATGTTGACCCCTGAAGAATGATTCTATTTATCGTCTGCTCAGTTTATATGAAATATGAGAAAATAAAATTACAATATCTCGAAAGTTGAATTAAAATTAGAAAATAAATTACTTGGAGAATTATGTTTTTAATGTTCTTGTGATATCATGTGACGTAACTTAAGCAGGAAGTTACGTTTACATAAGCATGTCTTTTTTTTTCCCCTTTTCTTAGGATATTTAAATATTTCACCGAAGTTATCATGAGCTACAGATTATATACTGCAACTGTAACTGAAATTAAATTCAATTGGTATACTCGATTAAATAACTGAAGGCTTAAAATGGCTGTTTATAGAACTTAAAAAAATGTTTTGAACAATTTTGAACCAGAATGATGTTTGGTAAAATCTAAATTAAATTAAATATAATAATTGATTATTTAACCGTTAATTAAGTCCATAAAATATTATAATAGCTTATGCAAAAATAAGAGTATAAATGCACAAAAAACACAGATGTCTCTTACAATAATAAAATAAGAGAAAAATCGATTATAAACTTTACAAAAATGAAATTTTCAAAATATAAATAAAAGCGTAAATAAAAAAGATTTTTTTTTGTGGAATTGTTTAAATTTACATTTTCAACATTTCATCAATTTTTGCAACAGCTTATTTTACTATCGATGATTCTTACATTAGTTTATCTTAATATTGCAAAAAAAAAATTCCTTTTCATTTATAGAAATATTAATTTTTACAGCATTTTAATATGAAAAAAGAATTAATAGGACCATTTCCGAAAATCCAAGAACTAATGTTATTATGCTAAATAAAAATTACAAAACATTTTAAAATCAGCTGCAAACATCTCTTTATTTCACATCTCAAGTATAATCTGTCATAAGTCCCCCCCTTCCCCATCACCACCAAATTTTCTGTCTCAACTCTCTCTCTCACCCAGTATATATATATATATATATATATATATATACTCTAATTTAAATCCTAATTAATTTTCAATTCAGCCCATAGTAACTTCATTCTAAAAATATTCTCTTATTTTCTGATCTATTCACTTTTTCTAGTTAATTAATTCAACTTAAGCTGAATAAAATTGCTTAATCGGTTAAAGTCGACAGATTTCCACACTCCAAGTGAAAAGGTGGAAATTGCTAAGATAAGCAAAATACTTTTTTAGAGATCCCTGTGTTTCCCTCGCCTGATTAAACGTGTGTCGAGGAAATCCCTCGACACACGTCTCACACAAGTCTCATCGTATATAAGCACTATGAAAAAATATTTTCCCTATCAAACTCTTATGGTATTTAAGACTAGGGATAATGATTTCCCTCCTCTTTATGTTTCTGCTTTTCTGCCGCGCTGCGAGCGGACGCGCCTTGTCATCGTTCTTTTAAATAAATCGTCATCTCCCGGAATGGAATAAAACGAACTAAAAAATCATAATAATGTCATAAATGTCTTCAAAACTGCCTTCTGCTTTCAACAAATAATAATGCTCTCTCTCTCTCTCACACACACACACACACACACAAACCTACATTCTTCAATAGATTGCTAAATCAACAACAACAACAAATTACACCTATATAAAATTTAATCGTGACTATTTATGGTAATATTTAAATGTCTGATATTGCATGATTCCATATGCAGTTCTTTGGGTCATCAAATTTAATTTATAATTATTTTTTGGGTAACGCCAAGAAAGAGTTTTAGAAATTAGATTTTTGTTTTCTTAAATAATAAGCTTCATATTGAAATTCGAGGAAAATGATTGCTGAAAAACTAATTTGATATGATTTTAAAATTAAAAAATCATCCTTTCAATGTTACTTATTTTATTTCAATTCAATCTTTTTTTGTATAATTTTAATAGATAAAAAAAAATTGTTTTAAGCATATTTTACTACAGCACTTTTTGTCTTTTTATTTTCTACTTTTATACACTTGGGAATCCCTAGAATATTAAGTACATTTTTTTTAGTGTTCGTTATTGCTGCTTAAGAATAAATTAATAATAAAAAAAAGATAGACAAGCAAGTGGTCAAATGGTGAAGACACTGACTACAATAAGGAGCATTAGTATTCGCTAATGCTCCTTATTAAGTAAAAATTTAGCGCATAAATTTAAACAGGGAAATCAAGGGTTATGGATTCATTACATTGTTATCAATGCTGGAAATTTTAAATAGAAAAATTATTAACATATTATCAGATGAGCAATTATTTCATTATTTGTAATACTGATTTTTTTATTACATTTCATTATTTGCTCATCATTATTTATTTTTGTAATTTATTTACTTACTCCATTCGTTACAATACTGACTATCCTATGCTTCCATAATATTCTATTTCCCTGCTTATATCAATACTTTTTCCGCTCTAGTGATGCCATCTAGTAGTGAATTTTTTTAAAAATATTAACTTTGCATGATGTATACAATAATGAATAATGTAATGTATAAAGTAATGTAATAAAAAATTAATAAAAATATTAATTAAAAAACATTTTTGCTAATTAACTGAAACACAGAATAAATTTTCGTTATATTCTATTATTTAGTTGTTAATTTATAATTCATTATTATATACATTATGTAAAGTTCAAAATAGTTTTTTTTTTTTTCAAATTCATTACTAGATGCCACGAAGTCGAATATAATAAAAATTAACTCTTCTGTTTTTAGTTAATTAGCAAAAATGTTTATTAAATAGTATTTTAAACAATTTTTTTATTACATTATTACACATATTATATTATACATTATTATAAACATAAGGCAAAGTTTGGAATAGTTTTTTAAAATTCACTACTAGATGGTACTACTAGAGCGAATGAGGATTCAAATAAAAGAGGCAAAGAAATCGAATATTTTGGAAGCATAGGATCATCAGTATTATTATAAATAAATGGGGGATTAAAGAAATGATAAAAATAGATAATGATGTGCAAGTTGTTTTGTTATTTATAATGATAGCTTAAAAATTAGTAATTTAAAATCTTTTTATAAAACATAGTTCAAAAGAGGAATTTTTTATTATATTAATAATTCCAACAACAGAAAACTATTTTTAAGCCCTCTTTAATTATTATATTATAAAGTAGATTTCTTTTTATTTCAGTTATTTTTTTATAATGTATTAATTTAAATATTGACGAATTCTTAAAGAATTTTACTTTGAATGTTATATTTTTATTGAGAACTCATAAAACCGCAAAATTTCACAACTGTAATATATAATGAAACAAGCATACAGTCGCTAAAAAAAAATGCATTACTCAATCAAATAATATTAATTGCAAATAATATAAGAACAAGGGGCATTTTTTCATTTGCAGTTCAAATAAATTCAGCTGTATTCAAAAGCTTTAAAGAAATGTATGTTTAAAAATGATAGCAATAACTTTTTTATATACATTTCAATGAAAAAATTATTGATTAGTATAAATTATAAGATTAGGTGAATATTAAAACAATTACAATTTTATTAATTTGTGCAAAAAATGCGTTAAATTGTAACAATACGTAATTTTATTTTGTTTAAATGTAGCAAATGCAATAAAAAATTGTAAATTAAATAAAAAATTTAATAATCATAATGAAAATAACTTAACACATCTTTTAGTGTGATAATGAGTAGGTCTTTGCTTGAATTAATTTTCACTTTTTATCATATCAGAACATGATCTTTTTAGGATGAGGTTTTTGGGGTCAACATAAATCCGTAGGAGAAAGATAAAAATGTTATTATCTGCACCAGCATCTTAAAAAATCAGCTTTTAATAACACTTTGCCATCCCATTTGCAAAAGCTCTGATTTTTGTTTTAAAAAAACAAGTTAATGACTCCAGCAAATAAAACCTAGAAAAAAACGGAATTTTGAGCACTTTTGATTATATGAAATGAAATAAATAGGAAATGGGATATTTTTTTTTTAAACAATCAATGCGAGACAAATTTTTTTTTATCGTTTGCAATAACCAAAGTGACTCATTCAATGAAACCATTAAAATGAATGAAAAATGTAATTTAACTCGCACGAGAACGTGGTGCTTGGCCGTTCAAGAAACGATGTTCTGACATGATACATTGAAATATGCATAGAAGAGTTCAATTTAATCTTTTATTAATATTTAATTAGTTAATGTTTTAAATCTTTCATGGTTTTGTGTTTTCATTTTGAGCCTCAGGCTTTTCATAATTTCGGTGTATTGTGTTATGAACCTTCCTAAGGGCCACTATTCCAATTACACCATTGTATTATTCATGAAATAAACACTAGATTTATTTAGCTCCAAAATATTGTTTATTTATTGCCTTAGAAAATACACGGATATTAAACAGAGCACTTCTTCCTTAGCTTTCAAAAATAGAAGAAATTTGAAAGATTCACTATATGTAGAAACAATGAAAACAGTTTGAATTTCAGTGTAGTAATGTAATCTACTGTAAAAAATTAGCCATTGAAATATTTTAAAAAAAATTTCAGAAATTACTCCGATAGTTAAATTGGCATCAATAAAAATACAATCACGTTTTAATTTTATAAAGTATAAAATTCCTTTTCACGTAATTATATTTTCAAAAATTATTGTGAAAAAATACTAAGAATTCAGTTTGACTTTTAATTTATTAAAATTTCTAAAATAAAAGATTAAAATGAAATCTATCATGCATATTCCAATGTATCATGTCAGAACATCATTTCTTGAACGGCCAAGCACCACGTGCTCGTGCGAGTTAAATGATATTTTTATTCCTTTTAATAGTTTCATCGAAATAGTGACTTTAGTATTGCAAACGATCCAAAAAAATTTTGTCTCGCATTGATTGTTTTAAAAAAATAACACATTTCCTATTTATTTCATTTCATATAATCACGAGCTCAAAATGACATTTTTCTAGGTTTTATTGTTGTTGTCAGTATCTCATTGTTGTCAGTATAACAAAGTCGTATATTATGAATTTCCTCTTTCTTGTGTACAGCCGACCACCCCTTCACCTCTGAACATAGCAGTAAGGATATTATGAACGAAACAAGAAAAGACAACTAAGTAGTCTTAGCGTTTAATATGATAATCTTCATGAAGTTTTTATGGCTAAACAGAACTACTTACGAAACTCCAATTTCATTCTTCTTAACTTATTGACTCAGACTCAAAGCATTCATTTTTTTCGGTTGACGTCCTAGAGCAGGGGTAGCGTGTCTGCTTCTTGATCTGACAATCATGCCAGAACCAGGGCATCCTGGTTCTGGCATGATTGTTCTTTATCTGATCTGTCTAATAGGTTTTAATTTTACCCTCCCCTGCAAAAAGGTACTGTGCAAGCGAATGTAATGCATGAGTAGTTTTTCTGTATGTGATGTCTATATGTAATTATGTTGTTGTTATTAATGGCCCTTGCTAGGGACAAGCTCGCTGAGGCATCAGTGGATTTAAGCCGAAATGAGCCTCTCTTGTTTGAGGTAGCGCCAACTAGGGGCAAGAGTGCGACTTTACTACACACTCGCCACAGTCGCTTGCACAGCCCCTTTTTAGAAAAAAGACACATTCACCCGCCTCACAGACAGAACACAGAAAAATAACTATGCTCTAACTGGGACTCGAACCCGGGATGTCCAGATCACGCTGCCTCTGTGTTTAAGACCCCGGTATGTAATTGTGTTGTCTACTTCTGCAAGCCCCGTGTTATACTTAGTGGTACACAGAGATTTCTAAATGGTCAATAAAATAAATACTTATTTCTTTCAACTCGATCTTATCTCATAATGTACTCGGACCCATCTACTTCAATATTACACTAAGGATTCGAATTTTAGAGGTGTTTATAATCTAGTTGTGACCAAATGGTCAGAATCATTTAGTAGATGGCCATTGACCGCTTTAAAACGGCAAATATGTAGATAAGTAATTCGCGGCCCCACGTATAATGTCTTAACCTGTCAATGTTTGAAAAATTTATTTATTTGGCTCAACATAAATCTTTTTATGCACCGAATCATCGAATTGGTTGAACGGAAGATAAAAGGCCGCTGAGCCTAGCGCTTCCAAAGAACACCCAACGTCATACAAATGGTCAGATTTGGAGAATATATCCAGAGGGATCAAAACTGAAAACTTAGATGATTAGAGACGAATTATCAAGAAAATTAGAGACTATTAACCACTTAACTGTTTTAAATTTTTTACCATCTAATAAGATGACATCTTCTATATTCAGAATTTTTTTTTATTATTCAAATGGAAATCTATTGAATACTTGACTTATCAATGCATTCGAAGTAATTTTAATAATGAATTATGATTGTTATAAATGCTTCATTTTAGCTTATAGCTATCAAAATTCGATAAATCGATGCACGAGTGGCACTCGGGAAAAACAGTTAAGTGGTTAAAGATAATATAAAATTTGTCATGCTGCCTAACAAATATTTTCTCCTTTTTAAAGGAATATCTCTTGCCATAATTATCCAATCAATTACATGACAGCACATCGAAATTATTGAGACAAATGTTTAAAATAACTTAAAAACCTTCCATATTTTATATATTGTTAAGAAAATTTTGTGATAAACATATTCCAATTTTCCTCAACATTGTCAAATTGTTGCCAACTGAAATTCGCCTTTAACCCTTTAACCGGTTTGCCCGTACGCCGTACGTGCATCGATTTATCGAATTTTGAAAGTTGTAAACAAAAAAAATCATTCATAACAATTGTAATTCAATAGTAAAATGACTTCGAATACTTAGATAAGCCAGCCATTCCATGGATTTCCATTTGAATCAAAATAAGAAAATATTCCCCAAATAGAAGGTGTCATCTTATTAGATAGTATAGAAAATAAACCGGTTAAGGGGTTAACCACCTGATATACGAATTTATTTAACTTTCTAATTAGATAACTCATCCTATTCTGGTAATTTATTGTTAATTTAATTTTTTTAAATAATATATGGAGCATTTGGGTTACCAAATCGTTTCATATTGATTTTTTTCGTATTTAAATACTTAATTCTGTGGCTTAACTGCAGACTTGAAAATAAAAATTCAGTCATTCGATATGCATGTCAGACACGTCATTGTGTGCGAAGTGGTTAAAAACTTATCTTATAACCTCACCTTTTGCATCATAAAACACCGCAAAAACAAATAATCAACTTATAACCTCACAGAATGGATTATATTTCCAGTTCTAACTTTCCAAACTCAAGCAGGACTTAAGATAGACTTACATCTAGTCATTTATGATATTACATTAAGATCACGCATGCGCAAAAAGCGTACAATAGCAAGGTCTTGTTTTGGTTAAATAAGTGCTTGATATTGAACAATTTCAGCGCATGCGTGGTATTATTGGATAAATGTCTGAATGTAAACTTTACATTATGGATTTACAATTTGCCAGTTATAAGACGGTAAATAGACAGCGCATGCGTAGAATGAGCCTGATTTATGTTTACCACAATTCATAAGATACATTCAGATATTCCATGCTTGGCTATAAATTGTCGTTTTGGCATCCCTGAATGTTTCTTTTTCATTGCGTGTCGTATTAAAATGATGAATGATTACACACACACACACATAATGATAAAATTAAAAAGTTTACATATCTAAATTTGGAATAGAAAAGAAAAAGCAAATAAAATAAAATAAAAAATAAGAACAATTCTTTTCTCAGAAAGAGCAGAGTAAAAGATATCGGGTAATCTATGGTAAATCATCAGTTTTTTCACGCCAATAAAACCGCCAAATTGTGCAAACGCATGCGCAGTGAGAAAAAAATGCAATACGACGACTTACAATTGTCTCGTCGGTTTATGTTTACCACAATATCGTAAGATACATTCAGGTATTCAGATTGGCTATAAATTGTCTTTTTGGCATCTTTGAATTTTTCTTTTTCAGTGTGTATCGTATTAAAATGGTGGATATTTGCACACACAAAAATCATGATAAAATTAAAAAGTTTACATACTTAAACTTGATATAGAAAATAAATAGCAAATAATAATAATAAAAAAAGCACAATTATTGTTTCAAAAAGAGCAGAGTAAAAAATATCGTTTAATCTATGATAAGTGATCCATTTTTTCACGCCAATAAAACCGCCAAATTCTACAAACGCATGCGCAGTTAGAGAAAAGGCAATGTAGAGGCTTACAGTTGTCTTGTCGGGACAATTACTTGCCATCGACCGAACAGCATTTTTTTCAGCCTTTCTGCGCATGCGCAGCCTACTGGCTCTCTCTCGTAACTGGCCGAATGTAAACACTGCATTAATCCGGTATTATACGTTCATATATACGTAGAAAAAGCAATAAACAGTACCAAGTACTGGTCTCTACAGGACAGCTGCATATTATTGTGTCATTTATGCGCATGCGTGATATTATTGAGTTGACAAAACTGGATTAATGTAAATCTTGCTTGACAAGAAGAACGTTGAGAACAATCGAAAGCTGATTTTATGTCTTCACCACTTTGAAAATGTCTTTAGAAGTCATGGATTAAGGACCATATATTCGAAGGCAGGTGACTTCAAATTATTAGGCCCGCACTACATACCAGCCATTCTTGTCACAACAGATATTCATTTGAGAATTATTTTCAGTTTATTTAAATGCTTCCTTCAGTAATGGCGATGTATTATGATTTAGATATGCTAATTCTTGTCAAAATATTGAGATTCAATCAGATTAATGATGGATATTTTTGGAACGATTTGATTCTTGGATAGACTATACAGCTATGTGCATTCTGGTTACAAAAATGCTTACTCATGCTTTCAACGCAGTTTGAAAATCTTCTGTACAACCAGATATAGGTTCTTGTTTTTTATAGTCTGCATTATCATTTGTTTATGCTTTTAAGAGCAACATGAATATAATTTTAATAAATAAGATGTTAAGTCGTAGATGTAAAAGAAGATATTAGGAGAATTTGTATTCGATCAATCAATGAAAAATTTACGTTTTTGCAAGACAAGCTGAAAAGATATTTTGAAAAGTGTTTTGAATGCCATAGAATGTCTATAACTACATTAAGGTGAGTGTTAATTTTTTTTCTCATAAAAATACAATTTATTTTAAGTGAGGATTTACTTAATATTTTTAATTAGTAAATTGTAGTATAATTAGTGAAAGATT
>JAOUZG010044942.1:4301445-4338642 GCA_026289955.1 Argiope argentata | reverse complement strand
ATTCTGTTGACGGTACCCTCAATATAATTGATCGCATGATGTTCTAACGATATCTTATTGCACAATATATAGAACAGTATGTTTAGAATGTTCATCGATATTCTGTATGGCGACGACATTTTAAAAATATTGTAACAATATTGTTGTATATTTCATGCTAATTGGGTGCAGTTGATACTGATGAATTCACGGATGAATTTGGATTCGGATTGTTGTGAATAGGGATAAGTCCTTTAAATTGATATGAAAACTTGTAATTTTTGTTTCACTTTTTTACTGTTTGGAAACTGTGACATCAGAAATATTTAATACCGATCCGAAATTATTTCTGTAATCTGTTCTTAATTTGTTTTTAGGACATCACGAATTTCTTCTTCAAGGATGACTCGATTTAAAAATAAGATTGTGCTCCCCAAATTTCCAGATTTTTGGCGATTTCTTGCAAAATTTAAGAATTCTAGTAGTTATCATTGGAATCTAAAAGTCGTTTGTTACTATAGCTTGTGGCTGCTCAAGATGGTTGACTTTTTGGCGAATTAATGATATGATATGACATAGCACCCTATTCCTACATTTTACCTCAAAATTATCAATCTTTTTTTTTGGGGGGGGGGCATACGTGAACATTGCCTAGCCAGAATAATTGACTCATTGTGTTTGTGCTTGTCTTGATCCAGTATTCATGTTTCCCAATGTTCTGATAAACAAGTAATATATATATAATTTAAGTCGATTTCTACTAAGATTAACAAAGCAAATACTTATTTTAGTTACTTTTTATTAAATAATTATAATATAAACAATTTATCAATGCCTGGACAAAATAAAATGAAGTTCGTATCTGTTGAAAATAAATCAGAACAGACTCTGAACACACTAAATTGGCGTTGAAATTTCAACGCCAACTGAGGCAACGCAAATGCATGAGTTTTCTACACCAGTTAGGGTAACGCGATACAGATGAGAAATTTTTGATTTTATTTATTCTATATTATTTTATTCAATACTTCAGAATCAATCGGAAAAAATCAATTCATTAAACAATGTTTAATTTTAAATACATCAAACATTATGAAAATAAACAGAATCGTTTAAAATAACCATCCGAAAATATATTAAGCCTAACCTCATTGGTGTGGGGGGAAAGCAAACTGAATTCGTTTCTTGTTTGGCGACGAGGAAAATAACATTTTTGGCGAGAAACTTAGCTTTTGATTAATTAATAAAAAAATTAATGGATTAATATTTGAAAAAAACTATTAACATCAAATGTCATCGACTACAAGTTAAAAAAAAACTATTTGAACTTGAGTGGATGAATAAACAGTATTTTACTAGCGATTAAAAATTTGAACCAGATATACGTATATATAGGGAGAGTGTGAGCTGATAGCAGGAATTGAATAAGATATTGAACGTTGAGATTCTTGAATAAGTTCACATTTCTGTTGAAGAATTTGTATTTTATATCCGTGGGGAAAGCTGTGTAGAAAAGAGATACCGAATATATTTGAGAAAACAAAATTGGTGTAAATTTATATAATTTTCCCCAATTAAGGGGGGGATTAATTAATTAAAGTTTTTTACCTGTTAGTGAACAAATGTATGTGAATATTCCATTGATTATTATGGGTATTGACAAGCCTAAGATTAACTTCCTTTGGAGAAAATCAAGTGCAAGAATTTTCTGTGTTTTGTGGCAACTTTACGCTCATAGTCACAATTCGGCAAGTGTTGGTCTTTTAAAACTATGAGTGTGGATTTGACGAAGATTGTCTAAATGGAGAACAGAATTCTGTGAAGCTCGTATGCCTCAGTCAGAATTACATTTCAGAAAGCGAAGCTCGAAGTGTTTATGTATCAGATTTAAGAGAGCTTCTTACTTCGCTTCTAGTAAGAGGTAACCTTTTCTCAAGGCCGCACACTGAATATATTTAAAGAAAGATAAATAAAAGAATTTTTGATGTATCTAGCGATGTAAACTGATAAACTATTAAATTGATGCATCTAGTGTTGAAATTGTCATCTTTCTTTTTCTGGTTGATTTTAGATGCAAAAGAAGTATCATAATGATTATATTTTGATTTTCTGAAGTATCGATGCTCTGGAGGTTTAAATTTTCAATTCGTTTATTTGATGATGTTGTTCTCGTGTTCCTCTTTACAACGGAAAGATGGGTGCAGTGGCTTCTGAGGGCATGGACCCCTGAACACCCGAGGGTGGAAGTCTGACTTCGAGGTCACACACGTCACAAACCCTTTTTAAGGGATGGACTTCATTCACTCATGCATCTCATTCATTCATCCACAGATCTAATTTAGATTTGGAACAGAGAACGATCGCCTATGACCCAGTACCCTCAGTGGTATTACTCTTGACATGGAGTACTTTGTGACCACGACGGATTTAAAGTTCACCACACAGACACATGGAGAGTCTTCGGCTGGTGGGTTCGAACTCGCAGCCAAAGAGATGTAAACCCAATGCCTCAAAAACTGTTTTTGGAATCTTGCCTGTCTGTTGTTGTTGTTCTCGCGTTCCGCTTTACAACAAAAGGAGGGGTGCAATAGCTTCTGAGGGTATGGACCCCTGAAAAATCGAGGAAAGAAGTCTCACTTCTAGCTCACATACGTCACAAACCTTTTTTACTGGGTGAACTTCTTTAATTTCATTCATTCATTCATTCATCCACAGATAGTAGTTTAGACCTGGAACAGAGAACGATCACCTCTGACCCAGTACCCCTAGTAGTATTACTCTCGACATGGTGAACTTTGTGACTACGACAGATTTAACAAGTGCCAGTCACCACACACACACACGAGGAGTCTTCGGCAGGTGGGCTCGAACTTACCTAAGGAATACGAGTGCAACCAAGCTATCCCGACCCCATTCGTTTACTTTTCAAATAGAAATCATAAATATTGCTGACATTTTTTTCCTTTTCAAAAATTACAATCTATTTGATCAAGTATTTTTTCTGAATTCTATTCGATGGAAGGTTTTAATTCTTAATAACCAACTATAAACTTAATTATTTTAAATTACTGATTATTACCAAACAAATATTTCCAGCAGTCCAGTGGCTCAATTGAAAAAGCATTAAGCTGTGGTGAAATTGCAAAATTGCATTTTTGAGGGTCATATTTCGGTATCAGTAAGAAAAACAAAACATTCAGTATTTTAATTCAAAACTTTATTAATATTCCAGAGGATTCTACATCTTCCATTAAAATTCCGGACAATTATTTTGGAATATTTCATTGAGGTGCGAATGACGAATCCTTTAACTTGAGGGTAAGTTTCCTGTTTTCTTGAATTATTTTGAGTTTTAAAAAAATTAGACATAAACCGTACTCTATAATTACCTTGAATTTTTTTTATCACGTAATACATTATAGGAAGAATCGTTATTTTAATGAATATTACATATTTGATTTTTCATCTTTCAATTTTTATCATGTCAGAACATGTCATTTTGGGAATGAGGTAAACAAATATCTGTGGGCAAAAAATTGAAATTTTATCTGCAAGAGCAACTAAAAAAAATAATCAGCTTTCAATTACTTGTTGCCATTGCAGTTACAAAAGCTCCGATTTAAAAAGATAAGTTCATAACTACAGCCAATAAAACCAAGAAAAATGCCATTTTGAGTGCGTGATTATATGAAATGAAATAAATTGGAAGTGTGATATTTTTTTTAAACAATCAATACGATACAAAATTTTTTTGGATCGTTTGCAATACTAAAAGGACTCATTCAATGAAACCATTAAAATGAATAAAAAATATAATTTAACTCGCACGAGCACGTGGTGCTGGAGCGTTCAAGAAATGATGATCTGACATGATACATAGAAACATGCATAGCAGATTTCATTTTAATCTCTTTTTTTTCTTAAGCAATATTATAATGACGGAAATTGAAACGTGCATATATTTCTGATCTACATCCATAACCCTACGGCGTATTGTGTAGCTATTTGAACTACACGTTTTTTTTTTATCCCTATAAAGTTCACATCACTGTTCCAAAGGAACAACAATGAATGTTTAGAAATACTTTTTTAAATGCTGTCTGATAAACAATTCATATCTCCAGTTTCTTCTATACTTTAGAAATGTCGAACATGATGATGTTCCTTTTTTAAAGCGGCCAGTGTTTGTCAGCACAGTTGCACAAGAATGCGAAATAATTTAGTCTGGAAAGTTTTTACTCTTTCTCTTGAGTCATATTCATGAAAGACATGCACTAAAGTCCATTCAATAATTCAGTAAATCATCCACAGAAAAAATCTATACTTTTGAAAATTTTTAGCATCAATTTAACGTTTTAAATAAATTGTACTAGCATCTGTAGAATTTCGCCAATTTGGCGGGGTTAGCTTGGGGTATTCACGTGAAAGGTCGACCATCCCTAAAAATGTGAGATTATGGGGACAGGCAACGACTAGCCTTAATATGTAAAATATATTTATTAGGTTTAGAAGATATAACATTACTAAACTAACATAAAACACAAAAAGATACATGAGCTTGAGCGTCTTACTATTTCACTGGTAAGCTCTCGTCTGACAGTAATAGCGGGAAAACATCATGTGATCTATGATGTAGCATGGCACCATATAGGATACGAGATCTGTTAGCAGATCCCATATATATATATATATATATATATATATATATATTGTGTGTATTGCATTGTAAAAATACATAGATAAGAAAGTACTCTTATTTCAGAATTATTATATTTTAATTTGCGTCATTGGAATATTGTATAATTCATAATGTAGTTACATTGACATATTTTTAATTTGTTTAAAATTTTAGGAAAATAATAATAAAATTAAATTAAAAAGAATTCTAAATTTCATTACAGCTATTAAAAACGCACATATTCCTTTTGTAAAAAAATAAAAATTAATGCATTCTAAGATTAAATAAAAATTTCGGGTATTTTAATTGAGAAAACAAAAAATGAATGCCCTCATGAACTGTTCAATATTAAAAGTTGTGTGTTAAAATATAGCTCTTCAAATTCTTTATATATAGTTATGAAATAACATTTTTGGTTGTACATGAAAAACCTTTAAATAAAAATTGAAATAGTTCAACTATTTTGATGTTAAAACCATAAATCCAATTTTACCCTTCTAGTTCTAAGTATTTTCGTAGGGCCCTTTTCATCGAAAATATTCTTAAAATAGTGTTTTTGGGAGATTAAAGGAGAATTGAAGGAAGTGTTTTTCAGGAAAGTGTCATACCCAGATTTCTTATCTCACTATTTTGAAACAGAGGAAAGGGACCTTAATAAGTTCAATAAAATAATCATAACATCATGCTTTAAATAATCTGGCGTAAAGATTAACTTTTATTTTGATAAAAGAAGACGAAATGAAAAATACAAAGTTTTTGATTGTGCATATACTTAAGTACAATTTAATAAGGAATCATTTCCGAGATCTTCTCCATTCTTTGGATCATAGATGTTTGATGTTTATGATTTGTTGGTCATTCGATAATTTCTTAGAATTTTCTGTTGCTGCCAATATCTTCTCAACTGCAAAGCCATCTGGAGCATGAATTCTGTAAAAGGAAAATTTTTATTAATAAACATCCCTAAAATATTCCAGTCGGAAGTTAAGCATCTTTGTTTTTTAGTAATTGGAACGATATAAGCCTTTTGATCCCCTCCCCCAGAAAATATTTCTGTACTCTAAAGTAATCTTTACCCTAATATTTAACGTATCTCACTACATTCCGAAAATTAAAAAAAAAAATCGAAAATAGTTACATAAATTATTTTAACGTTAATATTCAAAATTATATTTTGTTTCCATAAATGTTTTTTTCAGTTGAAGGGCAAAATTAAAAAAAAAAATGAAAAATAATTTTGTTATGTGAGAGCATGCTGTTTTCGTTAGGGGTTCTTGAGTAATTGAAGGCAACGAATAATTGAAGCTCAAAATCGCGTAGGCATTGAATAAAGCATAAATGGTAATATTCATCAAAATCTTTTAATCGAATATATTTTTTTTATCTGCATTTACCAATATTGCAATATTATTATTTATGCTTCTTTGAAGTTTGACGTAGAACTACGATATCATAGCTATTATTTCATCTCAAAATCGGTCGAGCTAGAAAAATTAAAAGGGAAAGTTAAAAAAATTATTATCTACATATATATATTATAGAGGGATAGAGACCGATAGAGAAGTCACGTGATTGTTTCAAACCGGTTTAAACTGATTATTTGTCTTAATTAATTTAAAATATTAATGTTTTAACCTAATAACGTGAATTTTGAGATTGCAGATTTCATTTCCTTTTTCTAATTTCTCTCGCATCTTTTATTATAGGGGCTTTGTATGTATTAATCGGATTTTCTTTTTATGCTAAAAAGAGGTATAAAGCAAAAATCTTTTTGTTTAATGTTTTATCAAACGACGGGTTTAAAAATTTGCAGATGACTTAAGAAATATATTATTTAATTCAAGTAAAAATAGTTTACTATTTAATGAGTGCATTAAAATATAAGCTTTCATTGATAAATAGCTTGAAATTTGCAATTGAAGTGATTAAAATGATCTTAGAATATTAAATGAATAGATAGTTTATTTCGCTCAAGAAAATATGGATAAATTATTATACTATATTTGAACGAAAATATACATTATATTTTAATTTCAGGCTTTTCGTGAGGAAATTCTATAAAAGATTAGGTGCCATTTTCTCAAATTTTAAATATGTAAATGCAAGTATAAAAATGAATAACTAAACCTAAAAAATAGACTTATCGTTAGAAACAAAATTCTAACTGTTATATAAAGAAGCCTATTCAAACATTAAGAATATTAATTTTTTTTAAAAAAACTTATAATTTCGCAAAAAATCGACTTCTTAACATAATTACTTACTTACTTTGAAATTTGGATAAACTTTTTTTGTTATAATTTTTAACCGATGTCTCATATTTAGTATCATTATGCTTTCTTGAATTTTAATAAGCAATAAGAAATGGTTTGAATCACATTGCCATATTGAAGCTGTCGATTATAGAAGCTGTCGGACTATAGAAGTTGTCGACCCTCCATAGCCGAAAGGTCATCTCATTGGCTTCGAATCTAGATAGCGATAATAAGATTTAAAATTTTTGTAAGTATTTATTCCATTCCTTGATTTATGTTCTCCTTTATTTCGTGTTCCAGAAGATTCTAGAAGTTTCTTTCGTTTACCAAATAAGTGCTCTGAACTTTTCTTATTGTGTCCAGAAAAGTAATCTGGAATTTTCCTTCTGATATAAAAGCCGAAGATCATTCAGCCACGGTTAAAAATTTTTATCAAAAAACTTACAATTATTTTCTTTAAAAAAATTGACTCACATGGTAACAAACTTTATTCCTAAATATGCCCCAAATTCTCAACTTAAAAGACAAACATTACGCTTTAATGCCCTTTTTTTCCCATCCTAACTTCACAGTTTAATGAACTCAATTTGTTATCAACTTTCTAAACATTGTATCATAGCTGCATGCACCGGCATATTGTCACAGAGGCGTCTGCCTCGTGTTCAGGAGGTCCCGGGTTCGAGTCCCGGTTCAGGCATAGTTGTTATTCTGTGTACTCTCTGTGAGATGTGTGACTGCCCCCTCCTGTAAAAAGGGGCCGTGCAACAAATGTGGTGAGTGTGTAGCTAAGTCGACTCTTGGCCCTAGTTGACGCTACTTCAAAAACAAGAGACTCTCCTTTCGGCTTAAATCTGCTGCTGTATCAGCAGGGAGCTTGTCCATGGCAAGTGTTATAAGTAACAACAACAACATAGCTGTATGCCCCTATTCCTTTTTGCTCCTCCTACTCCATCCAGACAGCCAATAGCTTCGTCACATACATCTACTGCTACATCAGATGGGACTATATTAGAAACTGGCCATAACCTTTCCGAAGACGATCAAACAAAAATCTGACCGCAAGGCCCATTTCAAATCCATTATCTACCGGAGATTAAGCCCCTACTCGGCTAGGAGCTCCGTCGAACATTTCATTACAGTCACAGTGTTTTTGAGTTTGAGTTCGTACTTCGCTCATTGAGTTGAATTAATATATGGATTTAGTTTTATTTCCTGTGTGCCTTTGAGTTCCGATCTAAAGTATATATGTGACAATGTCGAATTAAAGATTCATCACTTAGCGTCAAATTGTGAAGCCTTTAAAGTAAATCTAGTAAACGTGATTTAAAAAAAAATAATATAAAAGTTAGTATAAGATGTAGAAACAATAAGTGAAAATTGGCTTTTTTTAATGTGCCAAAATATTATTCTCAATTGCCCTTTAGTATGAAATGTTGTTGTTCTTACTTATGGCATTTTACAAGCCCATTCACTGACCTGTTAGTGATTTAAGCCGAATGAGCACCTCTTTTTTTTCAGTAGTGTCAAATAGACCCAAGAGTACGACTTACACACACGTCACAAACCCTTTTTACGGGGTGGACTTCATTCATCCACAGATCGTAATTTATATCTGGAACAGAGAACGATCGCTTCTGACCCAGTATTCAACCAGTGCTATTACTCTCGACATGGAGGACTTTGTGACCATTACAAATTTAACGAGAGCCAAACACACACACTCGCTTATATAGAAGTGGTTTAAGAAAGCATAGATTATTTTATTTATGGGAAAAGTGCATCATAACGTTACTAATATATTTTTATATATATAATTATCACATCTTTCCAAATGTTTTTTGCAGAAATGACCAAAATTAAAAAAAAAAAAAAACCTGAATATTACCGTGGAATACCTTCGTTTCGACAAATTTACTGTGGACCTTCGATCTCAAGTGTTATTACCACAATTGAAACTCACTACTAGTCGGTTCTTGGTCGATTTGTTGCAAATGCGTGAAATCAGATAAATAATTTTTTTCAGGCTCGAACAATATTTTCGAATCATTAATCATAGAGATTTTATTGAAAATTTTATATAATAGTTGTATTTTTAATAACAATATTCTTGAAAGTTTTAAATTTTGTGTAAATAGTTTAATTGTATAAAATTATTTGTAATGGAATTGCGCATCTGCGATAAAAGGCAATTCTAAAGGGATTTTCAATAGAAGATCGTCATATTTGACTAATTTGGCGATGTAGGCGGGCTGGCGATATAATGAGGTCTCTAACGGTTATTAACTACACGCTAAAATGTGTAGTAGAAGCTGACAAAGATTTTTTCCTAGGGAATTTTGTAGAAATTTTCAGACTTTCCAGCATGTCCACGTTTCTGCGTTTGCCTCGCTCACTTTAGTGGGAAGCTATTTAAGGCATGGCATGGAGAGAAGAAAAATAATCCTTTCGGAGAAAGAGCTGAGGTAGTTGCTTTAGCTAGATATAACATTTTTTCTTTTTGGTTTGCGTTCTTACAAAAGCTTTGCTGTTACCCGTAATTAGCGGATTAAATATCATTAATTTCTTTGTATTTGCAGCTTATGTGTGTATATAATACACGCTTCTTAAACAATACAGTCTGCTTTTTAGCTGCATCTTCGCATCGTTCTTGTGAGAATTTTCGGAACGATATGTACTTAATCACATTAAATAAATGTAAGTATTGCTTTATAAGAAAAATTAGAAACAAATATCTTTACTTTTGAAATGTATAAATATTCCTTAAATAACTTTATTTTTTTAGAGATTCAATGGTTTCTAAGAGGAATATAATAATTTTTGTTTGTAAATTTAATATATAACGACATAAAAGGCTAAAAATTTTCCTTTGTACCTGGTTACTTTTTCTTAACCGAATCTTCTAATAAAGTTGTAGTATTCCCATAGTGAGTCTGTATGCAGTTTAAAAGAAGGGCATCAAGATGCCAGTTGAATGTCAATAGAAAGTGATCGAGGAAAATGATCAATAGAATGAATTATTATCGCAAAAAAATCTTTACACTTGTTTTTAGAGTATTGTCGATCTTAGACGATTACATTTGGTGAGTGTCGCAACTGTGATCAGTGGAGGTGTTTAATGAAGAACTTCCAACACTCGATTACTTTAGATATTTTTTATTAACAATAACAACAAAGTTTAACGCTCGTGGTAAATTCCATTACCGTTGGGCTCCATGCCTGCCACGCAAGTCCCCGTTTTTGCGGGTGGAATGTTTACAAACAGAAAATAAACACCATTTAAGTACAATCCGCAACAATGAGAGGAGAAAAAGTGCCAAACGAAAAACAAATATTTGAGAAATAACGGGATTTTGATAATGCAAAAGTTTCTTAATTTATCGAAATGGACGTTTGATATTCCATAATACTTCACTCTCCCTCCACTATTTTTAAATTATTTATTATTATTATTACGTATATAGTATTACGCTGGGGCGACCCTTTCGGACCTATCAGTAACACCTTTCTACCACGAGACGGCTGACAAGTAACCTGTAAATGCCGTCAAAAAGCATTGAACATCTTGGCTTCTAAGGAAGTTTAAAAGTTATGTGGTATTGTGGCAGATGAAGGTCGAGGTACGGACCTGTGACGCTAGGGCCAGTAGCCGAGTAACATAACCAAAAATATACTTCGGTAGATTTTATCTGGCTTATGAAGCTAGCGCCATAGTATCTTACATTTCTTAATCAATAGCTGCTAGTGAATACTTGTCGGGCAAAAAAAATAGTTTTTTCCTAGAATTATACACTGGGACATTCGTGCGATATTAAAAAACGCAATAATTTATAAAAGAATCAAACAGTTACAGATATAATTATGCATAACGATGACATTATTGTTATTACCTTGCGAAAGAGACTTGGTGAGCTGGCAACTGGGACGCTTTAAAATAGATTGAGGCGCTTTATCATGTACTGGGAAGGGATCAGTAGTTAGGTATCCGGGCTGCTGTTCCAGCAGAGTGTACAATTATCAATGGTTAAAGCAGTAACCACTGAATTAGAAATCCAAGATGTTGTTCTGACTGGTGCATACATACAGATGGAGATCAAAATGATACGAACACCTGTAAAAAAGTATGACGTATTTCGCAACTGCAGTACAGCCGCGCCATCTGCAACAAAAAATCTGCGACCTAGGCGTAAAGAGAAAGGTATCAGTCCCTCAACAGCAATCACCTGGTTTGCAATGATAAGCTGAAATGTCAGACTTTTCAGAGTTCCAAAGAGGAATGATTGTTGAAGCGAGTTTAGGTGAAGCATCGGTTACGGAAACAGCACACCTTTGGGGGGTTTGCAAGGAGTAAGTTATCAGCCCTTATGACAGCGTACACGAAAGAGGGTAAGACGACGTCTTCAAAGCACAACAGCGGCCAACATGTTAAGCCTGATCTCATTAACCCAGTGACTGCCAGCTACGAGATATCTCGTAGTGCGTGCTGCAATTTTAGGTCAATTACAAATGGTCATTTTAGTTAAAAATATTTTTAAAAAGGTGAATGAAAAATTTATATGGAGTAAAAAAACGTATTAAGTCCCAATTTTTATTATAAAAATTATTACTTAGAGTATTAGATTACTAGGATATATATATATATATATATATAGAGAGAGAGAGAGAGAGAGAGAGAGAGGGGAGAGTGTTAGCTAACAGTAGGAATTCAAAAATTGAATTTAATTCATTCTTATTTGAACTCTTAACCTCCGGACATAACAGTTTAATAAAATAATAGGATGGCTTTGAGATTACTTAGAATTGTTTATTTTGAGGGGAATGCGTAAATGGAAGCTCGAGATCAATTTTAATATTTTTAAGATATCGAGTACATAGCGCTTAAGGTAAAAATAGAGAAGAAATCAATGAAAAATATAACTTTTTTTAAATTTAAAGTAGTCGCGAGCGGAAGATGTCAACTTTTGATCGGAGGGTGGTTTAAAATTCTAAAGATCATTAGTGATTTCTTCACATCTTCATTATTCAAGTCGTGCCATGAGAACCATTGCAATGGGAGCATTTCTTTATCAAAAGATCATTAATTCATTATAATATGTTATGTATTAAAGTGGAATGATCGTATAAGATTGTTTGAACTTTATTTTTAGGTACCCCGATTGGAAAGGGTTTTGAAGACACAATTTCCATCATTACTTTTGGAACAGTTGGCGGAAAACACGTCAGAAGTGCTCCATCATTTGTATTTCTACCACAATTATGGAAATAAAAGAAATTTTGCGGCTTCATCCTTTTAGCATGTTCTAAATATAAATACGAGTTCATTTGTTAATAATTATGGACAAATGACAGGATATTTGATTAAGCGCCATTAAAAAAATAAATATTTTATGAACAGATCGTACGTTTTTGTCTCATTATTCCTTTACCAAAATGTGTTACTAATTTCTTTTTGTATTCATTAATGATGCACCATTTACACGATTTGATATAAAACAAGTAATATACAAATTTGTAAAGTCAATTCCTGCTTGGATTAACAAAGAAAATTTTTATTTTAGTTACTTTTCATTAAATAGTTTATCAAAAAAATATTGATTGCAAGAATTGGACTCGCATTCTTCAACATCACGTGAGAAAAATTGAAATTCTCGCATTTTACCGATTGAGCTACTACTGTTTGTTGGTTTCAATTTTCATCACAAACTGCTAAAACTCTATTTAAAATATTAAAAATTAATTCAATTTAATGAATATAGTTTTTTAAAATATTAATTTGTTAGCATTAAATGTCATCCACTATAAATTTTAAAAAATGTGTTTGAACTTGATTGGATGAATAAAAATTATTTTATGAACGATAGAAAATTTTAACTATACAAAGGGAGAGATTGAATTTTCCATTCAATCTCTCCCTTTGTATAGTTCAAAGAAATTGGAAAAATGCTGCATACAGTAAAGAAAATTTACATCTCAAAATTTTCCAGGACTTTAGCCTGCTAGCCATTAGATTTCGAATTTTTTTCAGTAGAATAAACTTGTTTTTACCTAAAACTCGCACTATTATATTGACATGTTGTGTACATTATAAAACAACCTTTTAAAAATGAATGAAATGGAGGTTGAAACAATTCTAACAACATTAAAGCTAAATTATCGTTGAATTACAAATAGTCATCAAAAGTTTATATGAGAAATGTTTCCAGACAATTTAAATCAAGTTAAATGTTTTTAGAAAAGCCATCTGAAAAAATAAAGTTCTGGTTTCTTATAATGGCAGAAAGTGTTATTTATAATTTCATCTAATTTTTGGAGATGTATGCATTTCTAATATATAGCTTTGATCAATAATTTTATATATTTATTATAATTTAGGTACTTGCGTTTTAGACAATCGACACCAACGGTCGCCAATAGTTTAGTAACTTGGCAATAGATTCAAATTTGACGATAAACCATCGACGCAAAAGAAACCAACAAAATGGCGGACGACAGTTAAGGTTTGAACAATTTTTAAAACAATGGCAGTTTTTTGCCATTATTGGTGGTTTAACAACTCATTGGCGGCGCCTTCAAATTTGACGATAAAAATCGAGGTTCTAATGCGCAAGTACCATTTGTAAAAATAAAGGTTATTGTTACTGAATTATTCAGATGCAATTATTACTTTATATGCAAACAGCACGTTACAAAAGACTGATACATATGTTCTTGGGAAATTCTAATCAAGAAATTGTAATGTGAGAATCTTTGCATGTAGACTTTGTTCATAACAGGCTCAGGTTTCTGTAAAATCTTCGCTTAAAATTAAGCAGGAAATGGTAGCTAGCTAGGAGAAGTCATATAACGGAATAATCGTACCACCGCAACAGCAACACTGGCGGGAATGTGATTGAATCCTAAGGGCCATCACAGGTCACGATACAACCCATCCCATAGGAAATACGTCCCGTCATCGATAGGAGTCCAGGGTGGTGGGATTTAACCATCATGACGGAAGCATCTCATCTGCTTTTCGAGGGGCCCCTGAGGGGGGACGAATCTTATCAAAAAACGAATAATATCGGGCAAGGTTACCAGTAAATTGATGGAAAAGATTCTTGCTAATTACACTATTGTAAAGCAAGAAGAAATATTTCCCGATAAATTTTTCGGTTAAAAATTAGCCCAGACAAGCCATCAGCCATGTTTTGAAAATAAGCACTTTTGACAAAAATAAACAGCCTTTAATCCTTGCTTCTTCCAAAATATCTCTTAAAATAAATTATTTCACTTCTATACAAAGTTTTTTCTCTACAATTCTTACTATAGGTGACGCATACAAATAGAAAATTTGAACCTCTAATTTGAATTCTAATCAATTTAGTACTTATGTATTAGGTTCTGTGTCACTTGCGCTCAGTCTCATTAGCGCTAACTCATTAGAAAGTGTCATTTGCGAAGAAGCCTTAAAAAGAGCACCACATTATAACTCTTATCTTTGTATGTAAAATTCTATGATTCATTGCTTTAAAATAATTTTACCATAATTTTGTTATATATAACTGGAGTTACAAGGAAGCTCTTTAAAACCTTGTCAAAAGAATATTTTTCTACTGTTTGGTTTATTCTATCATCTAGATTTATATATTTTTTCGCTCTCTGTTTTCCCTCTAAATTTAATCTAATCCCTAATCTAAAATAAACTGTCAAAAATAGCGTTCCTAGCGTTTTTAAAGAAAATTCATAAGTTTTACCTTGAGAAAAAAAACGAATATTTCGAAGAAAAGAACACTTAGTAATCTCACTTAATCTTATCAATGCGAGAAACGCGCATTTTCTATAGCCCCTCTAGTTGCACGCCAAGTTTTCCTGCCAAACGTAATTAAATCCCAGTAAACTTACAATGTAAGCGCAAATAACACCCTCTAATGAGTTAACGGTAATGAGACTGAGCGCAAGTGACACAATCTCACGTATTATACCATCCAATTTACGCTAAATATGAAATCATCGCCAATGTGTTGCTAAATCGCCAATTATAGAAATCCGGCAATTTTTATCGCCAAATTTAAATCCGTCGCCAAAAAGTCACTACACCATTGGCGATCGTTGGCGAAGACGGTATAATACGTAAGTACCTCGTATTCTGATAATGCTTTTGTTCTGACTACATCAAATCACGATATTTTATGAGTAACGATTTTCATATCACGAGATTTACAGAGATAATATGCTGGGCAAATTTTGAGAAATAGCTCGAACGACTAAGTCTTGAGTCTCAGAGAAAGTTTTATGTTACGATATCTCATGAAATTTTAGGATGACGATTATTGATGACGCATCGTTGGATAAAAGGATTTCAGCGATTAGTTGACTTTGGCTGGTTCATCTAATAAATGTAAAATTTTATAATATGAAAAATTCAGCAAGAATCCCAATCCTTATCTTTCAGCTATTAAAAGAAATTACAAAAAGAGTAAAATGAAATTTGCTATGCATAATCCTATCAGAACTTCGTGAACGGCCAAGCACCACGCGCTTGTGCGAGTTAAATTACATTAATTATTCTTTTTAATCGTTTTAATCGAATGACTCACTTTAGTATTGCAAACGGTCCAGAAAAACTTTGTCTCGCATTGATTGTTTGAAAAAAATATCACATTTCCTATTAATTTCATTTTATATTCGCGTGCTGAAAACACAATTTTTCTAGGTTTTATTTGCTGTAGTCAAACTTATTTTTTTTAAATCAGAGCTTTTGTAAATGGAAAGACATTTATTAAAAACCGATTTTCCGAGACGTTCCTGCAGATAATAAAATTTTTATTTTTCGATTACGGATTTTTGTTGACGAAAAAAAACCTCATTCCCCCAACAGTATCATGTTCTGACATGATAAAAAGGGAGCAGTATATTTTTCCTTAAATAATTTATGTTAAATTCATTGATTTATAGAATCAGTTTCATGTTTTTTTGATATGTACACTAGTTATGGAAAAGGTGCAACATTTTGCATTATGACGCGTTTATTCGTCAGGAGTAATAAGTAGTGACAATTTGCAGTTTGAATTACAGTTTTAGTAAACACTCAAACAAATACGTAAATTTAAACCTCTCTCTCTATATATATAAGTAATTAATATAAATTTTGATTGGAAGCAAATTGCAGAGTCGGGGGCCAAAAATCATGGCGAAAACACAGGTCGAATTTTTAAATTTGTTTTTTTTTTTTCATCTCAAAAAGCACAAAGCGCAGGGCAGCACAACAGCAGCAGAAGGTTTACAAGGCTTATAAAACGACGACACATTTATTTCTGTTCTTATATTTCATGCTATTTTAATAAATAAGACACGAGCAGATTTCTGACGGAATTAACGCAGACCAGTTGAAACACTCGTACGGATATCCACCAAACATTTTAAACTAGACTGTTCAAATTTGGTATACGTATACCTTGGGGACCAAGAATGTGCACCTCGGAGCCCTTTTTTAGAATTTTTAATTACATTTTAATTAATTAAAAAATAAACAAAATTTTAACGTTTTTCCGCTATAACTTCCGAAAATATTACAGCACAAAATGGATTTTTGCATCAAGTTAAAGCTCAAAAAATTAGATTTCCAATGATTCTGATGTTTTGATCTATAAATTAAAATTCTGTTAATGAATTTTTAAACATTTAATTTTATCATTTTTTAACAATTTATTTCGGATAAAATAAAAATAAAATTTCATCTTCACAATAATCTCGGAAAAAAAAAAACTGCTTTTTATAATATGTTGCCATCACATTTTTAGAAGTTCCGATTTAAAAAAATAATTTAATTACTACCAATAAAACAGAAAATATAATTTTCATCACGTAATTAAATGAAACGAAATAAATAGGAAATGCGATATTTTTTAAACAGCAAATGCAAGAGAAAAATTTTCTGTATCGTTTGCAATATCAAATTTATTTATTCAACTAAAGAATTAAAATAAATAAAAATAGAAAATTAAAATATATTACAAAATTGTGACAGTTAAAACTGGAAAAGAATTTTTAGAAAAGCAACAAACGATAATCTTCTGAGAGCGAGATTAATTATTTAAAAGTAAGAAATCTTAAACGAACTAGAAGTGACGTCATTTCAAAGAAACGACGAACAAAATGCAATTGATAATAAGTATAAGTAAAATATTTCTGAAAATAAGTATAAGTAAAAAATTATACCTGCTTTCAACGAAGCATACGTACTGTCTGTCCATAAGGAGATCTCTGGCCGACAGTCGTCTGTGTTTACGGCGGGCGTTATAGAAACAGGCGTCGATAGGGAGGATCCATTTCGAATGGGTGGAATCGAACTGAAGTCTGCGGGGGTATTCTTTATCTTGGCGAAAAAATGAAGCGAAAAAAAAACTGTTGCTCATTCGTCTTCTCGCTTTTACCGCCGTTGCTCGTATTTTTATATTTGCTTAGCTTACTTCTTTTATATTTTATTAATATTTTCTTTGGTTAATATTAACTGCATTTCATTATTTAATAATTTTTGTCTCTTGAATTTTGAGATCCTTTAAAATGCCTTTTCGATTTAAGAATGGAGAGACTTTAAAATCACAAGCACGTAAAATTGTGCACAATGTTATAGAATTTTGCTTGAAACTTGCTGAAAATTCGTATTGGGAAAAAGATGGGGTTTTAGAAGAACTAGTAGATGAACTAGTAATTCAGATTGGAAGTACTGAATCGAATTCCGATTCAGAAGAAACGGAATCTTGTCACAGTGTTATAGAATTCTTTTAATTGAAAGTACACAACTGTCACACGATCTCTGCTAGTTTTGCACTCTTTTACTAATAATTGTGTTTTATAAATAAAAAGGAGATTTTAAAATTGCTTTTTTTGTTTCATTTCAATTAGTTTTATCATAAGTTATAGAAGATATAGAATTTTATTTAGTTTATTTTCAGAAGCTACGAAATTTATTTGATTCCTTTTTGGTATTTTCTATTTTTTCAATAATGCGCTCTTGTTTTCTGTTATTCAATATATCGATAATCAAAAGTTTCAGCTTAACATACTTTTGATTATCCTTAAAATTTGATAAAATGTAGCTGTTAATTTTGAGTTTCGAAAAATAGTATATATATCAAAAATAAATAAATATATTTATTTTGGAGAGGTTTTAAGCATATTTAACAATGGATATTTTACTTTGTAACAGCAACCTTTTATAAAAGTTATGAAATAATTACGATTATGTTATTATTTTTGTGTTGAATTAGACAGATTACTTCGCGTTTGCTGCGGAGAATTTGATCTTAAGTAGTTACATAAATTTAAAACAAATGAAAGGAAAATTAATTTTTTGTCATGCTGGATTCTACTTAATTTTTTTTTCTTCTTGTGCAGTCGTTAGACATAAATAATGATTCAGTTTTTCTGTTTGATTTACTCTGTTCTTTCTGTACTAATCAGAAAGGAATTTCTATATTATTCTATCAGGAATAATATATATTTTCAAAATTCCAAGTACGCAAATGATTTTCAGCCCAGTGAATTATTTTTCGAATTTGCTTTCGAAAATTAAAGGCAATATATCAATACCGCCAATTAGACGCTAAACGCGCCAACGTAAGAAACTTGAACGAATTTCTACCTCTGCGAAATGGACTCTTCCTGCAGTAACCTGTTTCTATAACTCCCGCCGTAAACATAGACGACTGTCGGCCAGAGATCTCCTTATGGACAAACAGTACTATTAATGCTATACTGGTAAAAACAGGTCAGCTATTTGAAAACACATCTTCTTTCAAACAAACATACATAGTAATTAATAATTCAAAACTTGTAAAAGGAGATAAAAATATTTTTTACCCGCATATTTCGGAGACATCAAAACTTTCTAACCAAAACAATATCATGTTCTCACATGAGAAAAAATAAATCAACTATCATCCCAAATTAAACATATAAAAATGCCATTTTCGGCACTTGTCTGCATAAAATGAAACAATTATGAAACATATTTTTGGAAAATAAATGCAATGAAATGTTTTCTATGATATTTTATAATACATATATTTCTAATTCAATTAAACAGTTTTATTTAACAAAAATATGGCTTAACATCGACAAGGTATCTTCTGTAATTGAAGCCCAGCATCTAATTTCTTAATTTTTTGGGGAGAGCCATACATTTCTTAACAAGTAGTCAGAGTGAAATATATAATTAGTAGATTGAGGCGGGAAATGCTGAGGAATTACGATTTTTGAATTTTTACATATATCATCTGCTCTGTGAATCATATTTAACAAAATATTCTAGAGACAATAAGTCCTTAAAATAAAAAAAATGGCACTCCAATCAACTAAATCAATCGCCAAATCTGATTGATCTATGAAAATTTCAATATAACTATTCGATAAAAACTGGCGATTTCAGATAACTTTATCAAGATTTCAAAGAAGTCAATCAGGGTTTCTCTAGAATAATTGGTCTAGATTATGAAAATGATGATTGTTCTAAACTTGCAATATTCAGAACTGAATAATGCTTATTTATTTATTTAAAAGTTGAAATATTAAGAATATTTTACAGAATATGAATCTATAAGACCAAAGGAATTTATAGGAATTTTTTGAAATATATTTATAAACAAAAAAAAAATATTATTGAGAGCATTTATATGCATCTAAAAATAAAATTTAAAACTGAAGGTTTCAATTAACCTGTGAAATTTTTGCTGAATAATTCCTTGAGATATTATAACTTATAAAAAAATTATAATGTTTCAATTTCTTTAGTAAAACTTCGATGTCGGACTATTCTGCTTTCAGTTCTTAGTTTTATTTAAAGACATGCTTCGATTGAGTAAAAAGGTCTTTATATTAATTGGAGTTTCATCATTTCCACTTTAATTTAAAACTGAATTTTACGTGCACTGATAGAAAATCAGAGGGAGATGTGGAGTTCAAAGATCAGGACTACTTGAGGCCTACATTATTGTATAAGTGAGTTATATGAATATTGAAATTTTAAACTTAAAAATAATTTGCTGAAAAACTTATTATGAGACCAAGTTATGTATTAAAAAAATTGATTGAACCCTTTAATCGACATAATACTTGCGAACCGACTGGTCGCCAAAGGCAGCTAGTAATTAATAAAACAAGTGATATCAATTTATAATGCACTACAGTACCGTATGAATTCTAATAAATAGGAAAATTGTAATCTTCATTAAAATGAATAAAACGATGCATACAAATAAAATAGTTTTATTACAGTTTTGATAAAACAGTTATTTGTCAAATATTTTAAAACATGTTTTTTGTCAGTAAGGATCATGCTTCTAATATTTCAGTCAAATCATATATAAGGTAAAAAAAGAGCCAATCATTTAATTAGAAGTGATACTATATTACTTCACACATTTTACCAACTAAAAACTTTTGGGTTACAGTTACAGTAATCCTTATAGTTCAATTCACGTTACAAACACTGAAAATTGTTTGTTACTCACCAACACATTTTTATGACTGGAATTCCTATTGAAACATTTCACATAGACGTCCGCGATCTATTCTCTTTAAGTGCGGTACCTGGGTCACTTTGTCTTTTTGAGATTCCTCTGTGTCCAGCAGTCGCTGGTGACAAATTCGAATCTGGTAGATTTTCATTCGATTCTTCGTCGCGGGATTTTTTCCCAGCTTTTTCTTCATCGTCTCTTTTGGATCTTCTCAACTCCTTTATCTTCTCCAATTGCTTTTTTTGCGCTGCTTTAAGCTTAAATTTTTCCCAATTTCTACTTATGATTTCTTTGTTTTTATCTTCTGACGTACTTCGTGCAGTTGCGCCTTCCACATCACCAGTATCGTCACGCACCACGTTCGAAGCGACACCTTCAGAACAATTTATTGGTACATTCGGCTTGATCGCATTCTTACCCCAAAAGAGAAATGGCGAGGAGCTTCTGGAATCTGTATTGCTCGGAAATATTGGAGAACTGGTTTCTTTATCTCTGTTCTCACCACTTGTTGAATCAGAATCTGAAAAACTAATATCTTCCTCATCAATATGCAAGTTCTCGTCAGAGGAATCGTCTTGGCGTCTTGCATTGGATTGGACATCCTTGCCAGTGGAATGTAAACCTGAATAATCGTTTTCGTTTCCGGACCAGTCGGTGTCCGCCATTTCATCTGAAGAACTATCGTCGGTGTCAATCAGTCTTCTAGAATATTCCCTCGTCATGCTCCTAGTTTTTCTCGTCGTTACCTCAGCATTTTGTTTAGAAGAATACTGCTTGGAAGAAGATCGCATTTTTCTTTCCGAACCGTTGTAAATTTTAAGAAAGGTAGCAATAAAAGTTTCAATTACAGCAAATTTCAGTTTTATAAAAGATTTATTATATTGAAGAAAAAAACCCTGAAAACTTTGCTTGTAACTTCAGCTTTTAGGAAGAGCTATAAAGAATCAATTCTATGTTTCCGTAATTACTTATTCCACGACAAGAAAGCACCTCACCATTTCCAACTAGCTTGTATTCTCCTTACAAAACGAAAGCACTCAACTTCTTGCTTTGCTCATGCGCATTCGGAGTCGAACTAAGCAGCGCTCACACAAGGCTAACTATTGCTCGAAATATAAGGTCACGCCTACTTCAGGAACATCACGTGACCTGAATGGGAAGATTGAAAATGGTTATCTAATTAGAACTACTGACCCGTGATCCTCCTGAAGTAGGCGTATTTTCTACTGCGGCTCGTTTGAATGCTTCTTTGGGATGATGCCATTTTTTTAATAGTGTGATTGAAATTTACTTAGAATATTAATCATAAGCAACACCGGCGTCCTCGCACAGAAGTAGCGGGTCTTCCTCGTGATTTGGGTGTCTCGGGTTCGACCACCGGTTAGGGTATGGGTGTTCTGTGCTCTATCTCTGAGGCATGTGAATGTGCCCCCCCCCAAGTATAAAGAAGCTGTGCAAGCGAATGTGATGAGTGTGTAGCTAAAAGTCATATTATTGGCCCTAGTTGGGGCTACTTCAAACAAGAGACGCTTATTTAGTCTTAAATCTGCTGCTGTATCAGCGGGCTTGTCCACGGCAAGTACCATTAGTAACAAGAACATTATAAGCAATATTTGCTGACTAAAATTAAACTCTTGCCAGCGTTATTTTTATTGTTATATAAATTGGAAGAAACTGTCTGTTCTGGAAATGCGTTGTATTGATTTAACCATGAGTCCATAGAAAACTTCAATTTTCAGGGATTACTCGCATTTTTGTTTTGAATGATTAAGTTTATAAATGTCTTAGTTTCAAAAAGTAAACTTAACATTGTGGTAATTGAATGCATGATTCGTATTCGGGGATCATAGATTAGGGATAAAGTCAAGAGGACAAAATAATGATATCCCTACCTTTAATTTTCATTTGAAAATATTGAAATTTTAAGTACTGTTGCCATTTGACCTGAATTAAAAATTACTAAAAGTAAGAAAAACAAAGTCATTTCAATTTTTTTTTGTAAATTTGCAGAGTATTTATTTGTTTCTATTGTAGCTTAGTGGAGGATTCAAACATGCAGAATGGTCACACAGTTTTTCGTTAATCATGAAAAGTTGTTTTTAACAAACTATCTGTATTAGGCCCATAACTATTTTGATATATTTCTTTTTGAACGCTTAGAAATCCTTGTGCACCACTAAGCATCACACGGGGCTTACAGAAGTAGACAACACATTACAAAAAGACATCACATACAGAACAGCTACTCACGAATCAAATTCACTTGCACAGTTCCTTTTTACTTGGGGGGGGGGGGGGTATTCATACATATCACAGAGAGAACAGATAAAGAACAACCATGCCCAAACTAAAAATCGAACCCAGGACGCCCAGATCAAGAGGAAGACGTGCTACCTCTGTGTGTCAAGACGTCGGCATTTTGATATATTGCAAAGACGTTTATAATGTTTTAATAAAACCATTTATATCCGTAAATTCCAGTATGAGAGCCTTTGCTAGTTCAAAGAAGGCCAAAGGGGGGCGACCTTTCAGGCACAGAGAGGTAGTGCGTCTTCCTCGTGTTCTGGAAGTCCTGGGTTCGCATCCCGGTTCGGGCATGGTTGTTCTTCTGTGTACTATCTATGAGACGTGTGACTGTGCTGACCTGTAAAAAGGGGCTGTGCAAGCAAATGTGGTGAGTGTGTAGCTAAGTCGCTCTCTTGGCCCAAGTTAACGCTACTTCAAAAACGAGGTGCTCCTTTCGGCTTAAATCTGCTGCTGCATCAGCGGGGGACTTGTCCATGGCAAGTGCCATAAGTAACAACAACATGTCAAAGGTGTATTCTAATTGTCGCCAAAATTCATCATTTAGGCTATAACACTAGACATAGTATCTATGATCCTGTCTCAGAGTGTATAAATATCTTCAATTGGCGATGCAAATCCATCTTTCATGCAGCCCTAATATTGACACTGAAAAGCAATGTCTGATTTGAATGCATGGAATAAAAATATAAAGATTAAAATGAAATCTGCTGTGCATATTTCAATGTATCACGTCAGAACATCGTTTCTTGAACGGCCAAGCACCACTTGCTCGTGCGAGTTAAATTGTATTTTTATTCATTTTAATCGGTTCATTGAATGAGTCACTTTAGTATTGCAAACGATCCAGAAAACTTTGTCTCGCATGGATTGTTTTAAAAAATATCGCATTTCCTATTTATTTCATTTCATATAATCCCATGGTCAAAAGAGCATTTTTCTAGATTTTATTTGCTGTAGTCATTAACTTATTTTTAATCAGAGCTTTTGTAAATGGAATGGTAACGTATTATTAAAAGCTGATTTTTTGAGATGCTCGCGCAAGTAATAAAAATTTTTATTTTTCGTCTACGGATTAAAATTTCAATTTTTCGCCTACGTATTTATGTTGACTATAGAAACCTCATCCACAAAGCAACATCATATTCTGACATAATAAAATATAATAAACTTTTCCCGCCATTGGCGCCATTTTTGATAATAATCGAATTTAAAATCGCTTTTTCTGTTAGATTAAAAGAATCAAAAACACAACTATTCCATAATAATAATTTTACAGTATTATTTTTAATATTTTTGTTTTTATTTATTAATTTTATGATCAGAAAAACTTTAATACTTTGTCCTATACTTTCTCCATTCATGTTTTCTCATATTTGATGCGAGTTCTTTCAAATAATGATTAACAATAGCCAAATGTGATTTGCTCATACTGAAAGAGCATATCCACCTTGTATGCTTAAAGAATGGATTTTACTTTAATATGAGTTGTTGATTTGTCGTTGCCCAAATCATCATCACGCTACAAAATCCATGCCAGATTAATCTTAGCGTAGCTCTTAAATTATAAATCATTTTGTTATCTCTACAATTGAATTACATTCACTTCCAGATCACGCATTCTAGAGGATAAAGGTTGATAACTGAAAGCCAAGCTGCTCTCAACTCATCATTACTGGGGATAAGCCCCTGCCGGGAGTAGGCGCCCCGCCAACCCATCATATAGCTGCAATTGAACTACATGATGCCGAACATGGAATTCAGAACCATTAATTCAACCAAAAATCCGTGAAATGTATGATATATTCTTTTATATCTGTTGTTCACTTTTAAAACTTCAGTATTTATTGATCTATTTTAATTAGATTAAAAACAAAGACCATTTTAGAATCTAAAAAGTCATGTATTCATTTCCACTTTCTTTATCATGCGCGAAATATCGAAAGAAAAATATCTGGTCTTCTTTGACAAATTTTGATTTCATTTGGTTGGAAGCTGGGTGTCCGTGATGGAAATAGGATTTTTGGATATTGTTCTACATTATGTATCAGCTGCATGCTAAGATATTAAACAATAAAGATCACATGGCCGGAATCCTGGCATAATGGTAGTGGGTCTTCCTCGTGATCTGGGCTTCCCGGGTTCGAGTTTCGGTCATACGCATGGGTATTCTTCTGTGTCCTTTCTTTGAGATGAGTGAATGTGTCCCCCTGTAAAAAAGAGCTGTGCAAGCGAATGTGATAAGTGTGTGTGTCATCTTCACATGAGCTGGAAGTCAGACTTCTGCCCTCAGGTGCTCAGGGGTCTTTAGCCTCAGAAGCTACTGCACCCCTACTTTCGTTGTAAAGTGGACACATCATCATCATAACTATAAAAGAAAATTTCTTATATTATTATAGTTTTAGTTGTTGTTGTTACATAGAGCACTTACCATGGACAAGCCCCGCTGATACATCAGCAGATTTCAAGCTGTAAATATACGTCTCTTGTTTTTACAAGTAATGCCATCTAGGGCCAAAAGTACGACTTAGCTACCTATACGTCACAACCCTTTTTAGGGGGCGGACTACATTCATGCAAATTCATTCATTCATCTCAGATCGTAATTCAGACCTGGAACAGAGAACGATCCCCTCTGACCCAATACCCCCAAATATTACTCTCGATATGGAGGACTTTGCGACCACGAACAGATTTAACGAGCTCCAATCGCCACACACTCGGGGAATCTTTTGGACGGCGAGCTTCGAACCCGTAACCTAAGGAGTACGAGTCCAACGCTCTACCAACAGGCCATCCAGGCCCCATTATAGTTTTAGTTATATTCGCAACTCGCTTGAAGTAATGCTTGAGCCATCTTGGGATGGATCTTGTAATATTGAACACAAATCAGATGATAAGGACCATATAAGAGCTGGTTTCTTCTTCAGATTTCTGCTCTATAGCAACAGAAGAACTTCCTGTGCTTCTATTTAACATGCACCACGTCTCGCATACGGTGTATAATGTGCACCATGTTTCGCAAAAGATGTTTAATGAAATCGTCTTTCAAATCTGGAGCAAACCGCCCTCAAGGCTGACGCCTCACCATTTGACCGCCAAGGCTCTCTTATAAAAATAAAAGAATTTAAAATATTTAAAAGCTGAAATGAAATATGATATTTTTCCATTTAACTTTCACATTCTCTTTCTTTCACTTAAATACTGCGTGTATTTGTTTCACATGTCAGAATAATTTGTTATTACTGTTTTAATTTATGACAAAAATGTGAAGTAGTTGACCTTCAATTTTGCATTTTTACCCTGCAATATTATATTATCTCAACTAGTCACGTTTTATGGAATTTAAATATTTCAACTTTAGATTGGAATTCATAAATAAATAATCTCAAAACTTTGCTGCGTTGTGTTCTGGTCTATTGCTGCAACTGAGTAGTCCAACCCTTCATGCAATCAAACACGGTGTGCAAAAATATTTTAATTTATAAACTTAATATTCCTAACACGGCAATCGGTATTAACAAATTACTTTTTTAATTTATTAAACTTCCTTTTTATCATGTGAGTACTTGATGTTTATTTTGGTTAGGAAGTTTTGATGTTTCCGAAATTTACAGGCAAAAAATATTTTTGCCTGATTTTGCCAGTATTGCATTATATTATTATGTATGCTTCTTTGAAAGCGGATACGTTTTTAAAAGTTTAATCTGCTTTTAACAGTATTGTTTTATTTTTACGTATGCTGCAAAAGTATTTACGTAACAGCAAATACTTTTTTTTAAAGGCTTACGAAGAACTATGACATCATAGCTATTATTTCATCTCAAAATTGGTATAGCTCCAAAATTTGGTTTGTCAGCTAGAAAATTGAAAAAAAAAAGAAAGAAAAGAATTATAATTATACTCATATTTAGAGAGAGGGTTAGAAACCGATAGAAAAGTCTCGTGATTCTTTCAAATCGGTTTAAACTGGTTGATGACTTGAATTTATTAAGACAAATAATGACTTAAAATGATAATGTTCTCACATGATAACTTGAAATTTACGATCGAAGATTTCATTAAATTTTTTTGAAGTTGTTTTGTTCTCTTTACATTTTTTATAAGTACGACTCAAAATGCATGATCGCTTTATGTCTTTAGTCCCATGAAAAACAAATATGCATAAAAAAATTAAATATCCTTTTGGAATGATCCCAAATTTTTCTCAGTGTAATAAATGTGTTACCGCAGAGAACATCTTGCTTAGCAATGGCACACAGTAATTATGAAATACCAACTTTTGGCCTGTGTTAAGCATTGACGAATTTGGCGAGTTTTTTTGGCGATTATACCCAGGCATGCGATTAATATACAAATATGAAATTTCTTTTTTATAAACATTTTTTTCTATCGATTAAAATAAAATTTTTACATAGAATTTCACTTGTAGATTTAAAGTCACATACCAGATTACAATTCTAAATGTTTACGTTTTTGAGTTATAGCTTTTGCACGTTTCTGAAAATATAGACCTATAGACGTATAAACCATTGCTGAATTTGCTGAACTTTTGGCTTTTGCGCCATTAAACTTAAATCAACCAACCCACTGGGGCCCAGTGTTCGAAAGCTTTAAATGCAATAAATGCTTTTCTAACTATGAGGCAACATATGGTTACAGGTACTATGAAAGCTATACATAATGCCTTACAAACATCCTCCAACATGAAGTTATATTTAGATAAATTTTTCAACAAATTGGTTTAATATCTAATGTTTTTGAATACTTTTTTTTCATCTTTGAAAAAATACTTTAGGGTTCTCAAAGAGTTTTTGAACCCAGTCACGAGTATGAAGTACAAAAGAAGGAGGCGTTTACCTTTAGCAAAAGGGTAAAGATTATCGCGAGATTAGGAGGTGTAACGGCTTATTTCTCTGAAAATCACCCCTTGTCGAAGTACAATCGTTGAAACATTATAATTTAGTGACTCTTAAACAAACAAAAGTTTGTTATTTATATATATATATATATATATACACGCAATATTAAAATATCTTAATTTATAGTTTTGCAAAAGCATCTATCATACAATATGATCTTGCTAATTTTAGTAAATGAAGTAAGAAGAATAATTAAACAACATAAAAACTATTTCGGTAAAAGATCTTGTAGTTTGAAACATGGGAAAGTGATGAAGCCTTCTCGGCCGACATCCACAATCACAAATTCTTCACGGTACAGTATTTACAATCTGTATCAAGACACATCCACACAAACACAGATGTTATAGATCACTTTGTTGTAAGTATAGAAAATATTATTATTAAAGATCACAATTGAATAGATGGGTTATGTGAGCCCCATATATTACTTGAAACTTGAAAAATATAAGGTATTGGGATTTATAGCTACAAAGGCTTTTATCCCCGGTTTCCAGAAGTTAATATTTAAAAAAATCTAGTCAATAAATAAAAAAAAACACGCACAAAAAAAAACAAATTGGAGTTTCACTCAGTTAACAGTTAAAAGCAGTTCCACTGGTGCACTTTAGTACATATTCGGGAGTTCCAATGAAGAGCAGATGTAGAAGAAGACGGAGCATTCTCGCAACACAGAGTGGTGAAAAAGGGACGAGTCACAAAGCAAGGTCACAACTGGATGAGGTCGAAAAACTTAGTAGATGTTGAAGTGCTTCATCACTTGAAGAGAAGTTTGTAGATTAGTCTTGTTAGCAGTCATTTTGAGCAACACGTTTTTGAAGGAGGTATCTTGTTTATCTAACTGGAGAAAAGTCCACAATTTGTCTCTATAGTATGTATATTTTTTGCACGAGAGAAGTATGTGTTCAATATCATTGATGCTATTACAGTCACGGCAAAGGGGATCACTATAAAGATTAAAACGGTTTAACAATCCTGGAGTTATAATAGTTTTACTCATTAGTCTGGCCAAAACAACATCTTCCCTTCGATTTTTTGACCACGGGGATAGTGCTGCAATGCTAGGGATGTCTCCCAGCGAGAGGAAGTATTTACTATTTCTATAATTGTTGATAGTGTTTTGATGCGATGCTTTTTTCAGGTTCGAAATTATATCTTCAGGAGAAATCCATTCAATACATGGTGTATTGTCTGTAACTTCTTTGGCTAAGCGGTCTGCAAGCTCGTTCCAGATTATATTTGAATGACCAGGTACCCACAGGAAGGATATTTTTCGGTTTAGTTTGGTTAGAGTTTCAAGTTCAGACGCTATACGGTGAATAATTTTGGGCGATTGCAGAGTAATATTTTTCAATGATGTGAGCGCTGAGTAACTGTCTGTAAGAATCGAACAATCTTTTCCTGGGACTACAAGAGCATCTAATGCTTCAGCAATGGCTAAACTTTCAGCAGTAAAAATGGAATTGACAGGATGGATTCGAAACATAAATTTTTGTTTGGAAGAAAAACCAGCAATGGAAGTGTGATGTAGATTTTTGGATGCATCTGTAGCAATGATAAAATGATCAGGAAAGTAATTTCGAATACATTCATTAAAAAAGTTATTATTTCAGTCAAGAGTAGATTTTTATTTTGAAATTTAAAATCCCTAAGAAAAATTTCAAAGTGATTAGAGTTAATCTTTGGAATTTCAGGTAAGGTGATAATTTGGTTGGTAGAAGAATTTAAATTCGTGAAAATAAGCGAGATGGATTTTTGTCTTTGGTAGTTATTTGAAATTCCTGGTTATTGTGGGAGTGCTCTGTTAGAAGTGGAGAATGTAAAGCGTTTGCTATATGCTTAATAAAAAATTGGGAAGCTAGTCGCTTGATTTTTTCAGAAAGAGTTTCCTGAGATGCAATTTTAAGAAGAACAACATTCGGGGTCCATTTTGGAAGACCTAAAGCAATTCTTAGAGCTATAGTTTGAATAGTATTGCATGCTTTAAATTGCGTATCGGAAAATCGGTTGATTACAGTGCAAGCGTAGTAAAAAATGCTGAAAATACCGTTATTTGTGATATTTATAATATTTTTGTTCTGGGGCCATGGTGTTTTGATGCGAAAATTTTAAGTGCATTTATCTTTTTAAGAGCATGATTTCTAAGTTTTTTGAAGATTATTGAGTTTTGATTCTTTTTAGAAAAAGGAATACCAAGAAATTGAATCGTTTCATTCCATTTTAAAAGGTGTCCCGCATAAGAAATGCGTGAATAAATTTCAATTTTTTTCTTGGATAATTCAGCTATTGCACTTTTTTCTGGAGTAATTTCAAGTTTCCAATAATTGCACCATCTGTATATGTTTTCCATTGTTTTTTGAATCTTTCTGATAATGATTTCCCAGGAATGATGGCTACAAAAGACAAAGATATCATCCGCAAAAACAGTACATTCGACCCCTTCCTCCATGGTTTCATGGAAGTCGTGCATAAATATTATAAACAGAATTGGTGAAAGAACACTGCCCTGAGGTAACCCTTTGCTCAATGTTCTAGTACCAGAAAGGCATTGTCTCCAACGAATCTGGAAAGTTCTGGATTGAAGGAAGCTGTACAACCATTTTGCCACGTTGCCTGTTATACCAAGTTGTAAGCATTTAAAGATAAGGTTGTCGATATGAACAGAATCATAAGCACTTTTGATATCAAGATTAACACCAACGAAATATTTCTTCTGTTCATGAGCTTCTGTGATTTTTGCCTGAATATTGTAAATTGCAGGTTGGTTATCTCTGAAGGGTATGAAACCATGTAAACTATAGTGCAGTTTTTTGTTACAAATTAGAAAGTAAGTAATACGTTGAGTGAGGATGCGTTCAAAGACTTTGCAAAAAACTGAGGTCAAGGCAATGGGCCGATAGGAAGAAACTTTGGTTTTGTCTTTGTTTGGTTTCGGAATTGGAACAATTAGAGCGTGTTTCCATTGTTTGGGGATGCCAGCTGAATCAAATTGGTGTTGATATAGTTTCAAAATAATTTGAAGTTGATCATTGTTGAGATTTTTGAACCAGATGGCTGGGATGTTGTCAGCTTCAGGAGTAGAATTTTTAGTTTTATGGATTGCTTTCGTAAGTTCCCAGATTTCAAATTTCCTGTTGAGGAAAGAATTTGTACCAGAGAGATCTAAAGGAATAGGTTCAGTATTTGTATTTTTATTAGAAAAATGCTTTGCAAATATCTCACTTTGATGTGCTGGATCGCAAATGCAATGATTATTTTGTATTATAATTTTGTTGTGTTTAGTGTTCGGATTTGTGTGATTAGAAAGTTTATTTAGAATTTTAAAGAACATTTTTGGGTTACGAGATATTGTGCACATTTTTTCCCAATATTCTCTTTTCGCCTTTTTAACATGAAAACGAAGCCGACTTGCAAATTTTTTGTGTTTTATCCAATCTGTTTCAGAAAAATTTCTAATTGCTTTTTTCCGAAAATATTTGTTGAGTTTTTCGTAATTATGACAAGAAATATTCCACCAAGGAGGATAAGATTTATGAGACAAAGGTTTAAATGAAGTATTTTTAGTAATTATCCTTGTTGCATTTACCGTAATTCCGTCAATCGAGCATTGCTTTACATTATTAAAAATTTCCTGTGTTTGTTGAGTTATCCTCTTCCAATTAATTGTTTTTATGTGTCGACTGATGATTTCTATTACCGACCAGGAAACAATTATTGGGTTGTGATCGCTATCGAAAGTTGAATCCATAACATAACAAGAGGTTTGATTATGAATATCAGATGAACAGAGAGTAAGATCTAAGATAGATTGAGATCTTAAGGAACTGTGTGTAGGGGAATAGTTGTATTGAGAATTGTGAAATGTGAATAAGTTAGCCACTCAACAAAATCGTTACTCAGGGCTGAAGAACGCACTGTACCCCAAAGAGGGTGGTGCAAACTAAAATCACCGAAAATAAAAGTAGGTGAGGATAGAGAATCAAAGAAGTGTTTTGCTTGATCAACATCAAAACCTTGTGGAACATATAAATTAACAATGTAGAATTTAGTGTTCTGGAATTGCACTTCGACTGCTAAAAGTTCCAAGTTAAAATCTTCTCTAATATTGTTGGAGATTATTCTTCCTGACATGCTATCAGGAATACCAATAAGGAGACCACCACCTGATCTATTTAGTCTGTGTGTATGGAAAAAAATTTTGTTTGGAAAGGAAAAATTATCTTTTTCTGAGAGGAAAGTCTCTTGAAAAACCCAAAAAGAAGAGGTAGAAAAAGGAGGAATTGGGAGCCAGAGCTTTTTCCCTTTAATTCCCCTGCAATTCCATTGCAGAAAGGTCAGAAAAAAGTATAATTAAAAACTGAAAGGAAAGAAATGTAAAAGCGATACGAAAACTTGGCTCGTAAATTCGAACCCGAATTTTGAAAAGGAAGAAAAACAATCCCATGTTTAAGGAACCTGGAAAGCAAACACAGGAAAAAAAACAACCCTTAAACTAAGCTAAACTTGAGGGACCACCTGCATCCCATTGCATCGGAATGCCCGTAGTTTGAGTTACGACTTTTGCCGCCATTTTTTTCCTACCAGGAGACTTGCTTGATTCTCCTTGATTAAACATTCTGACAAGGTTTTGCATTAATTTTTCAACCGTTTTTTGAAAGATTTCAATGAGCATATTTGTTTGTTGTTCTAATTTCTCAGAGATAGTTTTAACTATAGCTTCGATCTTTTGATTTACAGTTTCTTCGACCTCAATAACAGATATGTTTGATTTAACTACATTAGAATAACTTGATTTTAGGGACTGTTGAAACAGGCGTCTGGCTTCTCCAGTAGTTAGATGATTTCGACATTTAAATTCTAACATTTGTTGCTCCTTGGTGAAATGGGAATAAGACTTCGATGTCCCTGAATGCGGACCCTGACAATTTATGCACTTCTCCGGACTTTTACATTGGCCATCATGTGTTTCCCCACAAATATGACAGATCTGTTTGGTGCATATTTTTGTTGGATGCATGAAACTATGACATTTCAAACATTGTCGGGGTTTGTCTACAAATTTCTGGATTCTTTGATTCGTAAACCAAATTTTAATGGACTCTGGTAATGCTATGCCGAGTATTGTGATGAGAACAGGGGAAGAATCACGGGTCGAATTCGATTTTATAAATCTTCTCATTTCTTCTATTTCAACATCATTTTTTGGGGTTATTTCCTCTGCCAGTTCATCAAGTGAAGTTTGAGTGGGTATGTCAAAAATTAAAAATCTGTCGGTCACATTTTCCCAAATGACACCGGTCGAAACGGGGATGTCAAGAATTTTCTCTAAGCTTAGAATTTGGGCAGCGCACACAGGATCGGATGTTGTAAAAATAATTTTTCCTTGCCTTGTAAATTTTAAATTCAAAATATTGCTATGACGATTTATTTGCTGTTTAACCCTTTCGCGACGGCGCGCCTGTGCCACTCTTCGCTATTTTTCGCAACAGAGTGACTGACTATACTTCGCCACGTTTCGCCACGTTTTCGCCGCCGTATCTACATGACGTCAGCCTCTGTGGACGAAAAAGTGGCTGCCGTATATATACGGCGTCAGCCTCTGTGGACGAAAAAGTGGCTGCCGTATGTATACGGCGTCAGCCGCTGTGATGCATCAAGTGACTGCCGTATATATATGGCAACCGTCGCGAAAGGGTTAATGAAGGATTGAATAAGGAATGGGTTCAGTCGAGGTATTTTAGATGCAGCATCTTTGTTGGACACAATTATATTTATTGCTTCATATTGCCTTTGGCCAAGACGAATAACGAGTTCGTTAGTGGGTTTTCCACTCTTGAAGAAGTTTTCGTTAGTTGACGGATGCATTTTAAAGTTAGATGTAACTTGCATTATTAAAGGATCATTTTCAGCAGAAGAATCCGAAACAATCAATGTTGAACTACTCAGTTTAGCGAAGTTCAGTCTTTGCACTTTTGAATAAATAAATATAAATACAAGAAATTAAAACAGAAAAGCTTACCAATAGTCCAGATGTTAAAACAAAACAAAAAAAAAAGAGCGAAACAAAATAAAATAACCAAACTTTGACAGCATTTCTATGGAGCCAACCAAAATTCAAATTTCACCGTGTTCCACGAAGCAAAATTTTCATATTATATCCCATATATTACTAGAATTTCCATTGAAATATGATTGCAATTGAGATACACAACCGACTAGATTATTCATTTGGGTCGCATCAATTAGAAGCAATTTCCAAGAAATGTGATCGTTATTAAGAAACACAACCGACTAGATTATTCATTTGGGTCGCATCAATAAGAAGCAATATCCACGAAATGTGGTCGCTATTAAGAGACATAACTGACTAGATGATTCATTCGGGCCGCATCAATAAGAAGCAGTATCCACGAAATGTGACCGTTATTAAGAAACAAAACCGACTAGATGACTCATTTGGGACACTTTAGTTAGTTGGGGTTTCTAATTATTATTTTTTATTATAATATTCTTTTATTATTTAAATATTGTTTTATGATCTAATTATTTATTTATTTATTCGAAATTTGATGTTTGAGGAAGATTTTAGCTGACTAGATGAAATAACCGGAATAAAATTTATTTTTGTTCACAATCATTTTTGGAAGTTAGAGCGAAGAAACACCGAAATTTCTCTTAAATTTCAATTAACTTTTCCAATAGAGAATTGGCCACGAGGTGCACATTTCCGATCTTCAATGTATATATGTGCCAAAATGTACTGTTATTGTCAAACGGTCTGGTCTGTTGAGCTTCAACATACACACGAATTTCGTGAGTTTGTTTGTCAATATATATCAGTATTTAATTATTTTTCTAATGGTGTAATGTTGGGGATTTACAAAGCGAATATTGCAAAAATCAAAAGCATTTATTTATTTACCAATATACATACGAAGACATTACAAAAATTATTAAACAAGAGCAATTAAAACATTAACGATAGAATCATAAGGATCTTGAATCATATGGAGTACATGTGACGGAAAGGTTTAGCATGTGGTGAATGTGCAGATTTGGCAGCTTACACAACGGCAGATTCTACTTTGGAACTAAAAAGGCGAAAAAAGAGAAAAGGAACACATATCTATCACGTAACAATCTGAAATTTCATCTTTATTGCTAACAGTGTTGTTAGATCTTAGTGAATAGAATGAATTACATTTTTGTTAATTACTTATGAACGGAATGAATAAATACTGAATGAATATGAACGGAATGAAAATTTTCTAAATCGATTCGTATTTTTACTAAAAATAAGAGGAAATGGGTATATAAATGTGTGCTCAGGTTTGCACTGCATTTTAGATGACCGTATATCTGAGGACAACATTTATTTCTGAACGCATAAATAATATTATGACAAAAATATCAGTCACAATCAGTGTATATTATAAAATAGTGAAAATATTCAAATTTAGAATATGCATGCAATATATTTATATACAGAGAGAGAGAGAGAGAGAGAGAGAGAGAGAGATTGGTAAAATTCTTTTAAGCCCTATAAATTCATAATGACGTCAAATTAAATTAGAAAAATGTAAGGTATATCATAATAAGAAAATTTGGAAAAAGTTTCATAAAATTAATTGTAAAATTGCTGGGGTTATTTGCGATTCAAATTTTGAATTCGTGACTTGAAAAAGGGTTCATCCAAAAAATAAAAAAATGTATTCTCTGGTATTTTCATACATTTCTTTTTTAAATATTATTTTCGCACAGTTTATTAGTGAAGTTTAAACAAACGAAGAAAGCGAAACCAATTAAAAAAAGTGTCTAAAAATACATCCACTGTCAAAATTCGGGACTTTTTTTTTCCATTTTTAAGACGACCCCTCTTTTAAATCATGGAGAATACATAATTTTAATCCCAAATATCTGTCATTTCCATAGATAACTCCATAAAACTTTTTCTTTAACTTGACTTTTTGGGCGATTTTCTTTAAATTTTGTTACTTTTTGTAACTTCCTTATTTCACAGCTTGAATCGCCTCAAACTGTTTCTATAAATCTCTCATAATCACTTTACTATATGTATAAGGAGATTATTTACATTATTATTTTATTATTTATAATATAAAGATTAGAAATAGGCTAATTACGTTATATCAAATACATAATTCAGATGATAAGTGCATTTTTTAAGGGTTTATTTTTTAAAGAGTTTGAATAAAATTCATCCAGGTTTTAGGGAGATATTTTTTTTAAAAAATATTATGCTACTTTTCATTCTCACATTTGTTGTTGTTGTTGTTGTTACTAATGGCACTTGCAATGGACAAGCCCGCTGATGTATCAGCGGATTTAAGACGAAAGAAGCGTCTCTTGTTTGAAGTATCGCCAACTAGGGCCAAGAGTACGACTTTAGCTACTCACTCACCACTTTCGCTTGCACAGCCCCTTTTTACAGGGGGCACATTCACATGCTTGACAGATAGCACACAGAAGAACAACCATGCCCTAACCGGAACTCAAACCCGGGACGCTCAGATCACGAGGAAGATGAACTACCTTTCTTAATTAAAAACTAACTTTTTCTCCAAAAATCTTCTTTCCCCCATCTCCAAATAAGAAAAAAATCAGTTCCCCCCCCCACACTAATGAGATTAGGCTTAACACGTTTTCGATTGACTGTTTCAAACGATTCTGTTTATTTTCTTAGTGTTTGATGTATTCAAAGTTAAACATTATTAATTGATTGATTTTTCAGCTTCATTCTGAAGTACTTTCGAATTAAAATAATACAGAATAAAGGATACAAAAGTTTCCTTATTTGTATTGAATTACTCCAATTAGCGTAGAAAATTCATGCATTCGCGTTGCCACGTTTGGCGTTGAAAATTCAATGCCAATTGAGTGCAATCTGATTTATTTTCTATGGATATGAACTTGATTTTGTTTTGGTCAATTATTGGTTGAATAAATTGATTAACTGATTAAAATTTTTTAATCAATTATTTATATTAATTGTAATTATTTAATGAAAAGTAACTAACATAAATTTTTTTCTTTCTTTTATAGAATATTATATAACTCTCCTTGTTTGATATTTTTTGTTTTTTGTTTAATGCATGTTGTAGAGTGCTATGTTTTCAATTTTATATCAAAACTATCTGGTATCCGTTGCTGCCAGAGAAAAAATAATTTTGTAAATATAATGTAAAATTTCAGATAGCTATCTTGTTTAATTAAGAATGATGTTTATTTCCTTTTCGGCAATGATGGCATTCATTGAAATTGAATGATATATACAAGAGAAGAATTACTATTTATTTACTCTACTTTTTTCGCTTTATAATTCAAAAATTTCTTGACTGTCCGACTCGTGAGTAGCAAGTATACAACTGACCATGTAAAAAACGTGGATTTTCTTGATTCAAAGCAATAAATTGGCAAAGTTTTATTGCAATCGGATGAATGATAAAGCATCTTATGAAATACGAAAACACAAAAAATGCTCCTACAATTAATTCACACACACACGCACACACACACACACACACGCGCGCGCGCACACACACACACAC
>JAOUZG010044942.1:4213403-4301045 GCA_026289955.1 Argiope argentata | reverse complement strand
CCTCTTAAATTGATCCCTGCTACTTTTAATTTCTGTCCTTGTGACTTATTAACGGTTATTGCAAAGCAAACTTTTTCGGGAAACTGCACTCTTCTAAATTCAAAAGGATAGCCCGACGGAATTAGTGGAATGCGGGGTATTAAAACCAACACTCCTCGAGCACATCCAGTAATAATCGTAGCTTCGATTACATACTTATTAAGTCTAGTCATTCGTAGTCTGGTGTCATAGCATAATTTAGGTGGAGGAAGGTTTCGTAGTTGCATTACTGGTGTCCCAACTTTCAGGTGAAGTATGCGAGGTGGAAAAACTGGAATGAATTCATAAGACGCGTAATTTTTGCAGGATTGTTTTCAAAATTGATCAGAGTGTGCTAAAGCAATGCCAAATTATACAAAAAAAATTTAGTCTCATTTTTATTTATCAATGGATTAGATTTGTAATGTTGAAGAGGGAAACCCAATAAACGACAAAATAATTTTTAAATGCGCAATTTTCTATCAGATTTTTTCAATCTTTCACACAATTTTGAAAAATTTATCGAATTTTATGTAAAAAAAATTTGATTGAGTTATCTTGAAAAGTTTCGGCGTAATTCAATATTAAAGCGAAATTTTGCCTCTTCGTTAAAAAATTCGTCAAAAATTCAGTTTTAAAAATTCGATTTTTTAAATTATATTGCAGAATACTATATCGTATTGCCTTTCAGGAAACATATTTTCTGTATTTTTCCAGCTAAGCGTCTATTTTACAGGGCCGTTCAAGAAATAGACCCGCCAAAATGGACCTTTTTTAAAAAAATCGATATTTAATTTTTGCGTCGACATTTCGTAAAATAAATTATATCTCCGTGGTCTACGATAAAAAGTCCATCCGATTCCACAGCGATATTGAGTATAAGTTGAACGGACGCGTAACGATGGCAATTTTAAAAACGCGGTTTTACTGGACGAAAAGGTACTCATGAGCGATCGCTTCTCCGGAAGGCTGGGTTTCACTCGGAAAGTAACTTTACAGGTTTTAATTTCACAGAAATTAAGGGGTTTTAATTAATTTCTCCTGAACTAATTGATATTTCGGGATGAAAAATAGATGTTGGCCGATTCTCATAGATACCGGATAAGCACAAAAAATTTCATCAAGATCGGGCAAGCCGTTTCGGAGGAGTATGGCAACGAAAACTGTGACACGAGAATTTTATATATTAGATATATATATATATATAATTCAAATTTTTAAACTGTATACCATATTATGAATAAAATTTTTTTTATTCATCCACTCAGATTCAAATATATTTTTTAAAGTTTTAATGGATGATATTTAATGTTAATACAATTTTTCAAATATTAATTCATTAATTAACTTTAATAAATTTTTTATACTTTAAATAGAGTGTGTAATGAAAATTAAAATCAACAATTAGTTGCTCAATCGGTAAAATGCGAGCATTTCAGTATTTTTTGAGTGAAGCTGAAGAATGTGAGTTCGTTTTGTGCGAAAATCAATAATTTTTTGATAACTTATTTATATTAATTGTAATTTTTTAATAGAAAGTAAATAAAATTAAATTTTACTTTGTTGATGCAAGTTGGAATTTACTTTAATTTTTTAATATTACTTTTTATATATTAGATAAATTAAATAATGGAAGTTAAAAGTGCACTGTCAGTTGAAATATATGTATGTATAAGAAATAAATATCATTGAAAGAATAAAAATCAGGTAAAATCTTTGAAAGAGCAGATTGAGAACTGCTGACTGAAGGTAACAATCTTTGCCATATTTCATTTTTAGCCAAAAACAAGCATTAACAGCACATTCACTGTTGACTTTGGAAATAAATTTTAAATACCCTCCGGAGGCTTTCATCCTTCTACTAAAAACATTGAAGCACCAATAAAAAATATTGAGTTTACTTTTAGTGAGTTTTCTACGTAGGCGAGTCCGTTCTCCCTTCATCTCGCCCCAACAAGCCAAGATTCATCAGTGTCATCCTCATCAAGTGTCTAAAACATTTAGACGAACAGTTCACTTTTACAGAAATAAGGAGCCAGTATAAATACGGCGATGACGTATCTTTCAATAAACTTAAAATTTGCTTTTTTGCACCTCGTTTGCCCTTGAATTTTCAAAACATTGAGTTCCTCTCTGCTGGTGGCCTACTATATATATATGAAACGTGTCACGTGACTCACATGAATATCCTTGAAAAATCAGCACCTAGTTCGTCATTCCCAACTATTCTCGGCATGGAAAATAAGTGGTTAAAGGCGTAAGCAGACGACAGAAAAAACCATAAGTAGTTCTGCATAAGTTTAATAAACGTCTAAAGATTCATTTTTAACCACAAAGGATAAAAATTTATTTGTAAGTACTTCATAAAATTCAGTGTTCTTTGCTTGTATTTATTACTTATGAAAAATGATATTTCCAGGTGCTGTATGTAGATATTTATGCATGAAGTTTAGTGTATATTGCTTGTTTGTTATCGAGCCCATAGATATAAATATATCATATACTCTGTTCAAAATAAGAATGTCATTATCAAGTTTTCACCTTCTTAAAGTTAATTAAAATATGTTAATCGAAAAATTAAGTTAATTTTTAATGTTATTCATCTATATCTTCTTTAAAAAAACTCATAAAAACTATTTTTGCGTCATTTTCAAACTATAAAAAATGATATTTTTATTATATCATTTAAATTTTCGTGGTATTTTATAAACCAATTTGGATAAAAGTTACTTTGATATACCATTTAAAATAATGCTTTTATTTTATAATAAAATTGAAACGTTATTCCATCAACTGTTTTGCTGATATTTAATTGATCCTTTTCTAGCATTAAATTTAAGAGAATAAAATTAAAACTAATATCAAACCTAACTTTTAAAACTAATATTAAAATTAAAAGAATTGTTTCTCTTTTAAAATTTTAATTCTGAAGTAGGATTTTCATTTCATTTTGTTGTATTCACATGGTTTTGTTACTTTTGATCTGCATGAGTAGTATACATAATAAGCTGATTTTATAAAATTTATTTTTCAATCTCATTGAATAAAAAGATGCATTTTTAAATAAAAGCATTCCATATTTATTTATCGTTATAATAGCATGGAAAGCCAATATTCCATGAGTTCAAACTGGTTGCCAAAGACAAATAATAATGTTTATTTAATAATTTTTTTATTTTTCATTATTAACTCTTTACTGGACCAAAATTGTTCAACGAACACTCCAAGCAATAATTTAATATAATAAAATTCCTACTTTCATTTCACAAACCATAGTATTCAGTTTTATTTTATTTTAGCTATGATCAAATTTAGAGTTTATTTCCAGTTTTCACAGAATTATTTATTTTATAAATATAAGGAAATTTCCTTTTTTAAACATCTAAAAAGTATTTTTTAATATAATGTAAATTATTTTTATCATTATTTGTATTCTATACTTTAAATAAATCCAATAATTTTCATCGAATCAGATTGCTAAACAATAACAACATGGCCATTAAAATCGTTCGGAAAATGTGCGTTTTTTCTGCAATGATCAAACCAACAGAGTTAAAAGAAATATTAAAATGTATATAAACATTTATTTTTAAAAAAATTACACAAAGCTTTCTGAATTTAGTTTTCTCAATTATTTACAATACTTTATTAAATGATTTTTATTCTAAAATTTCTGGGACAAATTTTCATATTTTCCAGCTGTGATAAAGAGTTTTTAAATCGGTCTCTACATCTATCAGCCTATTTTAAATTTCTCAATTTGACAATATCTAAATTAAATCAATATTGCTTAAAATATTTATTTTTTAGAAAATGCAGCTATTTAATCAGACGATATTCATAAGCTGTATGGAACATTTTAGAATAATTCATTACGAATAATGCAGAGAATAATGGAGAACAATTAATAGAATAATACAAAGCGTTGCCTATGGCAACCATTTCCCGCGCAGAAAGAACATTCTGATGAAAGGAATTCGCTGTTATTACCTTCTTGTAAATAAACCGTTTTCTTTCTTTCGTTTATTTTATAGTATATGTTGAGAGACAAAGAGACAATAACACTCGTTTACGGCCCTTTTTTTGATACTTGTTGTATGCTTTTAATAAATGTTGCATAATATTTGACACTTGTTGAGTATAAACCGGCCAGATATTTTTTGAATATTTAATAATGATTCCTATTATCTATATGTAAAAATCATTTAACAAGCTGTACAGGTAAGATATTTGAGCCTTAGGTTATTAAATTTGATACGTAGTTCACTTCTTGGATAACAGATGATTAATAAGAAAAGATTTCAGAATGCTTTTATTCGATTTTTAACTAATCAGAATTTAACTTTACTGCTCTTTGCATATTACTGTATGAAAACTATTATAAAACCACTTTAAAGCCCCAAATCTATTTTGAATTCTTTTATTTAGATTTATACTTATACAAATTATGGTTGCATTAAATGCATTGAGGATGTATACTCTATTGCACAATTAATAGTAAATTTTGAAAATAAAATAAAGATAAATGAATCGGATCTAAAACATCATCATACTATTATGTTTTGCATTACTGGTTTGGATTTCCTTTTATTTTCAATTTCATATTTTATGAAATTTTGATTTATTATTACCTCTGAAAATTGTTGTTTAAAAACTCTATAGTTATTAAATCTTGAATTTATTTTACTGTTTTTTTTTGTTTATAATTAAAATGAGTATTATTACGTTTTCTGCATATCAGCCCTTTGCACTCCGAAAAATAATTAGATGCAACATTATTCACCTAATACAAAGATTTGTTTATTGCTATGAAAAATAAATATATACAATTATTTGAATTCGAATTTCTTTGAAAAATTAATCTGCATCTCTTAACCATTGTGTAGGCGTTTTTAACAATTAAATTTGAAAAATAAATAAATAAAACGTCAAAATGATGCACAGTCTTGAATGGTGAATCAGAGACGCCATCGGAGTGCAAAGGGTTAGAAGTCTTTTTCAAATTTATCAAAGGATATTTATCAAATTAAAAAATCAAAATACTCATTAAAAATCACTTACATAATTTACGTAATTTTCTTGATGCCACAAGGAGACTTCGCAAATGGAATTTCTTTGCGCAATAAGATATATATGTGATGTATATGATGCCCATGACCTTGGATCACCTTTTGTATTACGCACATAGAATTCCTCTACTTATTTATAAAGTTAACCTTGAAAAAAAATAAACAGAACAAAAGCAACAATATCGAATATTTTAAGAAAATGAATTTATTTCAAGGCAAGCATCCGAAATAAACAACATTTCACAGAAAACTGTTGATAAGATTTGAGTGCTGTCATTTATATTTTAAACTTTTTAAATGCACTTCAGATTTCTTTTAGCACTAAAATATTGAGGTAAGTTTTCATGCTCATTTCGTTTTTCAAGTATCATTTCTTCCTAAGTTGCATAATTAATAAGTACAAATCCATTGTACGTGATGATTTTTAAAATTCGAATTCATAAAAAAGTAATTGAATAAATAGGAAGAATTCAAGATCAGATTTAAAGGGAAAATCTTGACGTTTTCTTGTAGTGCTCTTTTTTAATTTAATCAGAATCTAGAATTCGTTTATTAAAATACTAATTTCAATTCTGTTTCTGTACGAAGAAGTTGATTTTTTACTAATACTTGTTGCATATAATTATGATTCTTATTAGAACCTATTTATTTTTGTTTATTATTAATTTTAAACTTTGTGGAATTAATATAATACCGTCTTTCTTTCACATAAGATTCATTCGAATTCTAATTGATTTACTGCGAAGAGTTAATGACTTTTTCTGAATTTGCAGTATGTTTAATTTAAATTTAGATTTGAGATGAAAGCAGGTAAATAAGATGTCTTTAATACTCTATTCTTCAAAATCATGCACCGAATGAAAGGTATAATCTTTGTTATAAAGGAAAATAAATCTAAACTAAAATGGATTTTTAGATGAAAAAAAAAAAATTATTTCTCCATATTATCAGACTTATTAGCGGTAAAATTAAACTGTTTCAAGATTATAATTAGCCAAATTTGTGAAAACCGTTGTAAAAAATATTTTATGAATTTCATTACTTCCAACAACAATTCTTGCTTTTAGATAAAGTCATAAAATTATATATACCTTGAAATATAATTTTTTTGATATTTTTCCGTTAACCGGGTGGCAGTGAAAAATTGCCAAATAATGAAGAAATACGCCAAATTTCTTTGGCGATTTTTAGCTGCCACACGGCTAACAAAAAAGGACCAATTTTTTATGCATAATATATATATATTTTAATTCTATGGTATTTGTAACAGGGTATTCTCAAAATAATCAAATAAAAGAATAATTTGAATACGTTGATTATGAAGTAATTTTGTCGTCGTCTGGATATAGCAGGTAATTTGAGCACCTAGAGAGGCTGTATGGTGTTACAAAGGATTTTTCTATCACTGATATAAATGGAAAATATGAACAATATTTATCAGTGAATAATGTAACTGTTGTTAATATGTTTAGTATCCTACTTAGGGACACTCAAAATATAAGATAGAAGCTTTAAGAGATTTATTTTTGCTTCTCTGGGGTATATAGGCTGTAATATTGATGTGGAATCGAGGTTCTTCCACTTCAATGACGGAACGTATCTTTCACGGGAGAGGTTTTACAGCAGTAGATGATGGCCCATACGACCCAAAATTGGTTTCTGCCTCCGTTCTTTTACAGAGAAAATCATTCAATTTAAATTAGGTGTTGTGTTGTCTTTAATTAGGTGTTCAATTAATTAATTCAATTCAATTTAAATGTCTTTTGTAATTAAATTTAAAATTTTCATAAAACATCTTAAAAATATAGAAGACATTTATGATGAAAAATTTCTATGACTAGAAATAAATTAGGGCGGAGAAATTAAAAGTTTCATAATCCATCTGTGCGAAAACAGTCCAATACAAGCAGAAAAATTTGTAAAAGTTGTTAAAATCGAAAAGCCAAAACTCTTCATTTCCCGACTGCCAAATGAGTAAGACTTCAAATTGTTTTTTTTTTCTCCACGCTAATAAAGTTAGGCTTAGCATGTTTCCGATCGTTTATTTCAAACGATTCTATTTATTTTCTTAGTGTTTGACGCATTTAAAATTAAACATTGTTAGTTCATAGATTTTTCGGAATTATTTTGAAGTACTTTTTGAATTAAAATAGCACAGAATAAAGGAAGTTAAAAATTTCCAATCTGTAGTGCGTTACCCCGACTGGCTTAGAAAATTCATACATTTGCTTGCCCCAATTGGCATTGAAAATTCACGCATACGCAGTATGTTCTGATTTATTTTCAACGGATACAGACTTGATTTTGTTTTGGCCAGACATAATTGTTTGATAAATTTCAAATCCTGTCTCCTTCCGATTTTAGAGGATTCTGTCTATTTATTTATTTATTCTATTTGTGTTCTATTCATATGAGCAAAAGGTTGTTGTATGTAAGTAATGTAGTAAACTTTGGATACTAGGGGACAAAGGCCATTGCAGCTATAAATCCCAAGATTTGAAACCAATCAATCAATCAATCAATATGAGCAAAAAAAGTTTCCATTGACGAATTTCATAACAATTTTCTAGTAACTCTACAAATTTAATGTTAAGATTGAATACCAAATTTCTTCTTTCCAGCTTAATTTTTTTTCAGTAATCGTTTACAAATGGATATAATATGCTTCAAAAATGCGTCTTCGGACTAATTTTAAGAAAGAAAAAAAGAAAGATAATTACATTAAATTATTACCCTTCACCTTTTTTTTTTAAATCCTCGAAGCTAAAAAATAAATAAAAATAAAGCGAGAAATTAAGAAACTTCGAAACATTGAAAACATTTTTCCAGAAGGAATAAAAATAGGAATAAATCTTGAATTAAAGAAAATTTAATGGACCACTTGAAAAGTTGGTAAAATAAAGAGAAAAAAGAATAAAATATGCATACTGAATCTTAATTTTTAAAAGTAATAATTTCAAGCGATATTTTAATTTTGTTTTTGTAAATCGAATATTTACCAAGTTACCTCTTATCATTCAATGACAGCGAAGAGTGTGAAACTTTTTTCAACAAAAAAGAAAGGGGGGAAAATGATAATTTCAATGTGCAACTTTTTTAAAAAATTCTTATCTGATGCCGTCATTAGTGTGTTTTTAATCTGCAAAGAAAACATAAAAAGTGACTTAAGGTATTGTTAGTAGAATACAGACTGTTTTAGAAAATTAAAACTTTTTTTTCACCACCTTCAAGATTTGATTTAATGTTCTTATTTAGAGGTTCTAGGTTTTAAATATAAAAAGCAAACAGCGCAATTATTTTTAGGTCAAATAATTAAAAATAAATGAACGATAACAGAGAACAATTAAAAATCAAATTATTCAAATTTAACAAAGATATACTCAAAACTTTTACTTAAAAAAACAGAAATTCATTCAAAAATATGTCATTAAATATGTCATAAAAATTTATTCATACAAAATTAAAGCAAATTTAATTTATAATATGCATATATTAGATACTGGTTTTACTTATATTATGCATTTAGTCTAATGTGGATTCGAATTCATTTTAATATAAGAATGAAACAAGGAAAAAATAAAACCAGAAAATTAGCTATTAGTATCTTATATAGTATATGAAAATAAAATCTGCTAAATTATGCGTAGTTAAAGTTAATATTCGAATTCTTTGAAAATATTTTTTAATTAAATTTATTTTTATTTAATCTTTATTTCGATTTATTGACTAATTGAATAAATTATAATAAACCACCTTAGTTTAATTATCTACTAACTAATTTATATAATTTTAAAAGTGATTTATAAGTGAATATTAGAAAAATATTTACCCATATTTATTTTGTTCCAAAATAAAAATAAATATCTTGGCAAACAAACAGAAACGAGTTAAACAACCATAATAAAGCTGTAAAAGTGTAGACTCGTTCTACGGATCTTTAAATGACGTCACTTAGAACATAATCGGATTTGAAATCCTTTCTTAAGCAAAAAGATATTCTGCTGCTTTATCTTTAAAAACAATCAACTTGTTCTGAGTAATGCATTCAAATATAACTTTTTAAAACATAATAAAACGGACGTTGAAAGCTAAATGTTCTGCAATCGTTTTATGGATAATATCGTATTTAAAGAATCTTTCGAGTTAAAATAAATTTAAAAATTCATGATAAGATTAATAGTTCTTGTTAATGAATATTTTATAAAATAAAACGAAAATTGGTTTACAAAACTTTTAGGCGATTCTCATTAAAATTGTATAATAATAATAATATTTTTATTTTTACTTTTGAAAATTGGCAATAATTGCATCTAGTTTTTAGAAAAATCGTTTGGCTTTTCTTTGTATCCTTCATACGTTCATTTTAAAATTTGGTTAGAACCACGAAGAAATATTTACTTTATTTAGAATTATGATTGTTGTGTAGAGAGATGTATTTCTTCTGAAGTCAGCGCACATCGATCATCTAACGAGATGCGTTTGAAATAAATCCCATCTAAAGGTAAGAGACTTTATCGTTCTTCATATATCTCTTGTAGTTCTTTATTTTATCTGAAAAAAATTTATTATTTTTTTTAATCCTACGAAAATTTACGTAGGATTAAAAAACGAGTTTTTACAAAGCCTTTTTTCTATTTGTAAGGAAATTTTTGTTGAATGTAAATAAAAAGATTTATTTAAATAAGAAAAAGGAACTAAACCAAGTTTTAAATCTTCAGATATTTGGGTTTCATATTGCAATTGAACAAAAAAAGGTTAAAGTGACGATTAGTGTGCCCCCGAGTTTGTCGCCAATTTGGCAACCCAACGAAACGTTATTCTAACAACCATAATACTGTTTTGTTTACTACTTTTAACAATAGGCGAGTTGAACATAAATGTTATATTAAAAGTAATAAAAAATATCGATGATAGATTTTAATTTTGATCTTTATTATAATCAAAAGCTTTTTTACCACTATTAAGACACTGCAATTTTATTTTTATTGTTAAAACGAATTAACGAACTTTATTCTTTTGCAATTTTACACTGTCATTATGTGCTTAAAAAAAATCGTCTGAATTCGTATTTTACGAAATCGTCTGCATTCTTACTTTAAAAGTCAGATGCAATGGAATTCTTCGCAGTTCTGATGATTATTTTTTTTGCTCTAACAGTTGGTTTCCTTGATAATTTGTTATGTCGGTAATTATGCAAGAATAGTGGAACGGAAGACAGTATTTCGAATCAGCAGAATGCATGAAAGGTGAGTGGAATATATTTATTTTTTACAAGCTGATGAATTTAGGAAATAACAGCTGTTTGAAATTTTGTATGGAGAATGGTTTGATTACTTCTTCCTCCGGTCTTTCTCTTCTTATGATTATGCATTGTTTCTGTTATCCACACAGTCCTTATGTTCAATGTGCTAGCGAAGCTACTAGCTTCCCGCTCCCTCGGCTAGCAAAGCTGTAGAATGTTTTTTTTAAGCTAAAAAATTCTGCCCGGTGCCTTCAAGAGATGCCGGAAGCATCGCATGCTCTAACTTTTGCTCTACGCCCAACAGACTAGTGCAACAGGTATTTTTAAAAAAACAATACTTATCGGTAAAAAAAATCATACTTATATTTCAAAAAGTGGTAACCGTAATTATTCCATAGAAGTGTTTATTTACTTTGTCCGCCATCTTTATTGGCGACGTGGAATTCGTGGTGCGGTAAGGGGCATACTACCATCACTTTTACCCCCCAAAAAATCATTATTGAAATAATGGAATTATTTGTCATGATATCCTAATCATATGACAAAAATAACATGAATGAAATACCATGCGATGCACATCAAGGCGCGAGTTTTAATTTATTCTTTCAAGGAGAAAGGAGATGAGATCATTTCACTATTGGCTTTGGTGCGATCGTAATTTAACACCCTGCTTGGCGCGCTTTTCAAAAATCGCCAACTCGCCAACCACAAAAATGCGCCATGTTTTTGAATTTCAGAAAAAATGGCGCATTTTGCTGGTTTTTGAGGAGACAACTTTGAAAAAGTGAACAAAAAATGTATTTTAAAAGCTATATTTTTAAATAACTAATGGCAATAATAACACTGAAATAGAAAAGATAATCTAGGGTTGCCATTATAGGAAAACCATGAAGTTCCCATCTTTGGCGAATTATCGCCAACTTGGCAAAGAAGGGGTTTAAACTATTAATCACCCGTCATATATATATAAAAAATTGATAAAAATAAAATTACGGGAAAAATTCAATCCTAAGTTGGTTCGAATATTTTTAAAAAAAACCCAAAATTTCAACTGAGAAACAATATAAAAAAATTATTGATTATAGAGTAATTAGGATTACTTCATAAAAGAATCAAGTCAATTTGTGCAGAGTTTCAGTCATGTCACAAATATAGTTATGCATGCTGTACCGAAGCCAAGACTAGACATAAGATTAATTCCATTCGCCAAATCTACATCCTTTTGGGGCGATTTCTTTTCACACGTAACCCTGTAATTTATTTAATTTTAAAAGTAGTTTACTATTTTTTGTAGTTATAAAATGTAAAGTGCTTGGAAGCTTGGAATGACTTTATAATATTTAGTTACAAATCTCAAGTCTAACCTCAAAATTTAGAATTCATGCTCTTACCGAAAATATTTTATAACTGAAAATGTATTTGGATTGGTTAAGAGCATCGTGATGAAAGTTTCGTTTAATTTTATTTCAGAAATTAATATTTAGCAATGAATTGTTAAGAAAAATGAAGGATCCAAATTTAACATGTGAATATTAATTGAATTTGTGCCCTGGTCGCAATTTTAAACTTATTTTTTTTTCTTCAAGTAACACACTTCTATAAATTTACGAAGTTTCAAATAATCATTATGAAAGTTTTAACTTGTTAACTGGGCATGACGAACTATTTCAATGCAAAATGAAGTGAATATGAGTTAATTACCCGATTAACAGGTTAAGTTCCACATTTTATATACATGTGCCTATTTTAAGAAACTAAAAGAAATATTTTTGGAATGATGGGAAATAATTTATTATTGTTTCAAGCTAATTAATAATACATATTTCATATATTATCGTTTATTTCTGATTAAGTTGGAATTCAAGTATAAAATAGTTATGATACAATAGTAGTTAATAATAGCGTAATTATGATACAATAGTAAAATATCTCACTCTTAAATAACCCATTTCCTAATACAAAAGAATGGTAGTTATTTAGATATCATTTTATGATTTCAATTTGACATTATTCTTCAAAATTTAGGATTTTTATAAATAATGTCATTACGAAATCATAATATCTATATTATCTGATATATCTGTGATAGAAACTCAGATATCGTCCTGTCGTATTATATTATACCTCAGGTTGCAATATAGACTTTACGATACTAATAAACGCAATTAATGTTTGCTTAACCCATTTCTCCACAGTCACCATTGCGTCCAAATATATTTTTCATCTTTGGAAATGATATTTTCTCAAGCTGTTCAAATAAGTTAAGATAGCTTCATTAAGAGCTTATCAAACTTGAAAACTTACTGAGTTTTAATTCCGATAAGCAATCACATAAAAGCTCTGAGTATTAGAGTGATGAATGTATACATTTTTTACAGTCTGATGATTCACCATATTCCAGAGTCGATGAGTTTTTATTATCATGTGAGAACATGATACTATTTTGGGTTTTGATGTCTCCGAAATTGACGGGCAAAAAATATTTTTACCTGCTTTTACGACTATTGTATTATTATTATTAAATAAGCTTCTTTGAGAGAAGATGTGTTTTTAAAAGGCTGAAGAAGAACTATGATTTCATACGTTATTTTATCTCGAAATCTGATGAGCTTCAAAACTTTGTTTGCCCATTACAAAAATTGAAAATGAAAGTTTTAAAAAAGTCATGTATATATTATAAAGTTTGCTAAAAATGGTTTTTTTTTTTTACTTACTTACTTAGAGTTGTCTAAAACCTGGCGATTCACCAAAAATTTGAGTTCGAATTTTTTGACGATTACTACATTTTCTCGCATACGAAAAATTAAAGCAGATAAGAAGAATCTTTAAAAATAACAATAACTGAAAACCTGTTTTGAAATAATATTACTGTCTGTCCATAAGGAGATCTCTGGTCGACAGTCGTCTGTGTTTACGGCGGGAGTTATAGAAACAGGTTACTGCAGGAAGAGTCCATTTCGCAGAGGTAGAAATTCAAGTTTCGTACGTTGGCGCATGTAGCGCCTAATTGGCGGTATTGATATATTGCCTTTAATTTTCGAAAGCAAATTCGAAAAATAATTCACTGAACCGAAAATCCTTTGCGTACTTGGAATTTTTAAAAAAAATATATTATTCCTGTTAGAATAATATAAAAATTCCTTTCTGATTAGTACAGAAAGAACAGAGTAAATCAAATAGAAAAACTGAATAATTATTTATATGTCTAACGAGTGCACAAGAAGAAGAAAAAATTAAGTAGAATCTAGCATGACAAAAAATTAATTTTCCTTTTATTTGTTTTAAATTTATGTAACTACTTAAGATCAAATTCTCCGCAGCAAACGCGAAGTAATCCGTCTAATTCCACATAAAAATAATTACATAATAATCGTAATTATTTCATAATTTTTATAAAAGGTTGCTGTTAGTAAAATATCCATTGTTAAATATGTTTAAAACTTCTCCAAAATAAATTTATTTATTTATTTTCGATATATATACTATTTTTCGAAACTCAAAATTAACAATTACATTTTATCACATTTTAAGGATAATCAAAAGTATGTTAAGCTGAAACTTTTGATTATCGACTTATTGAATGACAGAAAACCAGAGCACATTATTGAAAAAATAGAAAATAACAAAAAGGAATCAAATAAATTTCGTAGCTTCAGAAAATAAACTAAATAAAATTCTATATCTTCTATAACTTACGATTAAACTAATTGAAATGAAACAAAAAAAGCAATTTTAAAATCTCCTTTTTATTTATAAAACACAATTATTAATAAAAGAGTGCAAAACTAGCAGAGATCGTGTGACAGTTGTGTACTTTCAATTAAAATAATTCTATAACACTGTGACAAGATTCCGTTTCTTCTGAATCGGAATCCGATTCAGTACTTTCAATCTGAATTATTAGTTCTTCTAAAACCCCATCTTTTCCCAATACGAATTTTCAGCAAGTTTCAAGCAAAATTCTATAACATTGTGCACAATTTTACGTGCTTGTGATTTTAGAGTCTCTCCATTCTTAAATCGAAAAGGCATTTTAAAGGATCTCAAAATTCAAGAGACAAAAAAATTATTAAATAATGAAATGCAGTTAATATTAACCAAAGAAAATATTAATAAAATATAAAAGAAGTAAGCAAAGCAAATATAAAGATACGAGCAACTGCAGTAAAAGAGAGAAGATGAATGAGCAATAGTTTTTTTTTATCGCTTCATTTTTTCGCCAAGATAAAGAATACCCCTGCAGACTTCCGTTCGATTCCACCCATTCGAAATGGATCCTCCCTATCTACGCCGGCTTCTATAACGCCCGCCGTAAACACAGACGACTGTCGGCCAGAGATCTCCTTATGGACGGACAGTAATCGAAACTTCCTTTAACTTTTTCACAATATGAGCACAATGAAAGTTTATATCAAATTTCGTATTTGTAATGTAATTGAAATATATTTAATTTTCAAAAATAAACTACATTCTTATATGGACATAAATTTAATGTCGATATTATTAATAACTTATTTGTAATAATGCGCATTTTTAAAATCATATATTTTAACATTGTATCAATAATTCAAGCTGTAATTAAAATGCTGTTTACTACTTTAAATTTAAAATATTAGTTTATCAGTAATTTAGAATTTATATCCATACAAATTTTCTTCTGATTAAAATTGTAAAATTATTTTAAAATATTCTTTGCCATATTATAATGTTTTAAGCACAGTGTTTCGGCGATATTATGTACATTTTTGTATGAATATTATACCTGTTACTTATTTAAAAAGCATCTTTATTTTAAAAAATAAAATAAAAATGGAAGAATCAAGCTTAAAGCATTGTCTTATTATCTTTCGGATTAAGTATTCGAGTTGTCTGTAACTTTTCAACAAATATTCACGAGTAGAAATTTCGATTTGGTATCCTAAGTCGCGATACTAAGTTTATATTCAGAATAATATTCTTTGGAAATAAGAATATTCAGTGGGTTTATTATTCTTAAGAAAATCTGTTATTCAAATATAACGTGTTTTGATTCCGATATCTGAATAGCAACTAAATTTATTGATTTACATTCTTATGCTTTCCACCTCTTTGAGTAATTAAAAGAATAATTCTACATATCAACCAACCAACCAACCAACCGAATTCTAATCATGTACATAAACTAAAGAAAAGAAACGGATAGAAAATCGGCGTTGAAAATTTTTTTGCGTCGGAAACAGCTGCTAATCAGAAATTCTAATCAGGGTCGATATTAAAAGTCTGCATATTTTTGTTCTAACATAAATTTTGGCTATTAATCAGTGTCCAGGGTTCCAGAATTATATAAAAAAAATTTGCGAGTAGAGATTTTTCTTCTTCTAAATCATTTGATTGAAAAACTCAAGGTGATTCTTCTGTGATTGTAAAAATATCGTTTTAACACAGATACTATGATGTCAGGTTTCATTAAGTTTCGTATGAATGAAATACAAAAGGTTCTTTTATATTCAAGTTGCATGAAAAAAAGTTCATTGCATATTTAATCTAAAAAGCTATTGCATATTTAATCCTTCTATGCCAAACGTCCTCCCGCTGATGTGGTATGGAAGGGGGGTGTGAAGCTCAGGTATCATCCTCGTCATCTGACCATGGTTCAAAATTTTGAAGCCGGTCTCAAAATAGCCCTAGTATTGCCTTACATCGGGACATTAATACAACTAACCTAAAATAAACCAAACCTATACCCAATTTCATATAATCAAGTCACAGGGTTTTAGAATTATCATATCTACAAAGCTCTTGTTACTAATGACACTTGCCATGGACAAGCCCCGCTGATACATCAGCAGGTTTTAAGCCGGAGACATACGTCTCTTGTTTTTACAAGTAGCGCCATCTACGGCCAAGAGGACGACTTAGCTACCCACACACCACAGCCCTTTTCAGGAGGCCTACTTCATTCATGCATATTCATTCACTCATCTCAGATCGTAATTTAGACCTGGAACAAAGAATGATCATCTCTGGTCAGTAACCCCCAGTGGTATTACTCTCGACATGGAGGACTTTGCGACCACGAACAGATTTAACGAGCACCAACCGCCATACAATCGAGGAATCTTTTGGCCGGTGAGTTTCAAACTCGTAGCCTAAGGAGTAAGAGTCCAACGCTCTACCAACCAGGCTATCCCGGCCCTAACAAAGTTCTTGAAAGTACAGACCAAAAGACAGTCAACCCGCAGTTGGATTTGGTTCAAAAATTGACAATAATCTACTTTAAACATGTTAGATATGTGCACAAAATTTTATCTATCTAGCTCACTTCGTTTTATAATTAGCGCGTTATATTATAATCGAAAAGCCCGATTTCCTCTGAACAGATTTCAGTCAAAATTTTATAGGCAACTGCAAATTTGGTGTAAAGACGGTGCACCAAATTTCACCTATCTAGCTCAAAGCGTTTTCTAGTTATATTAAAAGTACTAGATTTTCTAAGTATAAGAAACAATTAAACCAAAATTAATCTCGTTGGTTTTACTAGTTAATCACTTAAAATTAACCGCATAAAACATGTTATTCGTCTAATTTTGTCATACGCTTATAGAAACAGATGTTTTTAAAATTAATCATCATTTCTTCTAGAAATCTGATGAAACTTCAAAATGTGTCATCTTTTATGATGTTTTTTTCCTGCTGAAATGTGTTTATAACATCTTTACGTTTCTGTGTATAGAGATAAATCTCAGAATGAGTTTATTACGTTTTTATATAATTTAATCTTCTCATCATTGCGAAATTGCAAGTATAGCTGTTCCGTTTTTTATCATAGCACAATCTGTCACTGAACAACAAAAACAAAAATATTCTTTTATCATTTAACTTTATCTGACGATGTATACTATATTTTAATGATACAAGGAATAAATAATAGATGAAAAGCGAATTTCAAAACAAAAAAAAAGAATTAAGTAAATTCCTTCTTAGGTCAACAAAGAAATTTTTTATTTTAGTTACTTTTTATTAAATAATTACAATTAATATAAATAATTGATCAAAAAATTACAATTTGCTTAAACAAAATCAAGTTCGAATCCGTTGAAAATAAACCAGAACAGACTCAGAACACACTCAATTGGGGTTGAAATTTCAATCCCCAATTGAGGTAACGTAAATGCATGAATTTTCTACGCCAGTTGGGGGTAACGCAGTATGGATTAGAAATTTTTAATTTTCTTTATTCTGTTGTATTTTAATTCGAAAGTACTTTAAAAAATCCAAAAAAATCGATGAATCAGCAATGTTTAATTTTAAATGCATCACACATTAAGAAAATAAACAGAATCGTTTGAAATAATAGATCGAAAATATGTTAAGCCTAATTTCATTAACGTTAGGAAAAGTTAAACTGAATTCATTACTTAATTGGCGGTGCGGAAATGAAGATTTTTGGTGAGATTGTTAGTTTTTCATTAATTAATAAAAATTTAGTGAAGTTATATTCGAAAAATCTGTATTAACATCAAATGTGTCATCCGCTACAAGTTTTTAAAAATTTACTTGAACTTGGGTGGATGAATAAAAAGCATATTTTTAACGATTGAAAATTTGAGCAAGCTATATAGGGAGAGTGTGAACTAATAGTATGAATAAATTGCATTAAGTAAGAACTAATTGCAATTGAATCATGACAAAGGTAATGCAGCTATTAAAAATGCGTAACTACAAATTGTATATCTTTTTATTTTCAAGTATACGTAGTATAGAGAATGTATAGTAACCGTGAAACAATTTGAACTCGAGATTTTAACAAATCTCCCAGAGTTCGGGAAACACATTTAAAAAAATGTCCGTCTGTCTGCCTGTGACAAAGATAACTCATAAACGCTTTGAGCTAAACAGTTGAAATTCGATATGCAGTCTTAACATTAATTTCACAGACTTCTATCGAATTTTGAGAGGAAATGCAGGGATTAATCGCCAATTAACTCGCCAAGGATGACACAATAGATTCAATGAAGATACTTAATTCTTGTCAAGCGTTATTAATTCGTACCTATTGACCGCCAATGCTACGTAATGTTTTCTCTTGCATGACGAATTTATTAGATTGTAAACAAGAATGTTTTGTGGAGACCATTCACAATGACTGGAATTATATCTATCTGTATAAGCGATAACTCAATAAGGCTTTGAAATATAAAGAGAAATTTGATATGCAGTCTTTACACCAAATCTGTAGTATCTGTTTAGTCCCGTTCCAACGACCTGTATGCTACTGGAGACACACAGCACCGCTTGATGCCCCTGCAACTATAACCACCTGTTATTTAAACAGTGTAATAATGGAAGATATAATGAAATACGTGAAAACATGAAATGGAAGATATAATGAAATACGGTCCTGTTCTATACACTCCTGTGACTATTGTTCGACGTCTCACATTTATTGGTTAAAATTTAATAAGTGATTTTAATATTCAATAAAAGAAAGCCGAAAGTGATCTGTTTGAAATTTAAAATGGAAGTGGCTTTGTCTTATTAAGCTAACTATTGGAGAGAAACTGAAGACTTATGCTTGTTCACATAAACAGACTTATAGTTTGTTTGAGATTACAAATTTCTGAAAAAGTATTGTAAAAATACAAAAGAAAAAATTTGGGACGAGGACAAAAATAATAATAAAAAAGAAAGAAAGAAAGAAAGAAAGAACAGGCATACTTTCCCCTTTCTTGTAGTTTTAAGGGGTTCTTTGATGTCTGCTCAGTTTACCGACAATTTGAGGGAAATTCGGAACCCTCGTCCACAAGTGTTGGGGTCATATGTTGGATCAATTTGCAGATTTCTGACCAAATCCGTACGACCACAGGTAGTCGAAATGCTACTTTTGGCAGAAGATGTCCCCTTGCCTAAATACAAAAGAGATCCATAGCTAAAAATAGATAAATGGTTAGATGCATAAAAGTCGCGGCTTATAATTAGCATCAATAGTGCAGATCTATATCAAATTTAGAGTTAAATTAATCTCGGCTTTGACCGTCTCTCTGTTACACATGCATTTAGCTCAAAAGTCCACCTTAAATGGAAATTGAAATTTCGTATACAATTTTCAAATCAAGTAAATAATTTTTAAAAGGTCAAATTTTAAATGAAATCCATCTCGGGGTTGGGTGTGGTGTATCGATGCATTTTCAATTACGTGAACGCGATTACATTTTATTTCATTTGTTATATTTTTAATCTCGCTTATTACAATTGAATTTTGGTTTCAAACTTTGAATTCAATTAGTCATAAAAAAAGTTATTCAAAAGCATATTCAGGTTTCTTCATTATTCTATGAAGCATAAAACGTTCATGTTCATGATTCTGAAAAAAGAAGGAAAGATTTTTTCTTGTATTAAACTGTATTCCTTTTCAGAATTAATTGATGCAGAGAAATATTAATTGCAAATTAATTTTAAGAAAAGATTAAAATGAAATCTGCTATGCATGTATCAATGTATGATGTCAGAGCATGATTTCTCGAATGGCCAAACACCACGTGCTCGCGCAAAGTTAAACTATATTTTTATTCATTTTAATGGTTTCATCGAATGAATCATTTTAGTATTGGATACGATCCAAAAAAACCTTTGTCTCGCATTTATTGTTTTAAAAAATATCTCATTTCCTATTTATTTCATTTCATATAATCACGTGCTCAAAATGCCATTTTTATAGGTTTTATATGCTGTAGTCATAAACTTATTTTTTTTTAATCAGAGCTTTTGTAAATGCGATGACAACGCGTTATTAAAAACTGATTTTTTTCGAGATGCTCGTACAGGTAGTAAAATCTTTATTTTCACCTACGGATTTTTTTTATTTTTCGCCTATGGATTTTTGTAGACGCCACAAATCTCATTCCCAAAACAACATCATGTTCCAACACGATAAAAAAAAATATGAGCATCCGTGATGAATTAACTCGAATGCTCAGATTTGAAGATGCTCAGATATGATTCATAAGAAGGCACGAAGATAATACCTTTGTTAGTCTGTATATGAGAAGATTGAAAACTACTCACCGCTGTCTTTTTTTAATTCAATCTGTTCAACAATCTGTTATAGTTTTTATGTACAAAAATGAATGAAACAATTTTTATAGAATGTTATTTTGCTAAAGAATTAATTGCTATTTTGACATCTGAAAAAAAAATCGCATTTAAAAAAAACTGTATTAAGAGAAATAAATTATTCTTTAGCCTAAACTCAAAATATAATTAATGAAAGGTTTGGTCATCGTAAATATTTGTTTAGAAGTAAAAAAAAAGTTGCATTATTTAATACTTTAATTGTGGATATAAATGTGAGACAATGCTCTTATCACACAATTTATTAAGACGGTTGACCAATAAAAAAATACAGGAAAGCGCATCTTATCTAGGCTGAGTATGGGGGCAACGTTCCATTCGAAAATAGCTTTCCTTATCGAGAAAGTTTTCAGTTGACATCCAGAACAAATTAATGTCAGGAAAGAAGCAGGAAATTGACTAGTTCGATTTGTCTTCTCATAAGAGAAATCGATTTTTACAGGTATTAAAGAAAATTGGTATTTTGGCATTTTAAAAAGAAGCGCCACGATGAAGTTTTGGATTACATGACGAGTGTGGAATACTAGAATATTTTTTTAGCAGTAAGTGAATTATTTATACTTTAAAGCATTAGAAACAATAAATTATCCCGTGCCTTTTGTAATTAAGATGTGTGCAACCCAATGTATAATTTTAAGTTATCTGAGAAATACTTACTTGCGTATTACTTACCAGCTCTTACCCACGACTTCGTACGCGTGGAAATTTTGATGTCTATATGTGAGAACTGACAGTCTAAAATGTTATCGAAACCGTATGCATGCACAAATTTTCAACGTCAATTGGAGCAATGAAAAGACGTGAATTCTAAGCACCAGTTGGGGTAACGCAATGCAGATTAGAAAATTTTAGTTTCAATTCATTTGTTTTGTTTTCATTCAAAAGCACTTCTGAAGGAATCAAAAGATCTATTAATTAACAATATTTAATTTTAAATTTATCATACGCTACAAAAATAAACGGAATCGTTTGAAATAACCGTTACGTCTAACATCATTAGCGTGGGGGGGAAATGTTATTAAAATCATAAGGGTACTTTTCCGTTTGTCGGGCGCAAACGAACACTTTAAAGAAATTTGAGAAAATTTGGCGGAATTCTAAATTATTTGCCAACGGAAACATACCACTTTAAGTATATATAAAATATATATAGCTAATACAAATACAATTTAATTACAAAAACACACAGTGGAACAGTTTTAATATATAGTCATTTTCGCCACAAAAAAAAAAAAAGTTTGCCACCAAATTTTAGCGAAATGGCATTTCCAATCACAAGGTTTCGATGTCCGTTGCAGCAAATTAACGGAAAATAGGAAAAAAAAATATCAATAAATGCAGTAATATGGAATGCACTAAAAAATTGAATCGAAAATCATGAAAATAGGCAAAAGAAATAAGTACAGCAAGAAAAAAAAGAAAGAGAAATGAATAGGAAATAACGAATTATATTAACACAAGAACAGCATAAGAAAGAAATTCAATAAACATTCCTTTAGAATAGTAAGATAATATTAAAAGAACACCGGAAATAGAAAAATAAAAACAAACGATTCAAAAAGATCAGGCAGATGTTTTCAGATTTTTTTATTTTTGGACGGAAAAGTTAGTTTTTAATCGATAAAAAATTAACCAATCAATTAACCGGAATAAAAATTAGCCTATGTTCTGTAGACTATAATCTATCTGTGTGCTAAATTTCATCCAATTTCCTTCAGCCGTTCTGGCGTGATTGAACCCCATCATCCATCCAAACTTTCACATTTATAATAGTAGTATAGATACTTTCATGGCAATAAAGTCTTTGTTCGTAAGCTTCAGGGATTTGTACCTGAATATTGTAAATTACCGCTTGGTTATCTCTGAAGGGTTGAAAACATGTAAGTTATTGCACATTTTTTTGTTACAAATTTAATAGTAAGTAATGCGTTGAGTGAGGATGCTTGAAAAGACTTTGCAAAAAACTGAGGTTAGGGCAATGGCCAATAAAAAGAAACTTTGATTTTGTCTTTATTATATTTCGGAATAATTAGAGCGTGTTTCCATTGGTTGAGGATATCAGCTGAATCAAATTGATGTTGATATAATTTCAAAATAATTTGAAGCTGGTCGTTGTTGAGACTTTTTAACCAGATGTTGTCAGTTTCAGGAGTAAAGTTTTTAGTTTTATGGGTTGCTTTCTTAAATTCCCAGATTTCGAATTTGCAACTGAAGAATAAATATATCTCAAATAAATCCAAGGGAATAGGCTCAATATTTGTATTGCGATTAGAAAAAAATCTTTGCAAATAATACATTTTGGTATAAAGGATCACATATATAGCGATTGCTTTGTATAATAATGTGTTTAGAGTTAAGTTATGAGTGATTTGAAAGTTATTTAGAATTTTAACCCTTTGCGGTCCGATGTCGAGAGTGACTCGACGTTCAAGACTGCATCATTTTGACATTTTATTTATTTATTTTTCAAATTTAATTTTTAAAAACGCCAACATAATTGTTAAGAGAAGTAGATTAATTTTTCAAAGAAATGCGACTTCTAATTTACTTTTAACGGATAGGAACTTGATTTTGTTTTGGACAGACATAATTTTTTGATAAACTTTTAATATTAGTTGTAATATTTTAATAAAAGGAATATAAATTTTTTTCTTTGAATTAAATAGGAATTGACTTTATATATATATAATGTATTACTAGTTATTTATGTATTCCGAAAATATTTCCTCACAAAAAATTTGTATATGATCTTAAAACGTAAAAACTTTTTAATGAAACTGACTTTATTTTTGTACTGTTTTCTCTACTTTTAACAAAGTTATAAAATTCAATTTTTGATACACACAATCTGTAATAATGCTTTCATTTTTATGGTGAAATTCAAACTAACATACCTTACAGTTCATCAAGCCCCTAAAACATCTGCTTTTGGCAGAATTAAATTTAAGATAAAAATTTACTTTCTTCGGATAATAACTGAGAAACAGAATTTTATTGTTTTTCTACTAGAAATACTAGTCGCTTTTGGCTAACAGACAGTTAGACGGTATTAAGGCTTATTAAAATTTCCAATTAAATATTTTACATAACTTGGTCTCTTAGAAAGTCTTTCAGCAAATTACTTTCAAGCTTCAAATTTTAATAGTCATATAATCCACTTATTTATTATGTAGGCCTTAAGCAGTTCATTGCGTAATGCATATCTATACTTTTTTATCGCCACCTGTAAAATTCAATTTTAAATTGAAGTAAAAATTATTAAACTTCAATTAATATAAAGACACTATTAAACCAAACATAAACTTTTTAAATAAAATATGGGAATTAAAAGCAAAATCATTTGGCGTTGAGATTTTATGTGTAAGACAGAATAATTTTCAAAATTTACAATCCATCAAAGATTCCACAAAACTTCACAGATTCAAAGTAAAATTCAGTTTTTATTTTTTAAAGAATTTAAATAATACCGAAAATAATATTTTATTTTATTCAATCTATGCATAAATTTGAAGAAAAAAAAATGAAGTTTAAACTGGGTTCTCAGAAATCATATTCTGCAAAATATTCTTGCCACTCCAACTTTTAAATAAATAAATAATATTATGAAACAAATTCAATTTAGGTTTATGAAATTGCTAAGGTTAATATGTGATTCATGATTTAGCTATGCTTGATGTGTAGTAATGCATCCATTTCAATTTACTGCATTATTTCTTTTTTTTTTTTCTCAAGTTTTTGCAAAAAACCTCAGAGCACTCCTTAAAAATTATTATAAAAAAAAGTTGCCATAATGAAATGAGTGTTAAATTCTCTGTGAGGATTGCTTCTTAATCTAAAGCTTGATTTCAGATAATAAAAATTCTTTATTGAAAATTATCCCTCTATCATTAAAAAATGACTGGTTTTCATGTCAATATTTCTTGTGTATATAACATTACATTTCTTCAAGAATTCATATAAATTTTAGACCAATAATACCAACAATGCATTGAATTTCAAAAAAACAAGAATAAGGGCAATAAAATCTAAAAAAAGAAGAAAAGCTTTCTTAAATTATTTAAAATAATTTATTTCAGTAATATTTTAACAATTTGTAATTTTAAAAATATTCTGCATATAAAATTTATAAATGTTTAATAAAATATTTTTAATGATTTCATATTATAAGAATATAATCAATATTTCAGTAAATATAATTACAAGATGTGAAAAATACATAAACAGTTGTAAGTATTTTTATAATACAATCATATTATTTTTATAATATAATCATATTATTTTATAATATATAAATTTAGAGAGCAGTTTTTGTTTCTTTCATTACACAGGAGAAATTTTTTAATTCTTTATATATATATATATATATATACTTACATTTAAAGGTTTAAACAAGACAATATTATTAAAAAAGTAAAAACTGCTTTAACAAAAAGTCACAACTATAATTTTGGCACATACATTGGCAAATAAGTAAATAAAAAAATAGACAGAGGAATTATAATGGCATTAAAAAAATGTCTAATAATTGTACTTCAACATTTAACATAAAATTAGCTCTGAAGTATTCACACATGCAAATATTGTTTAAAACAAATTATCTATGGAAACTTATTAATATAATAATAATGATGATGAAAGCTAATTTAAATAGGTTTGAAAAATTTTCAAAATTAAAAAGTGATTTTTCTTAAAAAGGAAATTTTAATTTTTACTGTGAAAGTCTCTAAATACTTTTAACATAAAAGATGAACTTTTTTGGGGGTGGGGGATATACTCAAACCTTCTAATTATTTTCTATGATAGCAAATACTTTTTAAAGATGCCATTATCAGCAAATTTTTTAAAAGTTACTATATTTACAATTATGCCCAAAACCTCTAAATAATATGCTTATTTTGTAACATAGATAAATTTAGATTATGATTCATATTTTAAGCATCAAAAAGCTTTGAATATCATTAAAAAGATTTAACCTGTAATTAGACTTCTGAATTTTTACTTAACAAATTCATTTGAAATAACATATCTTCAACCATACATTAATATATCACATTGTTTTTATTTAATATAAAATGTTAACATAGTTATAATCAATAGTTAATATTAAAATACTTCAAATCTCTAACTTCAACAACTAGATCAACAACAGTGATACAGAAAAATATAGAAAGAAGTTGTTACAATTTATCACTGATTCCTTCCTTAATGTTTCAAATATGAATGTGGTTTGTTTTGGTAAAAAAACAAAATTAATAAGCATAGATATTTGCATATTGATTCCCAAAACCTTATTACATCTTGAATAACTAATATGTTAGCAAAATTTCCCATAATACAACATAAGTTGATAAGGATGCTACAAGAACAATAAATCATTGTCTTGATTCAAGCTGCTTATTTGCTTGCAAATAAATGGCGGCAAGGAAAAAAAATCATATACATAACATGATATTTGATGACAAAAATTGAACAACTTCCTATAACATGAATTAATAACAATATAAAAAGTCATGTTAAAAATAGTTTCTTTTACACAATATAAAAAAATGGCACTTTGAATGTGAATGTAACATTTTCGTAAGTTATAAAATACTTGTTTAATACAATAAAAATCTCACATTTTTCACAGCAAATATTGAATATAGGTATCACAGTAATGATATGACTTGTTGAAAGATTCCCTAAGTTTTAAAGACTGGATCAACTGTTAAAAATTATTATAATAAAATATTCTTTGATAAATATAATTTACAGCTTCAGATCCAAATTAATAATAGTACAACAAATCAATTGTAAAGTATATTCAAGCACTTAAAATAAAAAAAAACAAAGAACTTTATTTGTGAAAAAGGTTTTTTTAAAGGATTAATTAGCAAATGTGTAAATAATTTTTTCAAAATCAATATGCAGAAAATATAGAGAAATTACAAATAGAACACAATACATAAAAATGTTTTCTTTAAATAAAAAATTTATGCTTAGTAAAATTAATATGCATATATAGTCTAAATACGTTTTTAAGAATGTTTTATCTTTTAACCAGATTTTTGAAAAACATTAAAATTAAATCTTCCATTATATACCCAACTGTGAAAGTTCTATATTAATGGACTGATTGTTGTTTCAAACAAGCAACAGATGATCTAGATTGTTACCATTAAGGATTCCTTGCATTATTACATCCTAAATCTATTGTTTGAAAGAAAGACCAGCCTATTTGCTTAAAACTTGCACAATAAGCTAGAGTTTTAAGTACATGAAAATTTCAACCTAAGATGATTTGATTTAGTTTAAATACTTTAGCTGTTATATTGTGACAATATAACAGCTATCTTGAATTATGATATTGAATAGGTATGAACTTGAGCAGATGGCAGAATGACATCTGACCCCTCATGCCCCTTCTTCCCCCTTTTTGAGTTTCCACTCTAAATCAATTTGAAGATTTGAATTCCAATAACAGATTTAATATGTACCATGCCAGCTATGTACTTGATAGATCTTGTTTGTGTGCATAGAATCAAGTTTTTAAATTTAACTCTATCAAACTTAAACCTAAAAGCCTTGGGTTCCAATATGAGGATCATCATAATGATTTGAAAAATATAAAAAAATGTAAGAAAAATATATTTAGACATGTACATACAAGCAAAATATAGTGAATAATTCATATTTCACATAGTCTTCAAATACAAACTATATCATCAAAGACCAATATCATTGATCAAAATTTCAGTTGTGGAATAATCATATAATAATAAATAATTCAGCTTTTACACAGACTCCCATTACAATAAAAATATTTTTTCAAAGGTTTTTCTAGAATTATATGCATAAAAATCTTCCATAATTTAATACATTAAACACCCATTATATTTCTAAAATTTTTTTACTAGCGTGATTCCACATCGTTAGACTTCACACTGTCTATTTATATAAAGAAAAAGCAACTGTTTTGAATTCTGTCTAAAGATACGATTTGGGATCAGTCCATGCCAGGCCAAAGGAATTATACCATCCTATTCAACTCCATTTTAACGCATCTATTTAGATGGATCATCTCCAATAATCATTTTAAGGATAATTTGTTAGAATACATCTAAATATCCACTTTCCTACCTAGTATATTCAATAAATGCCCATTCCAAAAGGTTACATGGTAATAGATTAACATGGGTTGACAGTATAATTTTCTAGTACAAGCCTTAGGAAACATGGGATTCTTTGGAAGCAATATTACTTCTGTAACCTAGTTTAGAATTAATTGAGATATTTCAGACTTGTTATCTTTGCATGTAAGCATAAGTACAGATAGTCAATCCTCTGATACATTCAGTTCAAAATTTGAAAAGAAATTACAATTTAAAATCTAAATATGTATTTACTTTATCAGTCTTGTCTTTATGCTTTGTAGTAGTTCAATAGTATGTAAACTGCCAGACTTTTCAATCTTTATAGAAATCAATAAATGTTCATTACTAAATGTCATTCAACAGTTCATTACTAAATGTCATCCATCTGGCTAAAGAGAATTTTTTGAGTTATCACGATCACAGACAGATATAATGGTAAATATTTGTTTTTCAAAGCCTAAAATGTAGAAAATTCACAAAATCTTAATTTTTTTCAACAATTATGATATTTTCTCTATATTTTATACATCAGAAGATAAAAATGAAACATAAACTTAAAAACATTTTTTTCTAACTTTAACTAGTTTGTCAAGATTTTTATAGTTGGGATTTTTTTACTATTCAAACTCATTTAAAAGACAAAGTGGGACTTGTAATTGGTAAATTTGATGATTATTTCAATATAAAGTCAATGGCTCTATATGCTAATTCAGTCTGCATAGTTTTAAAATGGTTGTCCATCTAAATTAAATGATATATTTGTCTTAAATTTAGCTGTTATAGATTATGAACAATATGAAGTGCCTAGATACCTTTTTGACAATCTGTTGCAAAACTATGCCATATAATTCTTACCACAGATCTATTCAGTCCTTCTTCTAAAAACATTATATAAATTCAAACATAATCGTTTCACTTATTATTAACACATTAAAGGCAGGGATCTTGACGAAAGTATGCCAGGTAACGCATAGTAGAAATTGCTATCAATAAGTACTTAAAAAGCACTACACATCTTAATTTTCACTGATTTACAAAAAAGAAATATATATATATATATATATATATATATATATATATTGAAAAGTAGATATTCTAAAAAGGTATTTTTGGTTGTCATTCTCCAGTTATCAGAAAAATTTAATTGTAAGAAAAATAATTTTTTTCTTTATTATTTCCTTAATTATTTAGAACAGTAAAAGTCTTAATTTGAAAAATTATTCAGTAAACAGATTTATAAATAAATATGTTAATATATTTTAAAAACTGAAGTGGGACATTTATATTCTTTTTATACAATATTTTGAAAAATTGTATGATTAAAAAAATAAACAATATATAATCACGTCTCTCAACAATCAACATGTTTCAAATTTATAAAATTCTGTATTGGAATAAATTCTGAAAGAAAAAACACATAATTTTTTTAAAGTTAAGGCTATATGTTGAACATAATAAAACTAAACAAATATAAATTATCATTAAGCTGTCTGCTTTTGATAGTCAACTTTAATATCTAGTATCAAAGTAAACAAAATAATTTAATAAAAATACAAAATAAGTATGTCTAATTGATCTTTCTTTAAAATAAAAAAAATGATAATTGGTAGAAAACATTTATATGTATAATTTATATACAAATCAATAAAATTAATTATGTTTTAAAATTTCTTGATTACACTTTTTTTTTTGTTTACCTTTCTGTAAGTGTATTACCATTAAAAGACAGAGATGATCTGATTATTTTACAAAAGCTGATATGGAAATAGTAATAAGATACATATGACCTTTTCAATTTGACTAGAAATTAAGAAGAGAATGCATATTACTTAAAATTGGATATAAAAAAGTCAATTTTAAAAACTAGAAAGAGCAATTTCAGTAAGAATTTTTTTAAGAAATACTTCTTTTAAAATGTATTAAACCTGTTGTGTTCATTTCAACATAAGCAATTTGTTTGCAGCCCTCTTCAGATTCTCGAGTCACTTGCTTACTATTAACAAAAGTCATCATTGTTGCCAAATCATATTTAGTATAATATTCTGATATTACAGATACCAAATCTTGACACAGCCAACTGCCTTTAACATGATCTTTCCAAGATTGATGATCAGGAAGGCTGGAATGAACTACAAACATGTCTGATGAAAGAGGATACTTCGATTTCGCTTTTTTATCTTTGTTGAAATTTAGATTTGGAATAAATTCATTATCTGTGGAATTTTGCTTTTCTATGTTTTTGCATGAATTATCAGTGGCATCTGATCCATCAGAATTCTCGCTAAATCCATAATCCAGCAGCTTTCCACGACAAGATTGGAAGAAAAATATTTTTGGCTTGTTAATTAAAAATTCACAATTTTTATTGTCAAACATGCTACAAATATCTCTTTTATAAACTTTCACACTGTCAGTACCTAAAATATAATCAAGATTTTCATTCTGACCTCCGTGAGAGAGTATGTAAACTATACAAGAATCAACATTTTTAAATTCAGACTTTCTGGAGAATTCCTTCAAAAGAGATTTAATTTCATCTCCTTCTTTGTTCCACTCAGTATGAACATCATAATTAAGTTCTTTAAAAAGATTCTCCAATGCTGAAGCATCAACTTCACAGCCTAATCTTTTATCTTCTACATCAAATTTTTTATTCATAATAATCAAACAATAACCAAGTGGCTTGGAATCCATTTTGTAATAAATAGGATATATTTCATTATCTGATTCACTTTGAAGAGCATCGGCTATTTCGTGATATGAAGCATCTTTAAGAACTTCTATAAAATCCGAGAAGGCATTTGGTCCACGAGTGCAAAGTTCATCATAAAAATTTCTGTCAGGGTATGGACCAAAAATGTCATCCAACATAGCCTTTGTAAAAATTTTGTATTTTTTAATCAACACTATAAGTCTGTCATAAGAAATTATTTGAGATAAGACTGGTTTATATTTATGTATAATTGCTCGCTTCCTCGGATCCATGATTTAAAGCAGTAATATAACAGAATTTCTCAAACAGATTTGATTGCAAATAATAAAAGACATGGATATTTATTACATTGTTATGTGGCATCCACAGCTTCCTGAAATCAAATCGATTGATCGAATGGAACTTAAAAATGTTAAGTTACGAAACTGTCATCCTCATGTAAGAAGGAATGAAGGCATATGCTTCAGAATCGATGTTTCACAAAGAAGAATATGTTTTTCTCTGTGTGCTGTTCTAAGCTTTTGCCGGATTAAGGAAGGATGGAAGTTTGTGTCCAGACTCCTGAACGAGCTTGTGCCGGTTAACAAAAATCAAAACACAAATATCACAAGTATTTTAAATTCTGCCAGATTCAACAAAGAAAACTAAAATAGCCTCCACTTTAAAAACAGCCCTAAACGGAAAAATCACAAAAACAATCTAAAAACTGTAGAAAACATCCCAAATTGGGTATCTCATGTTACGGTAAAAGAAAAGAAATAAATGTCCACAATATTCTGGAATCTGGCAACAGACAAAACCCACATTTATAAGAAATTGCATTAACATTGAGAGTCTTAGATATTAATCGAAAAAGTAAGACTTCATTACATCTCGATAAATTGATTTTTTTTAGTAAAAGCATCAAGCCCTTTGTATTTCTCATAATAATTAGAATCTTCCCATTCTAAGTTTTGTTTACGTCGAGCAATTTTATCTCATACCGAACAGGTAACAGGTGTCGTCTTGCGAGATCGATCGTGACCTCCGAGAGAGACTCTCTCGGAGGTCACGGATCGATTCACAGATATGAGGAGAAGTTAAGGCTTGCTTAACTACATAATCAACCCGTTCATTTTCTAATATGCCCACGTGGGCCGGAATATATATCATCACCAATGAGGAGATTTAAGTCATTAAATATAGCGCTGGTTTAAAAAAAAGGGTGCTTCTCAGGAGGATGGAAGTTTAGGCATCTCAGAGCCATTAAATTAGATAAACTGACTTTCAATGAAATGTAAATATTATATTCTTTGACAAAGTTTATAACATTAAGAGCTAACAAAGTCCTCCTCTGAAAACACAGATTTAATGTTGTGAATCGTTCCCTTTATGATAACATTCAAGGAGCAGTTGACAGCAGCGACCGCAGTACTCTTGGATGCATCTGTGGCCACGATAATTAGATAGGTGGGAGGAGCTTTGATTTCAACACGGCATACAAAAGATTGATGATAATCAGATTCAAACTTATCTATTGGAAACTCAAATCATAGATCATAATACCAATGCACTTGGAATTATAGCATCATTTTTATAAGCCAGATAATATCCTTCGAGCTGAAGGGTCCCTTTTGCTTGATCGGTATATTAGTCGGCTACAGGCCCAAACGTCACAGTTTCGTACCGCGATCTTCAATAGTTACAATGGTGACCTTGACAACGCAACTTTCTGCTACACATATGGCGCCATCTACCAGCCAACAAAGCCGTCGTTAACTCAACGCACCAAAGCCGCAAAAAACCGTTGCTAACTCGACGCCCCAACGAACTCGCATGCTCGCCATACGCTTGGCGCTTTCAAAATCGTTCGTCTCTCGTCCAACTCACTGGTAGGGGAGTACTGTAGCATCATCCTTATAAAACAGATAATATCCTTCGAGCTGAAGGGTCCCTTTTGCTTCATAGGTATATTACTCGGCTACAGGCCCAAACGTCGCAGGTTCTTACCGCGACCTTCAAAAGCTACAGAATCATCCCACTTACCGGAACCATATAATCGAAATTATTTGGTCCATGGACACATTGTTTGGACGCCAATATTCTTCCAGTGTGCCATCGTAGGAAAGTCATAGGCAAATGCACTTAGAGATAACAGTTTTCACCTCGGATATTTCTGGGATCTCGATACGTCTGTGAATTCGCGGGATGAGAACTGATTCATAAGGAATATAATATTTTTTTTTGAACTTTAATTCCATATTGATTTCATTTAATTTTATATAGAACTGAGAGAAGTATCCACTTGAGAAACCATTTACAATCGAAGGATGTTATTCTGAACCGTTTGCAAAGCCATCTTTATTGGTCGTACCAACCGTACGAGCTCCAAATTCAATGGATTCAGTAAGGCATGCGTTGTTAATTGTGACCAAATTAAATGTGTTCTCACACCATCTGGAAGTGACCAATTCTTTGATGACATTTAACTTCTTAAAGGCTTTGGTTTTAAGTTACTCAATATGTCATCGAAAGGATACGATTTCAGCAAACCGGATTTCAACGAAAATTATTGGACCAAGGGATACTACCACCACGAAAAACAAATTGCGTACTCGACTGGCGATTTTCGAGAGGAATCGTCAAATATATTCCAGTTACAAAACCGCAACCGCATCTTATTTTTAATCTGTAGCGTTTGAAGGTCGCGGTACGAACCTGCGACGTTTGGGCCTGTAGCCGAGTATCATACCGATCAAGCAAAAGGGACCCTTCAGCTCGAAGGATATTATCTGGCTTATAAGGCTAACGCTACCAAGTCTATCCAGAATAATCCGTTCGAAAATCTTTCCCAATATAGATGTTAATGCTTGGGTGTGTAGGATGTGATCTCTGCTGCATTTTTCTTAGGGTTCGAGATAGTAATTATATTTGCTATTCTCCAGCTTTATGGCACAATCGTGTTTGTTCATATTTATTAAATAAGTCTGGAGTTTATATTTATTTTCTTGTTTATCTGGTCTATGCCAGATGATTTGTTTTTCGCTCTTTTTAATGTATTTTGGAATTCTCTATAAGAAAACAGATGGCTCAAACTCTTCTCATCAGAATTTTCAGGATCATCTACAGAAAAATCTAAAAGAATTCGTACATTTGGTGCTCTTTTAATTAAGATAGCTGCTTTGCATTTGCCTGAGCATTCAATACCCTCAAAATAACATCCAAAGAGACAGCAAGATGGTATATATAAAAAGATTCATCTTTGTTAAGTAAGGCTTAAATGATGTGGAATGTGTGATAAGTTACCTCCTGACAGCTTTTCTCCCAAAAGCTACGTTTTTAACCCTTGGCGAATTTTTTCAGAACTTCCGCCAATTCTTTATATGCAGTCCAGTTTAAAATGGATGGGTATGATTTTGCCTTTCTTCTTTTCTTCTTTGCCTTAATTTCCTTTTAGGAGCATTAAGGTAATAACATTTTGAATTACACCAAGGACAGCGAAAGTGAGTTGATTTTAGTGAATGAGCAAAATAATGAGTTTGCACTTTCTTGGAAGATTTTAGAAAGTCCAATGAAAGAAGATACAAACCCTTGACATTTGAAAAAAGCCTTTCCTGTTTTTGTTGAGGATTAGTCCCAATTAATGTATTTCAGAATATAAAGAGACTTTGCACCTACATTGGAAAAGGAGATAAGAACTGGACAGTGATCACCGTCATACATATCATGAGAAATCCCTATATTAATCTTACTGAATATCCTGAAGATAGACAAATCTAATAAAGAAGAGGCTTTTGTCCTCTAGAAGATATTATTTTAATTTTAAATCGAATTGAAGAAATGATAAACTAAGTGTTTTAAAACTATTAACAATATTACAGAATTTTCTCTAATGAAATGTGTGCTTCGAATTTAGTTCCAATTAACTTATTGATGCATCGATCTAAATTTATCGGCACATCTTTCATATAATATAAAAAATTTAATATACGAATGTGGAATATGGAATTTTGACTTGCATTCTTGTTACGAACTATCGACCGTGTTACCCACCTTATATAAATCGACATTCATTATGCTGTGTCTCAATTTTAAGTTTAAATCCCAACGAACCATGACAATCGCATTTCTTCATATTATAATGCTTTCTTATTTCCAAAACAATCGACTTTCTTTGACCCTGGCACCGATCTAGACAAATTTACGTGCAGCTGTCGTAATGCCAAGACAGCCAATTGAAATTTAGAAATTGTGAAACGCGATGCGGCTTTTTCGGTTTCATCGATAGATTTGTTTACATTGAGTAAGATTGCGGTTTCGTAGTTTCGCATGTTTTGAAGTTGCTTATTTTTACTGTGGTCTTTCAAGGATACTTTACAAAAACAAGTTATTCATCGTTTGAAAGTAAATATGTCTCTTTAAAACTCGTTCTTGACTAAAATGTGATTTGAATTTTCTTTATTTTCTGTTAGTTTTTTTGTTTGTTTTTCATATACTCTTTATGTGTTATGGTTCTTTGACCTTTCGATACTGTTTTATTTAAATTAAGGGACATTTGGGTTAAAAACACGATTCAATAAATTCCTTACATCACGATCGTATAAAGTGTTTTAAAATTCCATTTATAATATAGTTGTGGACTTTTTTTTTAACCCGGCAAGTTGAAATTTGATTTATCTAAAACCATTCAAAAACATACATAGAAGAAGCGTGATTTTTTTTTGTTTAATTCCGTAAATTTTCAAAAAAAAATTATATTAGGGGAAATAATATTTCATTTTTTACAGGAGTTTCTCTTTTTCATATGCTAGGAATGCATTATTTCATCAGAATTATATTTACTGTATTGTATTTTAACTTATTCTCTATTTTATTATGTAATTTTAATTAAAAACCTAATTAGATATATTTTACTTTACCTGCCAATAAAAGTAATTTTTAATTGAATGATTTTATTCAGTGTTATATGTATTAAAATTTTTGAAATTTCTAGCAACTAACCTATGCTTCTTTCTTTACACCTCTATCTATGTTTAATATAATTCTGATAAGAATTAGAAGCTGTAAATTAATAGATGTAAAATTAAAATCTTTAAACTTACTAGCCTAATTATTTCCTAAATATATTTCTGTTTGTATTCTAGTAAACATATTTGTACATGTATTCTAATAGAAACAAAATGGAAGCAATACTAAAAGTTTTTCTTGATGTCAACCTGTTATTTTGCCAAAAAATTTCTAAAAAGCAATTAAATTTTAAAAAATGTTTTATAATTTAATCATAAAAATTGGTCTCTTATTTTAAAAGGAACTACAATATTTCTAAATAAATGTACTGCTTATTTTATGTGTTGTATCAAAAATGTTTCTTAAAATGCTGTTAAAAGGACTTTCTTTCAAAGTTTCAGTTATCAAACAGAACAACTGAATTTCAAACTTTTCTTAAATTGAATTTCTAAATCTTCCATCACTATGGTCTCTGTATTTTTTGTAGGTGTTTCAAGATCACATTTTCTGCCTTGTTACTGTTGCTCTACCTAGCAACACTAAGGCAGATAACACTGTCATTTTTTTTACACATCTGTTAAGATATTCCTAAAGCTTTCTGCTTTATACTTTGTTCAAGTTTGCTATAGTTTGTTAGTGATTGTGGGATTCATTTACGCTTACATTGTAGGTTTGAGGGACACTGTTGGCTGCCTCAGTATTGCTTAGGCAGACAATCAATAATAAGGTAAAAAATTTGACCTTCAACCACCTACAGAAAATATACAAACTATAAATATGACAGTAAATCCCCTGACATGAATTAAGCAATATCATTCTAAGATTTGATTTTAATCTCTGATAGTAGTTATCACCTTATAAGTCAGTATTTAATACAAAAGGAAAATTAATTAGCTGATATGTAAATCAGTTGTAGCATTTTTTTTTTATGTTTCAGTTATAGTTAGCTATTAATAGAAATGATAACCACGACGAAATAATACTGTATATGAATATAATGTAGAATATTCAAAAAAGTAAATTTTGTTGAGCAATTAAAATAGAATTTAAGTAAAACAGAATATATTTTATTGAAATATAATTGCCATCATATTTGTGACACTTTTCTGAATGTTGTTTCTTGTTTTATTTCCCCTTATTAAAGAGAAATGTAGTGTGTGGGAATACTAAATTCTTTGGCAGTAAAAATCCAAGGTCAGTTTAATCCAAAATCATATGTTATCATAAAAACTCTTTTTAAATTTAATTAAAGCTGACGTTCTAATCGTAAGGATAATTAGTGAGTTCCAGCTGAAAGAGTCATTTCTGGGAAGGAGTCGATTTAGTTACCTTATATGGATGGAATGATTATCATTTGTTTAAAAAATATGATATCAACCACATTTGGAACATTTACATTGCTATTTTCTATCGTAATTTTTCTGATTATATCTTGCAGATAATTTGAATGTCTTTGCATGCATTTCTGACTATTGCAGTGCAGTTCTGTGTGAATTGCTAATTGAATTTACTTTCTGGGTCATCCATGTATATTCCAGCTGATATATGTAAACATATACACATTTTTTTCTTTTCAAATGTTTACTAAAAAAAGTGTTGTGAAAAAAAGGAATCGTAACATTAAAAGCAACATTAATATTAAATAATAATTTTTTGCTGAATTTCTTTTATCAACTATGGACATTTTTTTCTACTAATAAATTGCAGGCAAGAAATGTTAGACAGAAAAGTTTAATTGTTAGAAATGTTCAAATAGATTACTTGAAGTAAATTATATCTTTATTAAAATTATTACTCAGTTTTGAAAGAAGGTTTTGTTTCAATTTCATTTTTAATATTTTCAATATTTTAAAATTATAGTATATGAGTTCTGTTTATTTTACTATATGTGTTTGTATGTATATATATTTTATTATAATTTGTTCAAATTTATATATTTTTTTTATTTGATTATCGTTAATTAATTGTTTAATACAAATTTTTTTGTTTATTATATTTTCATCTGTTAGGCTTGTTTGTACATATGAAATACATAATAATATAAAAAAATGTTCAGTTCTAAGTAATATCTCTAATTTTGATGAAATTTATTACGAATTCAAAAGTGAGTTTTGGTTGAGGTTGGGTTTTTTTTATTCCATTCATCAACTTTATTATTTTAAATACAGATTTACTATATATTCATTTTTTAATCCTGTGCACTATTGTTCTTAAATTTTGTTTTTTATTTCTCTAAAATGTTTTGTTGATTTTTTCTGTTCTTTTTTAAAAAAACAATTGAAATTCATTTTTCTTTTTCAGGTGTGGTAATAAAGAAATAGCAATTTTAGCACACACATCATGGATTATTCAAAGGGTACATTTACAGTAATTGATTATGTAATTTTTGCATTCATGCTTGTTTTTTCTGCAAGTGTTGGTGTCTATTATCATTTTGCTGGTGGTCGGCAAAAAACCAGCAAAGAATATTTCATGGCAAATAAAAATATGCCTATTATCCCAGTCGCTTTCTCACTAATGGCAAGTTTTATGTCTGCAATTACCATTCTAGGCTTAGCAGCTGAAAATTATATGAATGGAAGCCAATTTGTTATAATAAATATTGCATATATATTTGGAACACCCATAGCAGCTTATGTATTTCTACCAGTATTTTATCAGATGCAAGCTACGAGTGCCTTTGAGGTAAGAATTTTTATATTTAGAGTAACTTCATATATATTTATAATGTCTTCAAGAACATTTTATTAATCTTTATTGGTAAAAATTACCTTACAATACTGTTACTTTATCTTCACTACATTGCTTGATATTCAAAATATAATAATTTAAAATTCTTTAAAATCAATATCATAAAAATGTAACACAACATCTTTTGGTAATAAAGATTTAGCTTTCCTATTTCACATTTGACTTCTTCAAAATTAAATTTCCATTGCATCCAATCAATAAATATATTATTAGTTTATTTCAAAACTAGTCATCTTAGATAAACTGATACATTGTGAATGTCGGTAGTATTCCATTTAAATTTAATTTCTTGTGCATTATTTGATGTTTTTGGTTCTCTCAACAAAGTAATTTTTAAAATTGAATTGTATCTCTGTACATTATAGCTCCATTAAATATTTAAGGGTCTGGATAATCTAGTCTTTTACAATAAAGTAATTTCATCTCCTGATTCTGTTTGTAAACTGATCAAATAATTAGCAGAAGACAGAAAGCTTCTTTCCTTAGCTTTTAATTGTGCAAGATAATCATATGATTACATTTTTTATGAAACTATGAAAACTATCTGAACTTTATCGCAACAATGAAATTTATTTTTAAAAATAAAGCAAAATAAATAAATGAAAATAAAAAAATGGTTAAAATTTAAGAAAATTTCATGGAAATTAAATATTAAGAAGACAATTGTTAAAAATCTTCTGAAAAAATCAAATTTGTGTTATATTTCCAGTAATTATGACAAAATAAAATCAGTTTTCCTTTGTAAAAATTTGTGTTTCAAATTTAAATTTTAATTCTAATTTCATTAAAAATAATCACTCAACACATTCACTGCCACTATTCATGCCTGTTATCCATACCATCTATATAATTAATAACCCTTTTTTTGTTATCATTTAACTGTAGTAGAGAAGGCGTTATCTAATAACCTAGATGGTTTGGTACAATTACATATTATCTGTAACACACAGGTACATTTGCACAGTCAATGTGTTGAAGATTTCCACCCCTTCTTCTATATATATTTTTCAAGGTCAAATGCGTATCTTGTTTCACTGATACTTACTCATTAATGCATAAATATATAAATGCACGAGAAACTTAGGTTACTCGTATTATACTGCAAAGTAAGCTTAATAATTAAAAATAATGATTTATGAGTTTTTTAACATAAATACTAAATTTCATTAAAAGAAATTATTGACCACCTATTTTCGAACCATTCTCATAGGAAACAAATGATAATGATTATTTCCATCAGCCTTTGTTTTCTTGTTTCTTCCTGCAAGTTCATTAGTTATAAAAGAAATATTACTAAAATTCTGATACTGAATATAATATCATTGAAAACCTGAAGGGATAAGATTGAATGTGACAGCCTTAATTTTTCTTTTTCTGCCAGGAAACCTTGTATTTGCACATACACACATTAAGCCAAATATCTAAAAGGGTTTTTCCAAAGTTGTATCTTCCGTAACTAGAAAGAAAAAAAAAATGTAAATCAAGCAATGAAAATTGAACAGAGGGGATGCTTCTGAAGGAATAGGTGGAGTTCATAAATACAAAAAATAATTTATCTGAAAGAAGAATTCCTTATTATTTCAAGCAATTTAATTCTATTCATTTTTAAAAAAATCAGTTATTTAAATTTAAAACTGATTTTTTTTCTTTTCAAGTTTTATGTTATCCTTCTCCAAGGCTAAAGCACAAGAAGAAGGCTAAGAAATCATTGACTTGTTAGTAAAATGATAGATTTGTTATTTTCTAAAATAAAAAAAGCTCTTTTGATTAATTACTTCTGGTTTGACTACCATCTGAATTTATCTTTTTGAAAGAAACAATCAAAAATATTATAAATTAATGAATCAAAATATAAACTGAACTATGACATTTAGCTCCTTGCATTGCTTCTTTGTTCTTATTATCTCCATCTTTTTAGTTAATTCAAATTTATTACCATCACTAAATTTCATGAATTTTACGCTATCTCTAGATCATATATTTGCACAATTCATATATTTATGATCTGTGCTTATAAAAATCCTAATTTTCATAATATTTTAAATAATTTTTTTAATTGTTTATTTTGTAAAGAAATCCTTTATTATTATTTACAGTTTTAATAGTTCAAAATACCATGCCTTCTGTTATGACTTTTAGCTTATAAAAATGTAAAAATAGATTAATCATTAGTAAATTATTTATACATTTTTTATTTTAAGTATTCATACTGCCTTAATATTTTAAATTTAGCTTTTCATATCTTAAAAGTGTCATTTAAAATTTAATTTTTTTTCTCTTGCTAATGTTCTATAAAGATCATACACACAAATTTTCATAAAATTTAAGTTACACTTTATATACTCTGAAGAATATTATTCAAATTTTATTTGAATGTTGTAATGTTGTTAATCAATTTTCTAATTGTAAAACCTGTTTTTGTTTTAGTATCTTGAAAAACGTTTTAACAAAGAAACTCGTCTACTTGCCAGTTCAATTTTTATTTTGCAAATGGTGAGACAAATATCTTAATATTTATTTTTACTTACTTGCTTGTCTCTTGTTTTTATATATCAATTACTGTTGCCATTTTATGATGCAGTTCTAAATGTATATTGTTTGCAAAATGCAATAACTTGCCAGTTCAATTTTTATTTTGCAAATGGTGAGACAAATATCTTAATATTTATTTTTACTTACTTTCTTGTCTCACTGTTGCCATTTTATGATACAGTTCTAAATGTATATTGTTTGCAAAATGATTGAAAGGAGTACTTAATTGACAAGTAGTTTCTTCCCCCATAAAACCTTTGTAAATGAAAAATTTTGGCTACTGCATTTATTCAATTTATTTTATGGAATGCTTTCTTTTTTCACAAATGTAACACATTTTCTTGTTCTTTTCTTAGAAGGAATTTAAAATTTTCTATTACTCTGAAATTTTTTAAAATTCTGAATATTAATTTCTTTTTTTTTCTTTGATCAATTCTCAATTATATATATTACAGACTTTTATTTAACGTAAGATGAAATTTTGAAATTAATTTTTCATTTTCTTCCCAATTAAAGTTTTGAAATTTTATATATTTCAGTGTTTTCTATAACAACACACTATTTTGATATTTTCAGAATTTAATTAAATGATTAATTTAATAAAATTTGGATACCATACCAATAAGAATGCTACCTGGTAGTGAAAAAATTGACCCTAAAATTAAACAACATTTATGGTAAAGAATTATAAATTCAAGTCTTAAAAGTAAAAAATAATTAAAATTAAAGAAATGCAATTTTACAGTGCATTATTTTGTTACAAACTGATCTAATTAAAGTTAATATTTGTTAAATATTCATATGTTTCAATAATTTATTTTAAAAATATGTTATTCATTTCAGGATTCATTAAAATATAAATAAAATAGAAGAAACCCATTAAGAACACCCAAAATGTCAGAATTTCATGTGTGATATTTTTTAGAAAAAGAAGCAATAAGTATTTGTAAATTAAAGAAGATAAAAAAACAATTAAGATTTTATAAGGAGTTTTTAAAACAAAAGAAGATTTTTGATTTATTATATCCTTTAGATAATATAAAACAGCATAACTAGGAAATAAAAAAAAATAGAATGCTTTGTTTTCTGTCAGTTAATTTTGGGGTTTTTGTTATTTAATCCTACACTTATAATCATTTGTGTTCTTTTATTTCATAATTATTAAATAATTTCATATTTATAAAATATATTTAATAGCAATCACGTTTTTTTAAGAGAAAATGTGTGTTTTTATTGTATGTCAGTTTTGCATAACCATTTTTGAAGTATTCTTTAGTATCTGTCAAATATATTTTAATTACTTTAAAGATTAAAAATTTGTATTTTAAAATTTTCTTGTATTTTAATGAATTTTACTCTCATGTTTTAAAAGTTAACCATAAATTTCTTACAAATAAATTTAAATAGTTATTGAAAGCATTTTTCTTTTCAGGTTATATACATGTCTATTGTTTTGTATGCTCCAGCACTCACTCTAAGTGCTGTTACAGGACTATCGAAATGGACTTCAGTGATGTCCATAGGAGTTGTTTGCACATTTTACTGTACTATAGTATGTAGCATTTTTAAATGCTTTTTCTATTTCCAAATACATGCATGTTTCCAATCTTGTTAAAATTTACTTATCTTATTAAAATATCTAAGGAACTAGAATGCAATGATTTGTATTATAGATCTAATGAAAATTGTATTGATTTTGTATGATTTACATTATATATGTTATTTATTAAAGGGAAAACTAATTTATTTAGCCAATTTGTTTTTGCTTATACCTAAATAAGCAATTTTAATTAAAAAGATTTTGAAATATAACTTTATCATTAAATTTTACAAATTATAATTAGAACATCTTAACTGCTATGGTAATAGCACGCTTTTTTAAAAACAAAGCAAACAAACAAAAAGCTAAATTCCGTTTAAGATTTCTGTTAAAAAATTGTACTGTTTATTGTAAAACTTTAATTTAACGTTTTCGCTTAAGTATATTCTCCTTTATACATATTTTTCTCTACTTTTTTTTTTTGCTTTTAAAATTCATCTTCAAATTATGTATTTTTAACTTCTAAAAGCACATCTTTTGATTTTCAAATAAGTATCATTTAAAGATTCATTAGTTAATTTGGTTCAATATGATATTATGTTTAAAATATACTGTTTCATTCTTTTATGAATACATATACATGATTAAACTGTTTTTAGTACCATATGTAGACTTAATAAATCTAATACTTGCAGTAACATTGTGAAAGTAAGTGGTCAAAGTAATTTTTTTCAACTTTAAAAATCATTAGTATCATAATGAGGGTAAATAACACCCAGGATATGATATTTTTCCACAGATTGTATGCCTTAAAACTGAAATAGGTGTTTGTATGAAATCCCCTTCAGATATTCAACCTGTATCTGAATGCATGTAGTTGTGTATGGATTGAATTCAAGCCTCACTTTTCAATTCATACTATTAGTTCACACTCTCCTTATATATCTTGTTCAAATTTTCAGTCACTGACAAAATAGTTTTTATTCTTTCACTCAAATTCAAATACAATTTTTTAAACTTGTAATGGATGACACTTGATATTACAGTTTTTTCAAGTAATAATTCATAAATTAAATGAATTCTTAATACTTTAAATAGAGTTTTAACAGTTTGTAATGAGAATTGAAATCAACAGGCAGTAGTTCAATTGGGTAAAATGCAAGGATTTTGGTATTTTTCATTTGAAGATGAAGATGCAAAAATCAATAATTTTTTGATAATAATTATATATAGTAATTGTAATTATTTAATAAAAAGTAACTAAAATAAAAGCTCTTTATTGAACTAAGTAGGAATCGACTTACATTTTTTAAATATTACTTGTTAATAACTTTTATAATAGCATTCTACGCTTTTATAGCTATGGTAATTAATATTTCTTATTACAAAATTTAATTTGAATCATTTCCTTATTTATAAGAGTTATTTTATTTAGCATGTGTGTATAAAATTAAATAAACAGAGTATCTGAACTCTGCTTATGAAATAAGAGGGTTGGTAATTCATATAATTCAAAACTGTACTAATCTTCAATAGATTTACAAAGAATCAAAGCATTCTTTATTTTTTTTTATTCATTTCTAGGTATTCAAGTCTACTGAAGTGCCAATGCTGAAATTGTTACTCAATTGATGCTATCAAAATCATTTACATTTTTAAAAACTGATATGGAATTGTTTTCTTCACCCTATTAGTACAAATTGCCTCACATTATTGTTCTTATATCTTAATGATAATGTATGATATTCAGAATTTCAATCAACATTTTGTAGATATTGCACAATACCTTGTGCTGATATGGCATTAACAATGATTCTTGGGACAACATATTCCAACAAATCACTAGACATGTTATAAGATGGTATTGTTATACAATCATGAAAGAGGAAATCTAATGAGTTGATATCAGAGGACCTTAGAAGAATATCCAGAAATTCACATTATCTAATCCTCCAATTATGAAGAGTTAGTACAATTTTTAATACTTAAAAGGAGTAAGTTGTGGAGGTTTTATCATACAAAAACTAGGTGTTCTTTTGCATAGATCGAGTATATTTTGTGTCAGATTTGAAAGCATTTTTGTGACGAAAATGTGTTGTATAATCATCCACTTGTCTGCTGTGCAACAAAATACTGAGATGCTATTTCTAGGCCTTCTAAATTATCCTTATTTTCTCCACTGAGTAAAAGAATTGTGACTTCGGTTTTTTATATTAAATTCCTGTCAAATGTTTTATCACTTCATTCATTTATTAATTTTTATAACATTCAGAAATACCCTTTGTAAACTAATTAATATTCGCTGTGTTAATAGTTCAATAAATTTTGCCTTATTATGTTTTTTTAGGGTGGCATGAAAGCTGTTCTTTGGACTGATTTATTCCAGTCATTGTTAATGTTTTCTGCTGTTTTTGCTGTCATTGCCAAAGGAACAATAGATGTTGGAGGTTTTTCTGAAGTTTGGAGGCTTGCAGATGAAGGGAAAAGAATTGAGTTTTTCAAGTAAGTATGATAAAATAATCCATTTTCAATACTTATATATATCCATTATAAATTATATTTATTAATTTTAAAGCATATGCTTTAGTTCTCCATAACAAAGAAGACTCATTGCAGTTTTGATCCAGATCCAACTAAAAGGCACACTGTATGGACTCTGGCTATAGGAGGAATATTCACATATGTGTCAGTTTATGCGGTAAATCAGGCTCAAGTCCAGCGACTTCTTACAGTTAAAAGCTTGAAAGAATCGCAAATGTTAGTGAGTATTGTTTCATTAGATCTCTGATTGTTTTAAAATTATGTTGCATAGATATTAATTTCCTTATTTGTATGTTGTGTTTATATATAAATAGTTTAACTTTAAAAAGATAATTGCATTTATTTTTGCCTTTTTAACAAAAAAGTTCCCAAAAAAATTTTGTTATAAAAGAAGATTTAATTATTGAGTTTTTTTATTTTTGAAGTTCAAATTATTTATTGTGAGTTCTTGTTAATCAATATAGTTAAGAAAATTAGTCTTTCTTTTAAAGTAAATTCTATTTTTTTTGATTTTCAGAGACTTTCTGTTTTCTTTATTAAAGAAAATAATAATGAACCTTTACCATTATACTTATTATATTATTCACTCTATAATGGGATATTTCATGTTACTATTGATCTACTTAAAATTGTGTGAATTCAAATTAATTAATTCATGTATACTTATCTTTACACCATCATATGTTAAAACATGCATCATTTTGAATATTGAAATTCTATTGGTTAACTGGTTATTAATTTATCCTTGTGATAATAAGTGATACTATTTTATTGAAAGAATTATCCAAATATCTGAAGAATATTCTAAGTTTGACAACTGTAAAATTGATTGTTCTGGAATCCAAGTAATACAAGACTATAGAGCCTTTCTAAAATCTGATGGATAATGTTAAGTCTTTGAAACTTGTCCAACTGTGGATATCTGTTCTTCGATTCTGAATGATCAAATTTGGTATATTGTGTCATAATATGCTCATCTAGAAGATTCTAATATCATTCAAGTCTTTTCACACCTATTGTATCATGGGAAAAAATCTCAGTTTGGAGGCAAACAGCTCCATATTCAAAACCCATTTCACTAAAGATCAACCTTTAATGTAGGTTTGTGCATATTATATAACACATTATAGATTAGACGTTCCCTTGGTTTTGAATAACATTTTGAGAGAGGCAGTATGCTCAGGTGTCATAGTTGTCATCTGACTACAAATCCAAATAATGCTGTCCAATTCTGAAATAACCAATATTTAAACAAGATGTTAATATAATTCAATTAAAACTAATCCTTGTATCGGAAACCTCATTTGAGTTTTTTACAAGTTTATAATTTTCTGTGTTGTTTCCAAATTTTATGTAGTGTTTTAAATCTCCATAGTAAATATGACTAATTTCTTCAGATCGGAGCATTTTTGCAATAGAATTTTTATCATTCTTGATATTTATTAATTTAATATTGTCTAATAATTTTACAATATTTTTATCATTTAAACCACTTTATTTAAAATTTATTCATTTTAATATTTATTTATAATAATTTTATTTCTGGGTCTTGTATATTGAACATAATTCATTATTAATTTTTTTTAAAAAAATCTTGATTTTTGTTTTTCTTCTAATTTATAATATATAGAATTAATTGGTTGTGGATATAATACAACAAATTTTAATGTACCTTTTTTCCCCTTATTTTGTTCCATTTATAATAGGTTTGCTTTAAATGTTCCATCATATGAAATATTCTTTATTAGCATATATTATTTTCAAATTAGGCATATGAAGTTTAAATTATTATCTGATTTTGCTTTTGAATGTAAATGAATTTAATATTTCTAAGGAAAAAGTTTCTGTAAAATGCCTTTTACTATTAAAAGTGGCAAATCTATGTCTTCAAATATTATTTTGATTTTTACTTCATTTACAGGGCCTTATTTTTGAATTGGCCTCTCACTAGTCTACTGAGCCTTACTGCATCATTTGCTGGTATTGTTGTTTATGCAAATTTAGCAAAGTGTGATCCTATTTTGCGATCTGAAGAAACACATATTGAAAAAGCTGATCAGGTAAATCTGTATACATTTTAGCATGAAGCATAAAGTTTGAGAATTCAAATTATTTTAATTATTCTTATTCAAAATATAATTCTTCTTAACTATCTTTATTCATAAATTTTGCTGAAAAAATACATAAATTTTAATTAATTTTTCTATGATTTGATTATAAAGCTACAATAAATGTTCTTTTCCAAACAGTTCATTTACTTTTGACATATATTAATAAAACTATATAATCCAATTACATTAAACCAGCTATATTTGTTGCTTGTACATTTTATTATTATTTAATACATGAATTATATTTCAAAAATTTTATGTAAAAGCACTTTATTTAATAGGAATCTAAATAAGAAAAGTATAAAATGTTATCTCAATATAATTATTAAATCTGAAAGTTTCTTACAAAAATATTTTAAGTAAATATTTCTTGAATCCTTTATAATCATATAAAAATTGCACTATTTCTAATTAAATGTTATTATGAATCCAATTTTGTGAATTTTAATGTTACATTATTTGATATAAATCTTAATTATGAAAACAATTTTTTTAAAAAATTCTTGACTTCTGCTTATTGATGATTATCATTTAAAATTCTGTTCAAAAAAACTTTCTTCTATAACTTTTGAAAGAATTTGAATTTTTGAAATTTAATATGTGAAATATAATAGGAATCTGTAAATATTTTCCATTTAAAATAGAATGCATTATTTGGCTAGTTTTATTTTAAATATCTATTGCCTTTTTATTTACTTAATTTGACTTATTTCATATTTTGTAAGCATGAAATTTTGCTGTGAATTTTGAATTTTTATCTGCTATTCTATGGTTTTATAATATTATATGCCTTATTTGTTGTCATTATCAATACTATTCCCTAGTAGCCCACAAATATTGTACAATATTATATGACACTGATCAATATTCACAATATTGATTTATATTGTGGAATATTTTTTAATATATAATATTGCACAATATTGTACAACAGGCTGTGCTACCTGGGTTTCAGAAATTTTAGTATTTAATTTTCAATTAGTTGATTAATATAATTAAATTTTGAATTCATGTGAGTTGTACTACTGGCAATGAGTTTGTGAAAGAAAAGTTATTTTGAATTTCAATAAAAAGTGTGACAATGAATTACAATTTAAGGACTGAAATGTTGAAAATAATTAAAATTAAAAATTCTACTCATTAATATGAAGATAAAATTGTAATTTGAAAAAGAAAAAATGCATAGTTTAGAAGTTTAAGTGCATAAGCATAGAAGAAATGCATAGCATTTTAGATGTTTAAATGCATAGTTTAGAAATATAAAAAATGCATTACATGTTAAAAAATTTTCAAGTATAACTATGGTTTCTTAGTAATGATTTGCTTATTCAACTTCTGATAATTTAAATCTATCCATATTCTAAAAATAATTATTTTCTAATAATTTGAACTTAAATTTCACTTTAAATTCTAAAATGTACTTTTTCTTATTTTGTCAAGCTGATGCACCATGCACTGAAACCAAAATTACTTTCTTCATAAAACTCTATTCTAAATGTAATAAATTCAGAAATTTTTTATGCACTCTCTATTTTGTAATTCTTGTTATTATCTATTTTTGGTTCTAATAAAGAATTAGAATACACACACATGCACACACTTACTTTTTTTGAAGAAGACTAATAAAATTGTGTTTTTCTTAATCACAACTGTTTTTCTCTCCTAGAAAACAATTTCATATAAATATAAATATATTCTTTTAAATTCAATGTATAACTTTTTCATGAAGAATCAGGATTTTCTCTTCAGATGTTTTGTTACCGTTTCAGTTTGTTATTGAAATCGAGAATTTTTCACATAATATTTTTGCCATTTTGTACAGAAAACATTTAACTGGTTGATTTCAAGTTGCATTTATACTACTCCAACATCTCTTAACCCTTTGCTCAGATGATGACTCATAGTCACCATTCAAGACAGTGCATAATTTTGACATTTTATTTCTTTATTTTTGATTGTTAAAAATATCTGTAGAGTAGTAAGATGATGCGAATTAATTAAATGGGGGATTAAACTTAAAACAATTATATACATTTATTTTTCAGTGCAATAAATAAATCTTTATATTTGGTTAATTACTATTCATGCATTTAATTACTTTTCTAAGTGCAAAGGGTTAAATATTTTTACCATTAAATATATGCTGTTATATTGCGTCATCTTAGATATGTATGTTAATATTTGTTTTATATATGATATAAATATGTTTATTTTCTTCCAGATTTTGCCTTATTTTGTGATGATATCCCTCACAATGTTCCCTGGTCTTCCAGGTTTGTTTGTGGCAGGGGTGTTTAGTGCATCGTTGAGTTCAGTATCTTCTGCCATTAATTCATTAGCTGCAGTGACTGTAGAAGATTTTCTTTATCCTTTGTGCTTCCATCACATGTCTGAGAAAAGAGTCAATTTTTTTACAAAACTAATAGGTATGATATTTTGCCCTTAATAATAATAGTTTTTTATTTTTGAAACTAAATTTATTGCCTGGCTTTTTCTAGAAACAATTTACACTCATGTTTTATTCAAGTTTGTGATTACAAATTTGTTTTATTTCTGATATACTGCTACTGACAACTTTTGTAATCAAACATCAGCACAATTCAGTTTCTTTATGAGTTCATGAAAAAATTGAAACTATCACTTTCACATTTGACGAGTTCAGCTTTATGTCTCATGAGAATTTTTTTATGCTTTGTGAAGGGCTTCCAGGAGTAAGCATGTGTGCCCTTTTTTCTGTATTTCTAAAATAATTTATTAAAATAAAATATAGTTATTTAAATTCTGAAATATATTTAATGATCACTTTCTGTATTTTGAAATTGTGCAATTTTTTATTATCTTATTTTAATTTATTTCTTAACCATACTTTCTCAGCATTTTTGCTTTTGAAATTCTTTTATATTCTTTTTTTCACTGCCATGGTTTGACTGTTCCTTTTGTACCTTTCTTTGTTTATTTAGAAATACAAATATTTGTTTTATTTTTCATCCATTACAGCTTGTTCAGCTCAGTAGCAAATATAAATATTTTCAATACTACTTTAAGTTCACTTAAATTATTATTTTTATTTAAAATATATATCATTTTCTTTTCCATTATTTAATTCCATGCTTTCATAAATAATCAGTCATAAAAGTTGAAAATAGCCAAGTTTATCAGAACAGGACACCAAAATGACATTATGCAAATTTATGTTACTTTTATTCACTGTTTATTATTAATTCTTGTAACAAACAGTGAAACAGACAGACGCATATGTTTTCTGTTATCAATAAAAGAAACAAAAAAATCACAACGGTTTTTAATAATTTATAAATGGAAATAAAATAATGAGAATTTGGCAAATAACATATGTTATCTAAAATGTCTACCATAAAATAGTATTTAATGTGGTGAAAGAAAAAAAATATGTAAGCATGCAATCTAGCATATATTTCATCATTATATTATTTATTTATATTTATTGCATATAGTTATCATATTCTTTCAATTCGTATCTTATTTTGTTTGGTATTTCAGTTAGATATGAAAAAAATATGATAAATGCTATAAAGAAAGTAAAGTTTCTCAAAATTATTAAAACTAAGGTTTTTTTTTCCAAGGCTTTCAAATTATTCAGTCATTTAAATGCTCTGAAATATATAGTTTCAGTAAAATATATTTTTTAATAAAAATTTTAGGTGATAAAAAATGGAAGCATCATTTTAAACATAATATCAGGCAACCATCTAGATTCAAGCTTGATTTATATAATTATTAAAAAGCTTATTATACCTTTCCTATCTTTATGCAGGATAGTAAAATTAAAATTTTTTATTTATATAAACCAATCACCTTCAGAACATCAGTAATTTGTGCAACAATTTTGTAAAAATTTTACTACACTAATTATAATGAAGGTATCAAAAGTGTTATGAACTATTTATTGTAAGATACGAGTCTTAAATACATCATTTAAGTATAGAATATTTTGAAAAGTATTAAGTAATATAATGTGTTGCATTCATATAATAAATTTATTAAATTTACTTTGTTAAATGAATACTAAGACATTGTTTTTGGTTGATTATCTATTTGCAAACAATGCGATTTAAGTTACAGAATTAATCTAAGCCATTTTGTCCCTTCCACCCCCTCCCCCCTTAAAGCTTTTATGAGCCACTTTATCTTACCTTCATAAGTTTATTGTATAGCACTTGTATTGTTTTAGAATGTTTTCTTTTTATTGCTTTAATATTTCTACTTCAAAATAATTTTTTTAATTCATCCTCCTCCCCCCTTTTAAGTATTATTAGATTATGCTCCCAACATTGCACTCAGTGATAATTTTTTTTTCAAATAAGACTTGATTATTTTATGCTACTGTATGATGTAGTTTGCCATATTTAATTCAGTTTAAAAAATATTATTTGTATTCTTATTTTTGTGAGACTTGGAATTTTATAATTTCAGCACTTTCTTATGGAATTCTTTGTATCTTGCTTACCTTCATTGTTGATCACTTGGGAGGTGTACTACAAGCTGCTCTTTCTTTAATTAATATAGTTGGGGGACCAATGTTAGGTCTGTTTTCTTTAGGAATGTTCTTTAGAAGAACAAATGTAAAGGTAAGCTTTTTTTTTGCTTTTTTTTTTGTACAATATTCTTATAACTGTGTTTTTTTAGTGCAATTCTGTATAATGCTTCAATGAAATAATGAGATTGAATACATCAGCCTTTGAACAACACATTTAGAGCAAAGTAAAAGTCAAAGTGTAACGAACGAGAAAATAATCTCTGAATATTCTTAATCACAAATTTATAAAACTAAAAAAATGATTTTAAAAAAGTAGATTGTTTTTTAGGATTTTATTCTTCCATTTATGTTAAGAAATATATATTTCAAATCTTATATAATAATTTTTGTAATTTAACATTTAATTTATTAAAACAAATTAAAATGTACTAATCTATAGAAATGTTAGAAGGATGCTTTATATATGTTTTGATTAAACACTTTGAGTAGTATTTTAAAATAGATTTATTTCATCTTATTTTGCAAAATAAAAGTTTCGTGAATTTGAAGCACTTTTTAAAATTTCCTTATTAGGAACATTTAATGATCTTTATTCTTGAATTTTATTTTCAATATGTATAGTAGCATCGAGTTGTGTTTATAATTTAATTTCTAAATTAAAGAATGCTATTTCAATGTTACCAAACATTTTTTCACAAAGTCTTGATTTCCAAAAGGTTATTGTCACAGGGATAGCAAAAACCTTACTGCACAGTATTTATTGTATGAGTATAAAACCATTTTATAAAAAAGAAAAGTAAAAATTTATATGCAAATAAAAAAAATTCAAATAGTAATAATATAGAGTTAAAACAAAATCATTGTTTCAAAATTACAAATTTTAAGCTTTTTATAATTTTGTATAACATATAAATGACTTATAAGAAGAATTAAAAAATAGTTTCAATGAAACCATAACTTTAAATGTTAAAAAACAGTAAGGTTAAAATAGATTAGAATATGATGAATAAAATGAACAGTACTATATGATGCAGACACATGTATAAGCAGAATGGGCAACATTTTATGCACATTTTAGCAAATGCTTATTTGTGCTCCTGTCCTGGAGTTGAATATGTTGAAATTTAGCATCACTTTTCTTTCAAATTGAATAAATTTAAAAATATCAACATCATGCTTTGAATTTATACTCAAAATTAGCATCACTAATTTTTAAAATTGATTTCTAAGCACATTGCATGCTCAGGAATTTTTCTCAATGCATGACTATGACATTTTTTTCAAGGGAATCAGAACAATAGAAGAAACAATGAACTCTTCTTTACTGTGTTGACAAACCTTTAAGGGGACACCACAAAATGAGGATGGGATGCTTCTGGCATGGTGGTTGGATCTTGTCACCCTGATCGGCATACTAATAAGTCGGGGTAGGCTTCTCCCGTCAATGATTGAACATACTTCCTAGGGGAGGGGTTGTGCCGTGACCGGTGATGGCCATTAGGACTTAACTATAGCCAGAATTGATGTTGCGGCAGTTCAGTCATTCAGCCCTCGTAGTTTAAATCCATGTTCCTTTGGGGAGGATTGGAGAGACTGGCAGGAGGGTTGGAAGTTGGCAATATAACCCAAGCAAGCAATTGGAATAGTTCTTTCAGAACCCTACACTATCTGTTTAGTTTGATAATCATCTTAATTTTGATTTTTGCTATATGAAAGGACACATTTCACCAAAGTTTTTATACTCCAGATATGTATTTTAACACTAGATTTACCAGACCAGTCATTTTGACTGGTCGTGCAACTTCAATTCGAAATTCCTGCTACATTAAACATTTGCTTTCCAAAATGGTGTTATGACTTTTGTAGCTATAAATAGAGAATACATTTTATGAACTTAATTTTGCTTTATATATGTTAGAAACAAATATATTTTTTGTTATAACTATTTATACCAGTACCAGTCAAAATGACTGGTGAATGTTTTTATGAAGGAATCATGAGATCGTGGAAATAAAAATAGTGCCCATACGTTTTTCGTTCAATACTTTATCGTTATCGAGCCGATTTAGGTGATTACGGTGTCTTTAGGATTTTTTTACGAGTACTTAGTCCAAGTGATCTCCAGACGTAATCATTCATCTTTACCCATACAGGTAAGAAGGTAAGAAACATTTATGTGTATTTGAATACATTCAAAAATATATTCTTCGGCAAGTAGCCTGCCTGCATATCGTCAGCCCCTGAAAATGTGAAAACGAATAAAAGTTTCTACATATTTAGAAAATGCAACCAGTATACCTCAGGATTGTTTAGATGTGGAAAGTGAATTATATGATAGCGACGGTGAATTATTAGATACACAAATTGATACACAAGGCAGTGATGAAAACAGTGCTATTATCTTGAGTAATGATGAGGAAGTACCTGATGAAGACAATATAGATCAGTCAAGTGACAGCGATTGCGAAAATATTCCAAACAAACGTGTACGATACGATACGGTGAAGTCTGGTTCCATGAGGTGGCCACTTCAAGGGTTTTTCAATATTTTAGATTTAGCCGGAATAAATAGCTGGATATTATACAAAAACACAACAGGAGAAAATATCTCATGGAAAGACTTTCTGTTTCGATTAGCAGAAGAACTTGCTTCAGAATATCAGACTTCAAGCACTAAACCATACGAAGCTGTTATACCAACTACAGGTGGCACGGTTTCTGTACGCAAATGGTGTCAAATAGGATACTGCAATAACAACAAGACTACAAATATTTGCAATAAATGCAAAAAAAGTCTATGCGGAAAGTGTACAAGTAACAAAATCTTCATATGTAGAAATTATGAGCCTATAAAACATTAAATGTTTTGTTATTTGAAGATGTCCATAAATCCATTTTTGTATAAAAATTAATATTGTTAAACCCTTTTCACCATTTGTTAAGAATGAACAAAGACTGGAAATCACGATGAGCATTTTTTCTTATACACCAGTCATATTGACTGGTTATGGTAGAAATAGATATATTTAAATAGCTGGTAAATCTAGTGTTAAAGGGTTGGAAATGTATTAAGTTAATTTTTTCTTTTTCTTATTATGATGAAAAAATAAGATGCATCATCAGTGATATTGTATTTTAATTTCATTACTTTACAACAGGGATCAATTATTGGATTTTTAGTGAGTTTGTGCTTGTGCTTCTGGATTGGCATTTCTGCCATGATGCATCCCAAAAAGATAAGAATGGATCATCGGTCAATGGAGGAATGTCCTGCAAATAGTTCCAGTAGTATCATGCAGTTTTCTATTTCCAGTTTGGCTAATGAAACTTTTGATGGGAATTCAACCACAAATTTTTCTGAAAAGGAGGATGAGTGAGATTTGTTTCATTATATTTTCTTAGTTTTAAAAATATTTTTCTATCTAGAGGAGGGCATGAGATTGAAAATTTAGTACAGATTGAGATTTAGTATAACAGTAGTATACTTTTATAATATCACTCACGAAAATATTAAAGCACAATGACTAGTTAATTTCGAGAAAATAGCCCTCAAACTTTTTGTCTAACTTTTATACTAACAATGTATCATTGTTGTCAAACTATGAATATTATGGTGGTTAGAGTGCTCGCATAACATTCAGGAAACTCGAATTTGATCCTGAGTTAGCGTATTTTGCTGTATTCATTTTTTAATAAATTATTTCAAATTAATTTAATAATTAAAAACAGTTTTAATTAATGTTTTAAAATTTTTTAATGCAAAAATTAATTTTTGTACTCCCAAGTCAAGGAAGTTATTTTTAAATTTTTAGAAGAAAAATTATAAGTATGAATGCATTTTTTTCTAAATATTCATAATTAAATTAATATTTTAAAGATGGTTTCAAATAATATGATACTAATTTTCATATAGGGTAGTAAATGCACTTTCTCTTAATACTTGAACTATAATTCATTAAAAAAATTTAATATAGATACATTTTTATTAAAAAAATTATTTAAATAAAATTACAGACAGTTTTAGTTAATATATAACTCTTTTATCAATCAGAAAATGGGTGTTTTAAAAATCAACTTCAAAAATACATATTCATTTGCTTAATACTTGATTTATAATTTTATTTTTCAGCAGGAAGAATCATTGCATATAACAAATGACAGTAAATATTGATAAAATTGCTGGCATCATAAAAATAATTTGTTAATTTTTCTTAATTACATACAAAAAAGAGAATGTTAATGATCATAAAAACATTTCAAACAAAATAGGTATATTTTGACCTATTGTAAAGTTCCTCAATAATGATTATTCACTTGAGAAATTTCAAAAGAATTGATAAAAATACAAATTTCATTTTCCTTAAAAAAATATTTGTTTTTCTTCTGAAAACACAGTAGCTCACAAAATTTGCAGGATGTTACAAAAAATTAAGAACATCTGCCTCTTCATTCCATTATTTAACCCCTGCTTTCTATTTTTTCCAATTATTAATATTTAGAATTTATTTCAGCTACTTTCTTTAATTCCCTATATAAATGTTATAAATACAGTTTCGTTGAGCTAGAGTAATTAATTTATCTTTATTAAAATACAAATTTTGTTAAACTTTTAATGATTTTAAGATAAAGATAGTTATTTTGAATCATTTTTATTGTTAAAATTATGTTTATAAATATTTTGCCGGCACATTGTTAGTATATAAGCTGAGCAAAAAATTTGAGGTTCATTTTTTTGACATTAACTGACCATTGCACTTTAATATTTTCGGGAGTGAAAATTCTAAATGTATACTACTATCATATTAAAACTCATCCAGAACTGAAATTTCAACCTCATGCCTTCCCCTTGTAAGAAATTAAAAGGCTACAAATTATTTGTGTTATGTAATCAAATGAAACTATGTGTAAAATTTAGTTGAAAAATTTAATTTGAAATCTATTTGGAAAAAAATTCTAGCATTTCAGATTTTGAATTTTATAAAGTTGCAGCAATTTTCCCTCCAAACATTATTCAAATTTTTATTATTATTATTATTATCATCATAAAGCACTTTTAACATCCTATGGATTTGAATACAGTGAATAAATAAATAATATTTCAGTGCTTTGTTTTCATTTTTAAATTTTTTTTTCTTCTTAAAATGATTCTAGTTATTGTGTTTAGAATATACATTTAATAAAATGATTAGAAGTTTCGAAATTTCTAGAATTAAAGAAAGTTGAGGAAGAGTAAAATGAATATTAAATTTAATTAAAAGATTTTTTTTATTGTAATCACTAAAGAAGTATCAATTGTTGAATGTATTTAAATTAAAAAAGAGGGCACGAGGTGGAAATTTCAGTTCTGGATGAGATTTAGTATGATGGTAGCATATTTCAAATGAAAATCATTTTGGAAAGTTAACTATTCTCATGAATGTAAGATTTATATTCTTAATTTTACTTGGTTTATTGATCATATTTTATTTTTCTTAATACTTCTAAATTTCAAAGTATAATCATTATTTGGCATTATTACACAATTAATTGTTTTGTTCTTCAGAAATTGATATATTTTATTAGCTTATTACAAAAAACTTTTTCAACTGTTTTATAATAAATATTATAAATAATTGTGAAATGTCCTATAATATGATTTCTCTCTGCAAAAAATGTCCTAGAAAGAATTTTTTTTTCCTTTTTTTAAATTTTAAAACTATAATTAGAAATTCCTTTTATAAACAAGTTTTACAAATTTTTTTAATTCAAATAAAACTTCCTTACAGTAGTTGAAGTTTTCTCTAACAAATTTTATGAATGAATTAATTACAGAATTAAAGGGAATATGTGGAATGCAGAGATAAAATGGCTTTGTTTTAAAGAACTTTTTTATTTTATTGAATAAAAAAATAACCTCTTTTATTTAAACTATAAGCTATTTTTATATAAGCATTGTTAAAATTGAGGTAAAAATAATTCTAACCTTAATTATTTATTTAATTAATGTTATTTTTAGTATTTATTATTGCAAAACAATAAAAATTAACAAATCAATAGTAATAATGCTGTTGTTTTTGTATTTTGAAGTTTCAGTGCATCTTATATATATAGTATTCAAACATTTATTTTTTGCCTTTTTACTTAAAAGCCAATTTTAAAAGATTTGCTTCACTTTTTTGCGCAATTTTCTTTTCTTTAAATCAATCTCAGATTTTGGTATTTTTGTCCCTAGGCTAGGAAGATTTTTGAAATTTCTTTTTAATAAGATTTAGTTTCATATTTCAGTATATTTTTAACATGTCAGTAATTTAGGCTGATATGTGTGTGTGTGTTTTAAATATTAAGTTTGTAAATATGTACTTATTTATCTATTACTAAGAACTCTAGCCTATTTGGCATTTTACAGCATTTCTGAATCTTTTTTTTTTAATATTATAAGATCCAATCAAATAGAAATCTGATTAATTATACTTGATAAAGTATTGATTTTGTTCTCATATTTTATCATTTTTACAATTTCATTTTTTTAAAAAAAACTTATTTATTTACAAACTAAGAAGGTAAAATTTAATTGAACTGATTGTTTCTAAAGCTAAGTCTATCTATTAGGGAATCCACCTCTGCTTTGAATAATAGGCTAAAAAATTAAGATCTTTACAGACTGCTGTTTCATTTTTGAAATTTTTTTTGTATTTTAATCATTTTATTGTGAGAATCATTTATGAAAATATCTTATAGTCTTTGTATAGTCTTACCTATAAACAACTGTAGCTAAATAACTTAATATTTGTTATCAGTTTTTCTGTAACTCTTTTCACTATTGAAAAATATATACAAAATTTCAAGTCTATTTAACTAAATTATATTGGAATTTTCAAATTCTATTGATGCTCCATGCTATTTCAGAGCTTCATTGGCATATGCATATATAATACATAATCATATATAAACATACAGTAAACTTTTAAAATGTTCTATGATTTAAAATAATCCTTATTAAATTTCTGTATTTGTAAATTGAAGAATTGAAATAATTAAACTGCATATTTCTCTTTATTCTTTTAAGTTTAAGTGGTGTGATATAAGGCTTACACTGACATCAAATTTAAATAAATTGCTTTTTTACTTCTGAAAAGTTTTTGAAATCTTGATTGAAGCTTTAAAAAATGCAACCATGAGTATCTCAATATTATTTAAGGATTCTCTTTTATAAACAACAACTCATGAGATATTCAACTATTTTTTTTAATACTATGTCTAACTTTCTTTTTACAAATGAAACAAGTTATAATTTTTAGTTTTTCAATTTTTAAAAAATGGAATAGTAATCATGAAATTATACATTTTTATAATTACGTGAATAATAATATAATTATAAAAAATGAACTGATTTGAAAAATTACTTTTTAAAAGATTTTGTTTATATATAAATATGAATAATGATTCTTTAAAAATGGATTTTTTAAAAAATAAAATCAATAAAAGAAATTGGGGAAAGTGGTTATAATATAAGCAATAAAATTATTGTTGAATTTCTCTAAAATCCAAATGTAAAAAACTTTATTTTATTAGAGATGTTGAGTTAAATCAAATTTGATAAATCAACAGTGAAAAAAAATTCTAATGGACATTTTACAGAATTTGTCTTTATATATAAATAAATATTTAGATTTTCTTATATATATATATATAAATTTATATATTTAAATTATTTGATGACAGCAGATAGCAGAGTTGTGGTCAAAAACATGGAGAAAACAGGTTAAATTTTTAAGTTAATTTCATTCCACCACGGGAAACAGGTATTATGCACAAGCAAAAGCAATGAACAACACAGAACAGCATAAAACAGAATGACAAAAAAGCTCATTAAATGTTTATCCCTCTGAATTTATATCTTTAGATTTTACTAAGGATATTTAATGTATAACAATCGCATGTACAGCTTGTGCAAGAGAATCATAGAGATCTTTAATCGAATTTGCAAAGTTGACTAATTTCTGCCCCCCCACTTGGAGTGTGGAAAAGTAGTTGATTCAGCAATTTTACAAAGCTTATGTTGAATGAATTAACTAGAACAAGTGGAATGGTTAAGGAAATAAGAGAATATTTTAGAGTGAAGTTACTATGGCTAATTTAGATTGAAAATTAATTTAAATTTAAATTGTGAGTTTAAAATATAGTTATATACATATATATAATGAATACTTTTGAAAAAATTAAATTTAATGTGTAATTGTATCTATTCATTACAGATATATTTTTCCACTGTTGAAATTATCATACATGTGGTATGCAGGATTTGGCTATATTGTATGTATTGTGGTTGGTTATTCAACGAGTTTAATATGTGGTATGTATGAACTAGTTTTTTTTCTTCATTTATATGCATTTTTATAGGAAATATGAGACACTTTTGTTTTCATTTAATGTCATCAAAATTTGCAATTATCAAATTGCAAATAATAATCATAATTATCTTAAATTTAAAATAAGAATGAAAATTTAAAATTAATGTAACATTTGATATGTATATATATGTGTTTGTATTCATTTGGTATTTGTGTATTTTAATGCACATAATATTCCATTACATCTTCATAAATAATTACTATTTTTTTAAGCTATTGCAGAATTTAGAACTTCTTGTTTGTTTATTTATTATAAAATTTGATAGCATTTGTATTTTTAAAAAAGAGTTATTTTGAATTTGAATAACAAGTTGATAAGTTTGCATTTGAATACTAACATTTCAAAAATTCTCTTACTTAAAATTATAAAAAGTTATGGCACTTTTATTATTATTATAGGTCATATCAATTTCATTTCTTAAAAATTTGTTATTTTGGTATTCAATAACTTTAAAAACAAAAGAGTCTTAGTTTCCATTTGAATGTTATTCCTTTTGATGATTGGCAAAAATATGATGAACAATTTAATTGATTTATTTATAAATTAAAAAACTGTTTAACAATAAGGCATGTATATGTTTGTTTATTTGATTACTAATTTCATGTAAACTGAATTGATTTTGGTATATTTTCTATTTAAAATAAACTTGTGCGAGTTTTGTTATATTTTGAGTTTAGTTTACTCACCTTTTCCAGAGGCAGTGTTAAATAAGTATTTCATTTTAATAACTAGAATTAAATTTTAAACTTGCTGCTTAGAACCGAATGGTTTTTTTTCTCTATTTCTCTTGGGTTTCATACACAGAATTTAATAAGTTGATGTCTGAGATTGAAATTTTTTCAATCTTCTCTTACAAGCCTTATAAAAGGCAACTACTACAACATTTTCTGAGTTAATATTTCTTTTCTCAACTTTTACAGATTCATATATTAGTTCAGTGTAAGCTTCAAAACAACAATTTCAAAGAATTACTAATAACTATTATGATTGATTTATATGTCAAGAGGCTGTTTCGTTTGAAAGACTTTGGTCTTAATATTCATGATGCATATATTCATGGTCTTAATATTCATGATGCATATATTCATGGTCTTAATATTCATATACATATATTCATGGTCTTAATATTCATATACATATATTCATGGTCTTAATATTCATGACATTTTATTTTTATTTGTTTTGTATTATGGTTATATATGCAAAATTCCAAGTTCTGAGGGCTAAGTGGATCCTTCCTATCCAGAATTTTTTTAAAAATACAGTGATTTCTAAAATTTTTTCTACTTTTCTGGTTTAAAATTTGGGAAAGTCAAATATTGCTGCTTTTTTCTCTGTGAAAATTTTTAAAGAGATTATGCTACATGAGATTTGTCACTTCTATGTTTTCCTGCTTTTTTTTAATAATGTTTAGGTGGAAGTTTAAATGTCTTGTAAACATTTTTTTCTTTAAAGAATTAATATTTTGCTATCAAAACAATTTGCTTTCTTAAATTATGCATATTTTATAGTAACTATTTTACTGCCATTTCAGGCAAAAGAAGATATGTTAATCCTGTGCTACTAAGTCCTTTTGTACAATCGAAGTCTTCCAGAAAAGAGCCAATATCAGAAGTAACTATTATGCATTATTTTGTTTTCTTCTTCTATTTTTGTAATTTCATGTGAGGTATTATTTATATATTTGAATTTACATTGCACAATTTTAAAAGTTTATTTTTTTCTTACAATTTTAATTTTTTATTACAGCTCTCTTACATTTTAAATAAAAATAAACCATTTCATATTAATCTTTCTTTCAATTAAGTTATATAATTTTCATTTAAAATTTACAGGTTTCAATTTTTATGTTGAAGTTGTAGTTATGAAAAAAGGGCATTCCCTCTCTTTATTTGACTACAGAATTTTTTAAACATTATAAGTTAATAATAAATGCATATTGATGAACAGAATTTTTAATTTCAATGTATCTATACTCATTTATTTGTTGTCAAATTATAATAAATCAGGGGATAATGTTATTTAAATTGCACCATCACAAAATTATATTCTTATTTTATATGATTCTCTTTTATATATAAATGACATTTATTTTTACTGCTATCATGTTTAAAATATTTTTTCAATATTCATTGAAGAAAAAAAAGGGATAATTTGCCAAAACAATTTAATAAATTTTTTGAATTTATTAGTTCTAATTATTTAATTATAATATTCTAAAAGTCAACAAAGTTGTAAACAAAATAATATACTAAACATTTATTGATTACTATGATGTTTATTTCAATATTATATCAAATTTAACGCAATTGTTTAAGAAACAGCTGAAATCTCACTATAAACAATTTCAAATGTTTCATATGCTAAATACTGTCATCTGACATTGTATATTGCCACAGATTTACATGATATCAAGAAAAATGATAAAAAATTAAGCAATATCAAAGCTTGAAATTAAAATAATTGATTTGGTTAACAACTCAACTATATTTAGTTTTACATTATAAAATATATTAGTTAAAAAAACATTTTTTTATATTTATGTATGCATTTCGAAGTATGAAAAAAAAGTGTAATTTTTTTTTAATACAAAAAGAGCATGACATCTACAAAACACAGTTCTTTATTGTTATATATAGAGTCCATGCATTTAAAATAGTTTCTATTTAAAAACCAACACAGTGTATATTCTGAATATAAGGATATTTTTCTGTAAATAGAGAAGTTTATCACTATTTCAAAAGTTTGCTTCCATGTATTCATATATTACTATATGAATTCCATTTCCATATAACTTCCATTTCAAAAGAGAAGGCTCTTTTTTAAATTTTTATTTTATGGAAATTGATGTGATTTCAGGATGTATTTGTACAATTTTAGCTTTCAGATTTTGTCTACTATGTATCTTTAATTATTCTTTCATAGTAGAAATTTTTACCTAAAAGCAGTATTATTTTTTTTCTTATTCTAATTTCTCAAAGATTATTCCTTTTGATTATTTGGGGTTGCATAATCGTTTATTTTCTAATTTACTTTGAATTTAGTTCTGTCTATCTTGTTATAAATTATCTTAAATATATTTTAAGATAATTTATAACAAGATAAACAGAACTGTCTACTAGTAATTAGAGCAATTACTCACTCTTAGTTCCTATTGAGGTAAATGTGCATCTAACATTATGGTAGCATAGTCTATATGCAGAAAAGAAATCTTCTGGTGCAGTATTTATAATATTCACAAATCTAAGTTTTTATAGAAGATACTTGAAAAACAATAAAACTCTGTCATTTCAGCATTTCTTGTAAAAATCTCAGTTGAAGTATTTATAAAATTAAAATAATCAACATATTTAAGTATTGAAAAAAAATCACACTAATTCAACATAATTATTTATTAAACATACTAGATTTTTTATTGGTATTTCATTTGAAGAAAGATTTTTAATTGCTGCCTATCTTCTTTTCCATGATTTCATAGAATTTCCATTTCTTAATTCCTAAGGGCTTACCCTACTTTCAAACTTGTTTATTCTATTGAGCTTAGTTAGAAATATTCCTTTTATTCCATTTTTATGTTTTTAAAGCTCTTTGGATTTTATTTTTTAATTTAATCACACTTTTGTTTTTTTAATTATGATTTTAAGTTAAATATAACTTAACCTATTTTATTATTTCTTTTTAATTTTTAACTTTCTCGACTTAATTTTAGTTTAAATAAATGCAAATGTAACTGTAAGATTGATGCATATTTAGTCAAAATTCAAGTATTTGGATTTTGTCTAAATGTACAAAAAGTAAAAACACGTTAATTAATCAAATAAACATTTATTGCTTTCATAAAAAATGTTGATATAGAAACAGTGGGAAAACAATTTGAGTCATATAAAGAAGATATAAAAAAACATTTAAAGGATTTTTGGGGAGATTTTATATATGTCCAACTTATGTAAATAATTTTATTCTTATGTTGATTGTTCTTTTTTAGGTTTTACAGTTGGATGAATGTACTTGATATTATTCAGTTATTCCATCTTTAGCACTTTTATTATTTATCTATTTTTTAAGATTATGCCATGTAACATAATATATTTTGTATCATATAAAATGGACTGGTGTTCCTTATACATCTTTCAACATTGGTCTTCCATATCAGTCCATTACAGTGATATTTGAGATTATATTTTTGTGTATGGTATTGTGCTTACATGGAAATGTTATTTATTAGTTATTTAAAATTTGTTTTTATCAGTTTCATTATTCTTGAATATAGAAAATGTGATGGTCTTTTCACATTGTTTTATTTGTTAGTTTTATGGAATGCATTTGGTTTTTGAAGCATTCATATTCTTTTTAGGCATTTTCATTTACGATTTTTTTAAAAATATATCATTTGTTGCATTATGTATAAAGTTCCATTAAAAACCCATTGTGTTAGGTATTGCTCTAGTTGTACCATTTCAAATAGAACAAATGACTCATCAACATCTAATTTTTAAATTTTTTCTGGTAATTGACTGATTTTAATTCTTGTTAAAATAATATCATTGTTTTACTTTGTAATCTTTTATATAAAATTCTGAAATTATCAAAGAAAAGCATTTTTTACTTCTCTTAGTCTTTTTTGATATTAAGAGTGTAAGAATATAATGGAAAATACAATGAATAAATTGGTTGGCATTATATTGTTATTCTTGCAGTAAATTAATAATTCTATAATTTTACTGATCTGTTCTTAACTTGTAACCAAAAGCAAGATGGTAGATTTCCACAATATTATGGAAATTTATTTTATTTTATTTATAATAACATCCCTTGTTGAAACAAGACAAGAGAGTTGTGTTTCACTTGCTATTACTTCCTAAGAATGAACCGTGTGATTTTGATAATCCCCCCCCCCCATTATCAGATGTTGAGGACAATACCTGAGCTGATACCCTAACCCCACCCCCGCACTATGCTTCCATATCAAACAAGCTTTAACTTGTCATTTCAGGTTTAACAATAGGATATATCCACATATATGGTACAATCGGGTTTTGAATCTGAAACTCTGACATTAAAATCTTGTTTTCAAACCATTGTAAGTAGCCTTGTAATTTTAAAAGCTACTATGCAATGCTTGCAATGTTTTTATAATATGGATGTTGTCATTATCATTCAAGGAAATATTAGATTTCTTGTTAATGTACACACTTTCCCATAAAAATATGAATAAAATCATTTAAAATTTTACTAAAGTTGTTATAACTACAAATACTGCAGTAAATTTACATAATTTCAATTATAAAATCAAAAGTTTAAGAAATGAATGCTAGTTTTTAAAAATTAAAATAATTTATTTAGATTTATTTCCTTTTAATTTTAATTTTATATGCTCTTATATTATAAATCTTATAATGAACAATATATATATATATATATAATTGTATTTAACAATGGGATTTTAATGTGAATGGGTAGCTAATAGATGTTTATGGCAGGTAATTATTCATTTTTAAAAGGTGCTCATTTAATTATAATATTTGTTTTTAGTAGAATAAAGTCTACCAATGTTCAGAGAATCTCAGGTGATAAATCTGCTGTATACTTCCTTTCTTTAACTTTTTAAAAAGATTTATGGTTTATTGCTTCTTTCAAAAATCATAATATTTAAAAACATTAAATTTATTTATTATATTTTTGATAGAAATTAATATTTATATTATGAAAAGTTTATTTTTTTAACTACTTGTGTATTATCTATTTGTTATGTTACTTATAAAATTATTGTAAAAAGGCTTGTGATGCATAAAGAAAGTTTTATTTTTGAGTGAAACAATTTCATTTACAGTTTTGTTGTTTTTCCAACATTTTATTGATCTGTTTTTATTTGATGCCTTTTCATTGAAATTTTACTGAAGTTGTAATCCAAGTGTTAATCTCTCCAAACTGTTTGATGAAAGCATTGTTGAAATATATCATATAATTATTGCTAATTTTTTATATTATTATTGTTAAATGATTTACATTATTGAAAATTGTGCAATATATGTTTTTACAAATTTAAAATGTTTTAATTGAGAAAAAATTTGTAATTGTTTTTTGTACTTTTTTATTAAGATATAAAATTTCTAGTCATCTGAAGAATTTTTAATTGTTTTCTGTAAAAATATATAAATAATAATAGAGAATTCTGCATTAGTAAAATAAAATTGTACAGATTATATACATATTTAAAAAAAATTTGTTGGCAAGGTTTTGAAAAATATGTAAATATTAATATTTGTGGTATAGCACTTTTATATTGTAAAAATAGTTACACATTTCTTTTATGTCTGGAAATTTAAATTAATCTTTAAGTGTTATTGTCACATATATGAATATAATTTCCCTATCGTTGTAATTCATCTATGGCTGAAAAAACTTTAACTGAGAATATTAATCTGTGGGCTAAATTTTAGAAGAGAGTTATGTTTTTAGTTTCCTCTACATTTCTACATGAAATGTATATAATGTTATCAAGCATAAAAATGTTTAGATTGCCATTAAATTCTTAGGGAATAATTTGTAATAAAATTGCCATTAAATTCTTAGGGAATAATTTGTAATAAAATTGCCATTAAATTCTTAGGGAACAATTTGTAATAAAATACTATTTGGATTGAAACAATTTTGGCAAGTTTAACATTTATTTTCTTGTGCAGCTGAAATTGTTTTAAAAGTATTTCCTGTTTTCTTCTAATACAAAATAGAGCTTCTCCCCCTTTTTCCTCCTATTTTAATTTGTATTTTCTACTTAAAATTATTTACAAAACCTTGTTTTACAAAATGTACAAACTATTTTGATCATCAATAGTGGTAGTTCAAATATTAAAGCTTTGGGACAAAACATTTAAAATGGGTATTTATTGATAAATATTTTCTATTTGTTAATACAATTTTTCTTTTTAAATATTTTTTAATTAGAAGAATCTGTTTACCATTGATAGAACATAATTTGGGAATTCTTGAGGATTCCTTTCTTTTATTTACTTTAAGAAACTTGTTGAGCATTTTCAACAAGGGTGGGTTTGTCTGAAAAGTAACTGAAGAAATGCTTTTTAGAATTAAAACTGAGAATCTTTTTGTTCTCACTTAATATTTTAAAAAAAAGTGGAATATGTTATGTAAAAAAAATATTACTGTGTTAGGAGTTGCCTTGAAAATATTTTTGAAAGGTAACATTATTAGTTTATTAAAAAGAAAGCAATTTCATGCATTTTAAGGAAATTTCATTTAAATGAAATGAACTTTTATAATTTTTATATAATGAAATCTTATATTATTATTATTTTTAAAAGATTGTTTTAAAATTGTAGATTATAGATGTTGAATATTATTCATATTAGGATATTTTATTGCATTAATTGCCATATTCTTTTTAATAGCAAAACTTTCAATGTATTTTAGTTTTTAATTATAGAATTAAATAATTTTGATTAGATAATTATAGAATTTAGTCAATTTTGCATGTATTTATATTTAGCATCTGTTAAAATTTTTAAAAATGTCTAGTACATTATTAATTTATTACTCGATTTTAAATTATATGTTGAACTGTCATGAAATTTAAAATTAAACATTATTACATACTGAGGAATTAAAAATAAATATGAAGTTTTTTAAAAGGTTTAGAAATGATTCTGATGAAGTTTTTAAAAAAATCTCATTTGAGAATTTCATAATTCCGAAAGTTTAACTCTATATTATAACTGAGTTGATTTGGAACTAGTCAAATAATCTTTTTATATTTCTTTTGAAACAGTATTCTTAAAAATAATCATGTTAAATATATTTTTTTTGCAATATTTTCTAAGAATTCGTCTTTATCACAACAATTTTAATATGTATTTATAGAAAATAAATTAATAAAATTTGAACTCTTGTAAAACTTAGAATGGAGTCACTTGCACCTAAGCTGAATTAGATTATCTGAAATAGGTCTTAGGATAAAAGCAGTTGGATAATAATGTGCATGTAGATATTAATAACATTTATAAATAAAATACCTGGTTAAATTTTATTTGTAATAGTGCTTTTTCTTAAACTTTATATTCAAAAATACATAATTGATTCTTCAATATTAAATAAAATATTTCGGCACTTAATATTTTTATATCTAGTCTTACATGATTTTTACTCTGTATATAAAGGTTAGTTAATATGGTAAAAATATGGAGGGGGGTTAACACATATTTTTTGCCACACAACAGTAACAAAACCTGACTCAAGGAGCAAAAATTTGATTTAGTGCTTCATACATTAACAGCATGAGGTACAAGCACGTAGCAGTCATAAAAGTTAACAGATCAAGGTAGTCTTATGTGAATAGTAAAATATTAGTTTAAATAAGTTTCGAGTTTAAATATTTCAAATTATTGCACATATGTTTTAGCTTTAATGAATATATTGCAATTTAAGTGAAATTATCTTATTTTGTCTTTGCACTGCAGTCTATTTATGTAATTCTCATTTAGAACTAAATAGATAAGCATTAGTAATTTGTTAAATTAAAAAAAAAATTTCCACACTTTGTTCAGTATACAATATTTATTCTAATCTTTCTGGAAGTTTTTGATTTTAATCTGTAATTTCTAGGCATTTATATATTTTTTATTCCATTTGAATTATGCTTTAAGAATTTATTTAGAACAAACTGGTTAACTTTTTGTTATGTGTTAAGCAGTATTTTTCAAGTATTATATTAATATTCTATTAAAAAGTTAAAAATTTTATCTAACTTGTATAAATCAGGATTCTCATTTCAATTTTGAAATTTAAGTATAGTATTAATAGATCTTAAATTATTTATTGTATTTAATATTGTAAATTTCAGATAGTACCATAAGAGTATTTTTGCTGCTTATCTATTAACTAACTATTAAGTAGTATATTTTGGATTTTTAGTTTGTATTAAAATATTGTTTTTCATGTCATTATATAAATTTGGGCTTAATATTGTTTTTTGTTATGATAAAATAATTTGATCAAAGGAATATTTTTGAAAATTTCAAAAGTAAAGAAAATTTACCATAGCTTTAGCATATAGTTACAAATTCCAATTACAACTTTTCTGGTAGTTAATATTTTGTGGGATTTTTTAGTCTTTAATCAGTATTATAATATTACGAAATATATGTGTGTGTTTGAAATTGCAATTCAATTACAAAATCAAGGTTTTATATTAATATACTTTATTTGCTATTAGGGTATATAGTTAATTATTACAGTTTTTTTCTCCTCTTAACCATTTTTCTTATAAACTGCATATTCCAGAATATTATAAATCTATACAGTTGATTGCATTTTTATTAATCATGGTTGAAGTAGGATTAGCTATAAATAATTTATTATTACCAGCATCACTTGTACATAATTGATCACTAATAATACAATTAGGAATAATCATATTGATTTTAAATTTGAAAACTATTTCATAATGCTTAGTGTATCATCTTAATGAAATGTGAGTAGTATTTAAGTTTCAGTTGAACATTTTAGACAAAAAAAAATCACCTGTGCTAGACTCATAATTTCAATCTAATATAATAATGCACATGGAATAGAGACCAAATCATAACGATCTCACTATAATAATAGTTTTTAAAGGAAGTAGGATTGTACAATTACTTTTATGAAAAGATATAATAAATCTGTCTTTAGTTTTTACATTTTTTCCCTACTGTTTATGAACTAGAAGTAATCATATTTATATATATGCAAGAATTCTTTTTTTGTTTTTCTTCTTTAGTATTGTACATTAATATATTTATAATAGAAGAAGAATTATTTCTTAAGTTAGAGTGCATTTTAAGCATAAGCATTTTTTAGTTTTTTTTACTGTAATATTTATAGACACTGGACTTTTTATTTTAATCATTTTTTAAAAGATACTTTATAATTTATTGCCTAAATAATGCTCATTAACTGCAGAAGCTAAAGAAACCATGTTTTTATGAATGCTTACGAGAGTGGAATGTTCAAAAATATATATTTAAGTATAAAATTTAATTGGATCCATAATTTAAAAATTTGATTTATCTTTTATTACTGCATATTTGTAAACATCCAAAGTAAAGAGTTTGTGTTTAGTTTTGGTATTTTAATGAGTATCTTCAATTTTATGGAAACATTTTGAAATTTATTCAATGATCTCTGTTCTGTAACTGTTCTCATATTACTTGAAATATATTTAAAGTTTTCATTTTTCAAAAAATACTGCATCTTAAAAACAAATAATTTGAAAATAAAAATAATTCATTCAATTCATAAAGCTTTGTATTAGGTATTATTTATCTATTAGATGTAGTCATTTTCTCTGAAGATTAAGCATAAAAACATATAAAACATTTTTTTACTCAATATTTCAGAATGTTAATTGTAAAGATACATTCTAATTTTTGTATGATGAAACTTATAAATAAAGAAAGTTGGTGAAAAAAGGGAATTAAATTTTAATGCATGGCAAAAATGGCAAATGATTATCATAATTTCTATTCTTTTTATTTCAAAAACATCTAGTCAGAAATTGATTTAGATTTTTTAAAAAAACATTTATTTATTTCATGAAATTTTTGATTCAGATATCAGAACACATGATAATATTGTGGCCATTTAGATACCAAATGTAGTCCTATTATAAGCAATAAATCAATTTTCAAAATGTTCATTTGATACAAAGTAATAGTATATATTTCTTGTCAATTGAGATCTGTAATTGTTTGTCTTTCCGAGATGAAACAGCATTGTACTTTAAGCATATAATTCGTATGTATATTGAATTGAGTGAGAAATATTTATTGCATTTTTATTTGTAGTATAAAATACGAGTGTTTTGTATCTGGAGTGAGTGAAATATATATAAAATCAAATGTATTTTTAAAGGATAATATTACCATCTATTTATGGATGGAAACAAATTTCATATATAGTTTTACTTGAAATAACTGTGAACAAGATTGTGATGTTTGTAATTATCATGGCATTTAGATAATTATTAATGAATTTCATAAAATTAAAATTATAAATCATAGTTTGTTCCATTTGCAATGAACAAATTTATTTGTTAAAAACTTATATTTTAAGCTTTACTTAGAAAGTCATCATTGTTTTTATATATGAAATTATCTCATTAATTTATCTTCACATGTGAGTTATTTAAACTTTTTAATAAACTTTCTATTTAACTTGCTTTACATTTGTGAAAATGGAATTTTATGGTTTTTTCACTCATTTCTTGGATGTAATTGTTTTGAAATTTTTTTCTATCTATTTGAATGTATACTTTTGATCACACCATTCAATTTTGATATTTCCAGATCTTAATATGAGAAATTTTACTTCCATTTGAATAATTTATATTTAAAAAATTTGATTTCTAAATTTTTTTAATACTTGCAATAAAGAATTATAAGCTGAAGATTAAAAATCTGGCAATAATTAAAATAGAAATGTATTTTTTAGTACAAGGAAAATATATTTGAAAAACCTTTGTTAACTTGTTTTGAGTATTATGAATCATTCTCTAAATCTATTTTTGATTTAGAAATGATTATATTAATCTGTTGAAAGTGATGTATATAGATGTCATTAGGAACAAACATTGTATCATTTATACATGCAGTGACTTGTGTAATAAATATTTATTGCATAAATGTAGTTTATAAAGATAAAAAGTTATCATGAGTGCAAGGTAGAGTAATTAAGAAGCAGAGTGATTAAAATGGCTGTATTATAATGAGCATTCATGTCTTAACCATTAGTGATTGTATAGGGATGTCTTGGATGGATGCAAATTGTATAATAAAAGCAAATATATATTAAATATGGTGTGATATATATAAGATCTATTTATATATATTCTAATATCATGTGATCAAAATGAATATCAGATATGATGCATCTTTTTGCACACGATTCTGAAAATTTTATACTCCTTTAATTTATTAGTTTTTTATAGCAAAGAATTCAGTATTAAACATATTTATTAAAATAAGTATATTATATGGTAATATATAAAATTAAAATCTGTTTTATGAGATTATTATAATTGTAATTATATTATAATCAGTTACTTCAAATAAAATAAATGATTATAAGAATAATAACTTATTTTATTTGAAGTAGTGAAGAATCTGATATTTATTATATGTGTTTATCTTAATTATAAATTATATTACTGATATTTATTATTTCTCTTTGTACTTAAGGATTAAACAGTTACCTGATTTTTTAAATGTAATTCAGCATAATTTTAAAACAGTTAAAACTTATTCATAATGCTCAATTTGATGTCGATAAAAATTGTTTTTATTACTTATTATCTTCCCTTATGTTTAAATCCTTTATAACTATTTTTTAAATGAATGTAATTTATACAGAGAATTCATTCTTAAGCAAATCCGCATATCCGGGTGCACATTAGATGAATTCATAAATAATTTATAAATTTTTATATCTTCATTTTTAATATTTTTACTTTTGCCCTGATCAACAAGCATTTGTTACATATGAAGGTCTGATTTTAATTTTAATGAAATTACTCCTGTTCTTTTTAACAATTTTAAAATAATTATTTTTTAAAGTATTGTTCATTAAACCTAACTATTTTTTATTCTATTATCTATTTATTCCAATTTTTGATAAAAAAGATTACAAATACTAAGTCATATTTAAACTCATTTATTTTTGTTTTGAATTAAAAGTTTACCCAGCAACATTCGTTCAGCCAGATTCAAGAATGTGGTGTTGGATAGTTGCCAAATAAATTATCCGTTGGCCATTCTTTATAAAAGAAGTTAAGGTTATTGATTGAAAAAAAAAATGAAGGTTGGCGAAAATTTGGCGCCGGCTCTGTATTCAAGAATCTATTCTATTTGCTATATTATTGGAAGGTCAATAGATTTAAATAATCTCTTATGTAACGTCGTAGTAGAAAATTGAACAAAATCTCATTTTGCTGTAGCATTATAGTACTTTTTTTTGTATGTATGTGCATATTGATTATTGTTCTTCATTATTATTATTATAGAAGTGTTAATTGTTTTTATTCTATAAATAGTACTTATATTTATTGATGAATTTGTGATGGTTGTTTGTATTGATGAGGGAATTTTAAGATTACAGAATGTCCAGTAAAATTATTATTTTCTATAAAGTATAAATCGTGAATTTAGTAAAATATTGATAATTTTTCCTTTGTTTAAATATAAAAATGTTAATTAAAGAAAATAAGCACTGTGTTGAAATCACTATTAACAGTTTCTAAGAAATAAATAGTTATTTTATGGTAAAAAAAAGAGTTTGTATTCATGAATGTTATTTTTCCATATAAATCGAAAACAAAAATGATCATTTTTAAATATATCTGCAATTCATTATTTTTCGATTATATATTGCCACTGGCTATAATATTTGAATATTATTTCAAATTTGAAGGGCAATTGAATATTTGAAGGCTTTTTTTATTGAACAGAAATAATGTAGAAAATCGATATTCATGCTTGAATTTTTTATTTATTGCATTAAGTTGTAAAAGTATGTCAGATAGATTAAAATTTTAAGGATCCTTTAGCCAATAAGCAATTCTTTTTCTAATTTCCAAGATTGGTCTTTTTTTTTATTATTGGTTTTGATTTCTATTTGATTTGCTTTTGAGTGTTATGGCTTAATATTACGGCGAACTGAAATAACAGCACAGTTGTTTATGGATCATCTTCTCGAGAGTTGATAGTATTACGCCTATCAGGAAATTAAATTTTAAAATTTAAAATGACATCAAGCAATTTTTTTATTTAAAAAATTTATAGCATATACTAAATATTCTAATTCAAAGTTTGCCTAGTCTGATAATTTGCAAATCTCTCAAGAAATACCAAAACAAAGCTGATAGTAAATTTAAGAATATTATTTATAAATATAAAAAAAAAAACTTCTTTAATATCTTGTTTTGAAATTTAAAAGATATTTGATTTTAATTTGAATGGGTTCTATAGACTTTATAAATCAAATGAGAAAAAAAAATCGAAGCATCAGTCCTCCAATGTTGTGGGATCTGTAGCCAGCTAAATACTTCTCATATTTGATAAATCAAATCTGACTTCTAGCTCACACATGTCACAAACCCTTTTTACGGGGCGACTTCATTCACGCATTTCATTCATTCAACCACAAATCGTAATTTAGATCTGGAACAGAGAGCGATCACCTCTTACCCAGTACACCCAGAGGTATTACTTTCAACCTGGAGGACTTTGTGACCACAACAGATTTAGACTGCGCCAGCCATCACACACACGCTGATAGTCTTCGGCTGGCGGGTTCGAACTCTCAATCCCAGGGATGCGAATCCACCGCCATATCAATCAGGTATGTTATCCTACCCCCTGCATACCGATTTAAAATTTTTATTTTCATTGTTGTCAAATAAATAAAATTCATAAAACATACAAGTTCTATGAATTATAAAATATTAGAATAATAATAACACTCTATCAAGTGTAATTAGTAATGTTCCTATATATTCATCTCGGTCACTTATTTATTATAGTATTTTTAAAAACTGTATGACATTATAACCCTTACAGATTATATTTTTCAAGAACGCATTTATCACTAACTATTCTGACTTTATAAGTCGAGGGATTTAACAAGCTAAACAATTTATATTTAAAAAGTGGATTTAAAATTTTATTAAATTTAATACTTTTTCTAATTTTAACATCTCGAAACGATATGAAATGAAACTGAAAATTTATGCTTCAAATTTAGTATTTCTTTGCTATTGTGGTTTTTTCTATACAATTTTTGCGCCGAGAAAATTAATGTGTTAGAATTAAAATTTACTGGACATTCTGTCACTAATTCGCTTTCTTATGAACATTTATTTTGATAAACAGCCAATTGCATCGACAAGAATACACAGGCTTTAAAATAAATTTGTATAAATAAATAAAAATGCATAAATAAAATTGTATATTCTTTAAGTTAAAAAGAGATCATAGAGCTTATCAAATGCGCGCTTGAAAAATTGTGGAAATCCTTATAGAATTAAATTTAACTAACAATGTTAAAAAAACGATATAAGAGCAGTAGTTTTGATTAAAATGTTATATCTGAAATACAATATGCAATTTCATACATTTCCATTACATTAGAATTTTTTCTTTAATCTGGTATTCAGAATCAACAAAAAAAAAGATTACCTTTTGATTGGAAATATAAGGATGAGACAAATTTAAATGTTTGTGCTTGAATTGATTAATGAATTTTACTTTGTATTGGATTTTGAGATTTTGAATGTACAAAACATTGAAATCATCTTCATACACAGACGAGGTGTCCACAAAAATATCGGGGCATAATGACGACAAATTTATTTTTTTGCCTGTTTTCTGTTCTATAGTTACAATTAAATTATCACCGTATGTTGAAGAAATGCTATCTTCTATATTGTATTTTATTTAGACTTTTTCATAATATTATCCTATCATTTATTTTAGTTTTACAGCTATTTATCTGGTTTGTAGACATGAGATTTATTTTTATTGTTTAAATTGTGCAATCTTATTACTGCTTTATAGTTTTATGAAATTTTATCTACATTGTTTATAGTAATAAATTTGTTTGAATTGACTATTATTTTATTTGGAATTATATGTTTAAGTTTTTTAATAAATATTGTTAGCAATATATTTTTGATAAGAATTTTTGAAAAAAGAATCGTAGCGAATACTTAATTTTGTTTTATTTTTAAGTTCACTAGGAAGAACATATATTTAAAAATGTTCAAGTCCAAAAGTTGGTATGTATAATCAAATTAACTATTGTATTACTTAATTATAAAGTGCATAAATAATTAGCTATGTATACCAAATCAAGGCCAAATTGTTTTTGTTTCCAACGTGGAGGCAGGCGGTTTCTTTTAAAATAATTAGCTCATTTATAAAAAGGAGGGGGGGGGGGGGCACAGAAAATGGAATCAGGTAGCCATTAAGCGAAATCATGTCATGTTTCGTTTCTCCCTTTCCTATATGTGGTTTCTCTTGTTTCGCTTTTCAACGGAAGAAGGGGTCCAGTAGCTTCTGAGGGTATGGACCCCTGATTACCCGAGGGCAGAAGTCTGACCTCTGGCTCACATACATCACAGACCCTTTTTACGGGGTGGCCCTCATTCATGCATTTTCTCCATTCATCCACAGATCGTAATTTAGATCTGGAACAGAGAACGATCACTTCTGACCCAGTATCTCTCAGTGGTATTACTCTCGACACGGAGGGCTTTGTGACCACGACAGATTTAACGTGCGCCAGCCACCACACACACGGAGAGTCTTCTGCTGACGGGTTCGAATTCGCAACCTAAGGAATACGAGTCCAACGTCCTACCAACAAGGATATCTCGTCCCTTTCCTTTCCTGTATAATAAGTATTTGAAGAGAAAATATTGTCATTGTCAAAATATTAAAAGACGAAATTTTTGTTGATATCCATATCCGAAACAGTCATGAGTCCGATAACCGCATTTCTGGAATTGTGTTTTTTTAAAACCATGAACGTGATACTAAAAAAAAAATGGAGGAGCAATAAAATTTGGTATGTAGTTTCAATATCGATTTAAAAAAATATATATTTTTAAAATTTGGGTGAAATCTATCGTTTTATATGCACATGAACACGATTAATCAAAAACGCAAAAGACTGTGCGCATAAAATTTGCTATGCGGAAATCTATCATCAATTTGCTAGGCCGGTATAGCCTGGTTGGAAGGGCTTTGGATTTGCATCCCTTGGGCTGCGCGTTAGAATCCACCATCCGAAGACTCTCCGTGTGTGTGGTGGCTGGCGCACGTTAAATCTGTCGTGGTCGCAAAATCCTCCATGTCGAGAGTAATACCCCTCGAGGTACTGAGTCAGAGGGGGCCATTCTCTGTTCCAGACCTAAATTAGGATCTGTGGAGGAATGAATGAAATGCCTGAATGAAGTCTGTCCAGTAAAAAGGGTTTGCGAAGTGTGTGAGCTAGAAATCAGACTTCTGCCCTCGGCTACTCAGGTATTCATACCCTCAGAATCTAATCTCCCACGGGGGGGGGGCACCTCGAAATGAGGATTAGATGTTTTCGGAATGATGGTAGGATCTCGTCACCCTGAAGGGTACACTAATAGGTAGGGGCGTGACTCCCCCTGTCGATGCGGAACGTACTTCCTACGGGGAGGTTTGTACCGTGGCCGGTGATGGTCTAAGTTCCCGCAAGTGTTGTTGTTGCGGTAGTCCGGTCATTTAGTGTTATGTTTTAAATCCGTGAGCATTCGTGGTGGGTCGGAAAGTCTAGATATGACTACTCTCAGAAGCTACTGCACCCTTTTTTCCGTTGAAATGCGGTACACGAGAACAACAATAACAACATCGTCATTAATTTGTTATCTAATTATTGTAGACGCATATTAAGTTTTGAAATAAACTTGTCAACGAAGAAGAAAATAATTATGAATGCGATCTAAGGAAAAGTAATATAATTACTCAGAACAGAGTAACCTGCCTAGTAGTAAATAAATTCATCTGAGATGCATTTAAAAAGTCTCTCTTTATCTACACCAATTCAATAAATTTTTACATTATGATCGCATCAAATAAAACAAGCGCCTTCTTTAAAAGACGCCAACAGCGTTCTTCAACAATTACATCAACCAATACAGTGACTTGACTGTCTCAGCCAGTGACTTTCTCCTCTACTGTCCCGTCGGACTGGGCCTGGTTGTCCATTGAGCAAGTGTTGGTGAAAAGACAGTTCTGGGCGGCCACGAAAGCCGCCGATTCGTTCTCGTCCGCCGCACTGTCGTGGGTGGGGGAGTTCAGGAACGCCCCGGCAGCGTCCAGGGCCAGCTGTACGACGTCTGTGGAGGTGTCGTCCGTGTTCCATTCGGAAGGCATGGCGAAGATGCCCAGGGCGGAGAGATCGTCGATTCTGAGTTGGGATGGGTTGACTGGGTTCCCGATTTCAGACTGATCTATAAAGATAGCAAGATATTAGATGCTTTCATTTAGCTCTCTAGAAGCACACAAATATTGTATAATATTGTACAATATTGTACACAGAATGTGCTACCTAGGTTAGAAGACCCACTTTCGGATGTATTGGTATTATGTTTTAAGCAGTGGCATGTTCCTGATAACAATTCAGTATATTAATAATTTCATAATCTATAAGATGCTTAGATATGACTTATACCTTTTTTTAAAGTTTATTCTTGATAATTAAGCATAAGAATTGAAACTGTCTCCGGAAAAAATACCTTATGTGGAACAAAAAAAAAGTCTGAAGGAGCAACAACTGGTGAATAGGACGGATGGATCAACATATCCCTGGGAAAGGATTTTAATTTTTTTCACTGATGGGCAACATGTAGCCTAGCATTGTTATGTTAGAAAGCAACTTAGCCTTTTGCCCTATTCTGAACATTTCTCGTTTTTTGTTCTTTTCCCTTCCAAATTATTCATCCATTGCTTGTATGTTTCATCAAATAATTCTTATAAATTTGCATTTTTAAACTCCTCAGTTTTAAATAAATGAAACCATTCTTTGCAAACTGCAATTTATAGAGTAAGGATCATAAAGTTACAACAGCAACCGAAGGGTTTCTGTGGTTTTCATCGCAATATTATATATCATTTGAAGAAGAAAGTGAAACGGTATCAAGAAGTAAGAGAACATTTTAGAATTAAGTTATGATAGGTTACATTAAGACAAAACTTTGAAAATTAATTGCAATTGAGATTAGAGTTTAAAATATCATTTGTGTATATAATATAATATAATATCACTAATTCACTTAACTTAAAACACAGAGCATTCAAAATGATACTTATTTTGTAATAAATTACTAATTCTTTTAAATTATTTTAAAAATTTAATTTTGAATTAATTAATTTTAATTAAAATTAATAAAATTAAAATAATACTTCTTTTAATAATTTATTTTTAAAATTATTTGTAATTCAGAAGAATTGTGAAATAGTTTATTTTGAATAGCATTTCTATCAATTTGTTTACTAATAAGTAAATTAAGCAATAAGTAGCTGTAGTTTCAATCTAATACTAATGCAGTATTATGAAATTTTTATCAGAAAAATTGATTACAAAATATGCATCATTTTGAATGTACTGTGTGTTTTAAATTCTTAATCATTCCTTTCAGAAAGAGCGGTGGAAATTTTTTTAATAGTTAAAATTTTAAAATTCCAAGCAGAACAAACGATTTGGCGGGAAACAGCCAGTCGCCTCTTCGTTGGCTCCTCCCTTTTCGACATCCACCAGAGCATATTTGTGATTGTCGACATACATCGGTGAGGGGCCGAATGTACAAGAATGTAATGAAATATTCGATCTTTCACCGACGCATTTGGTATTCACTGGTGAATGTCGATATTCTCCAATTTCGGACTTCCTCGGTAACAAAAAATTATATAAAAATTTGTTATTCAGCCCATTAACAAAAAAGTAATTTTTAAACAGTTTGTAATTAAGAATGCAACGAAATTTTATAGCAAAAATTCTTTATTCTATTTAAATTAAACTTTTCGCTATTTATCAATAATTATGTATCATTTCCTAAAACTATTATTTACTATCCTTTATAGTTGCGAAATTGCCTTTTTTTTATTCGATACACCAATATTTTTAAAGTAATTTTCAATTAATTTTCAAAAGAAAATTTTTACGTGGTTTCTTTTGCGTCATATTAGCAAAGTTCTGTATTTATTATAAATAAATCAATTTGAAAAAAGAGATTTGTTGATCAGCAGTTTAAAAAAAAAGAACGAAAGATTTTGTTTTGCAAAAAAAAATAAATAAATAAATAAATAAATAAATTAAGTCAATAAAGTCTAAGAGCTTTTATTCCATTTTTATAACATTCTATAACACTCATAGACGTTGCACCCAACTTTTAGAATTAGTGATTTTCAACTTTTTTCTAAGCTTTTTAGAGCGTTATTCGTACTCAATTTATAATTCTTCATTATTAATTGCTTGGAAACGATTTTAATGTTAGGGTAATGAATCTAATACACAAGCATGTTTGGAATATTTGTACCTCTTTCAGTTTTGAAATTTTAGAAGAATATTATTACAAATTATTTTAATATTTCTGTAAATATTTGTATTCGCGTTGAAATATCTCAGAAAGATACGAAATAGATTCTGGGGTGAAAATCACGCAATTTAGACATATTTTACGTAAAAACAGCATTTCCAGTAATTTGGCGATCTTTTGGCTAGAATTTTGGTGACTTGGCGATATTAGGCAGAGAATAGATAGTTCTGGAAAATTATATTACTTAAGCTTTAGAACCATTACTAAGCGAGATAGCCTAGAGCTTTCCATAACCTTGGCGAAAGTCCTTCACGCCAAGTCGGATATAAATACCACCGCTCGATTGGCCATGGTGACCCTAGTAGCTCACAAATATTGTACAATTGTATCGCTATATTGTTTAGTCGATATTAATAAAAATGGACCTCGAAATGCGTTGCTAAGCGCAAAACTAGAGAACGGCTCGACCGATTCGGCTAATTTTTATTTTAATATTTTCGTTAAGACACGAGGATGGTTCTTATGGAGAGAAAAAATGAAAAAACTGCATGGAAAATAGTTAAAACGACACTTTTCTTACTTTCCCGCCAAAAATCTTCATTTCCTTCCCCCACACCAAATGAGTAAGATAGCAGGAAGTAATAAATTATGATTTGTTTAGAAAGAAATGCGCGAAGTCAGTTGGTTTTCATTCATAGATAACGGGATGTTTGAAAAAGAAAGAAAATAGTTGTTTTTATTATTAGACGGTATGAATATTTAATCTACGCCTGCTCGAAATAAAGTCATAATAAAGTAATGTATAAAGAAAAAAAAAGAATAACAGAGGGCAAAAAAGGTTTGTAGAATGAAAAAAGAATAGAAAAATAAAGAAAAGAAGGGTGTGTGTGTGTGGGTCACCATTATTTCCTCTGTGCGCGGCATTTTCCAAGCTGTTTTTAAACTTTCGCATCTCTTGAAAATCAATTGTGTCTTTATTTGTTTAGTTCGTTTACATTTATGAAAATTTGAATCTCATTATTCTATAAAAACGTAGAATTTTAGACCTTTCCCTCCACCATTTAAGTAAAATATCAATACCTAGACAATCATTGCTTGGAATGAACAGAGCATCTGAAGAAAATTATACTAAATAATACTATAAATGAATTATATGATAAACAAAATTTGTTTGGTTTAAATATATTTTGGTGAAAAACCGGTTATGTGACACAGCTACATAAAATATTATATGAAAATTTTAGCGTGCATTCATACTGGCGAACCGACTGGTCGCCAAAGACGGCTAGTATCATATAATATCACACAATATTGTACTACAGGATGTGTTACCTGGGTATTAGAGAGTAGTGAATATTGGAGTGTTAATCCAGTGCACATAATCAGTTATCTGTCTGAGGTATTAGAGACCTCTGTGTTTGGAAACTGTTTAGCTGAATTAGAGCTGCGTAATAATGACACATAACTGATGTAATTTCCTGCATTTTCTAGAGATTGTTTTATCGACTCTCAATCTACACGAACCCCGAAATGCGGCAAAATATTCTATTAATCGCTAAAAACGTCTCACCCGACTGTTCCCCGAACTCCCTCTGGTAGTCGGCCATCTCCTGCTCCCTTCTGGAGTAAGCCCGGATCATGTCCTCCTCGCTCAGGTCCCCCTTGCAGCGGCTCAGCTTCTCTTGCTTCCTCCACTTGGCGCGCCGGTTCTGGAACCACACCTGGGGGGACAGCGAAAGTTTGAACCATTCATTTCAGTAGTTGTTGTTTACAAATCACCGTAAGCTGACTCAACAGAAGAACTGTCCAATCAAACATTTTAGAAGGCTAAAGGGATCGGGACGCATATAAACTAACCTTACATTGATAGGAACCTTACAAAAATTTAAGCCCGCTGATTGGTTGGACTCATCCTACGTCAGGACCTGTGATGTCAACTGATATATTTGTGTACTAATAGCGAACCTTTGTTGTTGTTATTGACATAACTACTTAATACATATTATTGTTTCATTCTTTTTGAAATGTCTGAAATTTTCCAGTCTTTTTGAAATGTCTGTTTTTTTAATTCATGCAAAAAAGTTCTAGTTAGCTAATTTTTATAATAGAGGGCGCCATGGTGTAATTTTAATTCGTTTCCAAAAGACGGATAATTAGAAATGTCTACAAGTGAATAAAATAAATGATGCAGAGAAATTTTTTGTTCAAAATATCTTGCTTATTTTGAATTTCAATTTGTGTTCGTCAATTTTCCGAATTTCGCTATCCATTTGTAGCATTCTCGCTGCGTCAAAAAATTTGGTTCAGGATAAATGATTCCACTGCATTATAAAATGGTCGGAAGATTTGTCTCCAAAAACAGAGACATTGCATAAAGATTGCGAAAAAAAACAACCCGTGTTAATTTTTTATGTCTAAGACCAGAGAAACACTGCGCTAATCCTTAAACATCACATTTCATGACGTAGGATGAGTCCGACCAATTAGCGGGCTTAAATTTTTGTAAGGTTCCTATCAGTGTAAGATTAGTTTATATGCGATCGGGACGGCCTGGTTGGTAGAGCGTTGGACTAGTACTCCTTGGGTTACGGGTTCGAAGCTCACCGGCCAAAAGATTCCCCGAGTGGGCGGCGACTGGAGCCTGTCGTCTGTTCGTGGTCGCCAAGTCCTTCATATCGAGAGTAATATCACTGGGGGGTATGGGGCCCATAGGTGGTCGTTCTCTGTTCCAGGTCTAAATTACGATCTGAGATGTATGAGTGAATTAGCATGAATGAAGGCCGCCCCCCTAAAAAGGGTTGTAACGTGTGAGTAGCTAAGTGGTACTCTTAGCCCTAGATGGCGCTACTTGTAAAACAAAGAGACGAATTTTTCAGGCTTAAAAATCTGCCGATCGTATCAGCGGAGGCTTGTCCACGGAGAGTGCCATTAGTCACAACACACAACAGCAGAAGGCTACAGCCAATCGCTCTTTTATCTTCAAGTGAAGAATTTTGCATATAGCTTATTGAAATTGCGAGAAAAAGTGCATCATGTAATTAAACAACATTGTTACAATATTAATCTGCCAACTAACAATATTTATGTAGATATATGTCAACACTTTCCTAACATAAACGAAAAAAATCGGTACAAACTAGAGGGAGTGGTCCCACTAAAATGTTCTCGTATACCCTCTAATAAATTTCTCATGCCAGAAAACTCCTTACATGGAATGGGTGTACTATAGTCGCGAATTGTTAAAATTTGGCGGGAATTTAGTATTTTTACCGGATCTATCGTGTCATTCTTGGCGAGTTAATTGGCGATTAATCCATGGCAGGCAGTTAACAGAATTCAAAACACTTCACTAATAATAAATTTGGAGGAGAGACAAAAATCAGTACAAACTAATGGCAGTGATCTCACCAATTACAAAGAAACATAATAAGTAAGCAAAAATGTATAAAGAGATATACAGATAAATTTTAAAACCTAGTCTGAATCAGATTTGGGATTAAATCCGCCTTGGGATCTCCTTTCCTATTATACGTTCAGGGTCTCTACCAGGGCAGAAAAGTTTGATAAAAATTTCCAGAAAATTGACTTGAGAATACTGCACCTAGTTTAATATTGTTACGTTTTTAGCGTATCCAGTTCAGACTGAAAAAATTTATTACAGGATGACCTGAGAAAGTAAAACTTCAGATAAATACAATCCAGCAGTCAACAGTCACTTACAGCGTAAATGCAAGCCTTACGCACAATAAACACAGACTGCAAAACAGTTATCGTATAGCAAAGAAAACAGTAACGCAGCGAGCTCAAATATACGACGCAAACAGCAAACGTAAACACAGCTCACTAATAACAAGCGAGAAAAGTAATCCGCTAGTTCAGCGAAACTTTTCTCTTTCGAGAGGAACCCCGAAATTGCAGAAATCCATCTCTTATATAGCCGAGCGAGACAACGCTGATGCAACGCGGGAAATAAAATACTTATTTACACTGCCTATTTGCGTCCGGTTTGGGGTTATGCTGCGAAATCTAATTTAAGAATTATCGAACTTCAGCAAAATAATTCAATCCGTAGATTATGCAAATGTAAATGGTATATGCCAAACACTAATATGTACAAAGCACTAGATTATCCTCCCCTTAAAAAATTGCTTTAAAATTTTTTAAAAATATTGACACATGATAATGAAGCTATTTTATTTATTCCCAAATATGAACCTAACTCTAGCCCTAAAAGACCCCGTAATATTCTTCTCTAACTTTTGTTTGTTTCTTAATTCACATTTAACTTCAATCTTGTCGTAATACCCTTGAACGTAACTGTAATGCAGCATTTCCCCACTCCTTTTTGTCACGCCTCCTCTGGCTGACAACCAATGAGCACCTTAGCTTCGTCATGCACCTCCCACCTCTCCATCTTCTGGAACTATTTAAGAACTGCTCAGGAATTGCCGAAGAAGATCACGTTACCAACTGAAAGCAATGTGAACTCTAATTTCCCGTTCTACCGTAGGTGCATGCTATTAAGTGCCCAGAAGCAACGCGGAGCTTCGAAAAACACAGTGAATGATCTAGCGGCTGCCAGAATATTCTTTTCGCCAAACTAACTAGGCTGGTGGCAAGTTCTTCGTCAACTATTGCCAACGCTCTCTCCATCGGTGCACTTTCGCGACGCTCGCCCGCTTGTTACAATATGTTTTCGTAAATTAAGACATCATTTCTGGGAGTATAATCTTATTAAAATATTTCAGTGAATACTTTTAAGTTGCAATCTAATTCGCTTTTCCTTCTTTTTTTTAAAATTAAAAACTAAATTTTCTATTTGAATTAATAATTAATAATATAAGTAAAATAACAATTCAAAACTCGTCACGGCTTTTGGGTACATTTCCGTTAGCCGAGCACAAGTGAAAAATCGCCAAATAATGTGGAATTCCGCCAAATTTCTTTGGTGATTTTTCGATTGAGGCTGGCTGACGGAAAAGTACAAGATTTTAAATAAACACAATTTATCGAGTGTAGACACCCACAATTCATTTTCAGATGCGGTTACAGTTAATAAACGAAATGCTACCTGAACCCTCGCTTCCGTGAGCCCGATCTGCGAGGCGAGTTCCTCCCTGGAGAACACGTCCGGGTAGTGGCTGATGTGAAAGGACCTTTCGAGCTCTTCCAGCTGGGAAGAGGTGAACGTTGTCCGGTAGCGCCTCTGCTTTCTCCTGCCCGAACATCTGCCGTCGCCAACCCTGAAAAGAATTTTCAAACTAGATTTACTTTTTTTTTGTGATAATTCTAGATAATAAACATAGAAAAACATAGATTCAAATTCAAAGGGCATAAAATACGAATGGAAACTCACTTTTTATAAAAGAAATTTTTCTTACGAAAATGCAAAATTTTGTATTTTCGAAGAAAATACCAAGATAAAATTGAATTTTTTTTACAAACATTATTTAAAATATCCGGAACTTATTCTGCTGTCATTAAAGGAGTACAAAATGTTGTTGCTCTCGTCTTCCGCATTACAGCGGAAGGAGGGGTGCAGTAGCTTTCGAGGGTAAGTCATCGAACAGACTCTCCGACCCGCCACGAAGGCACACAGATCAACCATAAGCGCTGAATGACTGGACCGCCGCAACAGCAATTAGCAGGAACTGTGGTTGAGTCCTGATGGCCATCACCGGCCACGGTACAACCCTCCCCGAAGGAAGTACGTCCCGTCATCGATGGGAGGAGTCCAACCCCCACCTATTCGTGTATCCCTCTAAGGGTGACGAGATCCAACCACCATACTGGAAGCATCTCATCCATAATTACGAGGTCCCTCCAGGGGGTATCTTCAGAAAGGGTATGGTACCCTGAGAAACCAAGGGCAGAAGTCTGGCTTCTAGTTCACACACGTAACGAACCCTTTTCATGGGGCGACCTTCATTTATGCAATTCGATTATTCAACCACAGATCGTAATTTAGATCTGGAATAGAGAACGATCACCTATGCCCCAGTACCCCCAGTGGTGTAACTCTCGACATGGAGGACTTTGTGACCACGAACAGATTTAACGAGCGCCAGCCACCACACATACGGAGTCTTTGACTGGTGGGTTCGAACTCGCAAAGAAAAGGTGTGCAAAATGTAATAAAGCAAAATAAAGATAACCCCAAAATTAATGCAGGATTTGAATTTGTCATCATTCATGCTTTAAAGTGTTGGCAACCCTATTAAAGACGCCATTTGGCAGTTAATTGTCTTGAGCAAGAGTGGCGACCCTTTTTAAATCAACTTACCTTTTTTCTTAAAGAAACGGTTAATGAGGTATAGAAGTGCCATCAAAGCATTTCGACTTGTGATTATTGGTAAAACAATGAAACGAAATTCTAACCACTCAAAAATCTTTATTTACTACAAAAAAAAATACATTTTGCACTATATAGTAGTAAAGGTTTCAGTTATATGTGTAATTCAAATTTAAGTAACATTAGTGTGACTTCTGCTGTTGCAGCTTAAAGGACAAACATGGTATTGTAGGATGTTACTTCTAGTAGAATGCGTGCTGAATTGGAATAATCTGCCAAATGGTTACTAAGCGAATGTTTAATATTATTTAACTATTAAAATAATGACTCATAGTAATAGGCAGATGAAAATACGGTTAAAACAGCACGAGCCAGCTTCTTCAAACAGTTAAATGTATCTGGAATCGAATTCCATGTTTCCGAAATTTCGTTACCGGCCTTTTCATTTATATTGCTCGTTTATCTTTCTGTTTCAATCAATTCCGACTTTATCCTCGTGTCATTAAATTTTTGAATCCATTTTGGAACTAGACTGGAAATCAGTCAGTTTCAATATTCAAATTCTTCAATTTTCAATCAATCAATCAATCAATCGACTCGGGCCACGTTCATTTTATCAAATGAAGTCACATGCAAACCTTTTTGATCTTTGGAGTGTCCAGAATATTACGTCGCTTACCATTGGTTTTATAGGTCAAAACATTAGTATTGTTACAAGCGAGCGGAACGCACGCCAAAGGTGAAAACGTTGGCGGTGCTACACAGGATGCTCCGCGCCAGCCGGGTTGACTTGGCGGGAAGAATGTTCTGGTAACCCCGAGTCAATTCTGGTTGAACCGCGTTTTCTCCCGGTGCTTTCTCCTGGGTATATAAGAGATGGGCTGCCGCTTTTCGGGGTCAATCTCTCAAAGAGAAGCGTTTCGCTTTACTCACGGAGTTACGCTTGTTATTAGTGAGCTGTGTTTGCGTTTGCTGTTAACGCTGTGTTATTGAGCTCGCTGTGCTTTACTGTTGCTGTGCTATACTATAGCTGTTTTGCAAACTGTGTTTATTGTGCGTAAGACTTGCATTTACGCTGTAAGTGACTGATTATTGCTGAATTGTGTTTTCTGAAGTTTTACTTTTCCAAGTCATCCTGTATATACCTGTAAATAAATTTGTTTGTGCTGTCCTCAAATAAAGTCCATTCAATCCGAACCCGCTACGCTAAAAACGTAACAGTATCATTGAAAAGCTAATTTTTTGAGCTTTAACTTGATGCAAAAATCAATTTTGTGCTGTAATATTTTCGGAAGTTATAGCAAAAAAAACGTCAAAATGTGGCTTATTTTTTAATTAATTAAAATTTTAATTAAAAATACAAAAGAGGGCTCGGAGGTGCAAATTCCCGGCACCCAAGGTATACATGTACCAAATTTGGTAGCTGTAGGTCGAACGGTCTGGCCTTCAGAACGCCAACACACACACACACACACACACACACACACACACACACACACACACACACACACACACACACACACACACACACACACACACCCACACACACACACACACACACACACACACACACACACACACACACAC